>CM075941.1:4787449-4918414 GCA_038030265.1 Corythucha ciliata | reverse complement strand
TTTGCGGCAGCGAGGTTTGCTATATTTGGGAGGGACAGGTTGACCGACCTAGAATTTTCCAGGGCTCAAGGGGTCCGAGTACTGGATTTTCTGGGGAGGGTGAGGAGATTTGAGGAGCCGTGCTAGCCCCTCCGAGTCCGGGCTTGGCCGGGACGGCACCCCCCCCCCCAAAAACCTCTGTAGGGCGCAAATGATCTATTAACCTGATTTTTGGACCGTGAATTTCTACTACGAGTATGCCATTTTTAGGACTTGAATAGTCAGTTTTACTATTTTTAGGGAACGAATCGTCAGTTTAGACATTTTCAGGGCACGAGGTTCACTTTGGTCATTTTTGATGCCGGATAATGGTCGATTTTGCATTTTCAGGACATGAATCATCCGTTTCGGACCTTTTAAAGAATCTCGCGGGCCGCTATATGTAGAGTTGGTATTACTAATTTTAGGACGTTTGGCCATTTTTGTGTGCTATACACATGTCCTGGATTATTCCCCCTCCGGTGTCCACCTAGTGCAAACACCGATCAAGAACTATCGGACAGCATCCCCCCTTGACACTATTGGACGCTATACCCCACTACCACGAATAATTTCCCTCCTTGATGAAGTTTTGAGCTTCCCCGCCCCCCCCCCCAAAGCGCCAGGTGTCAGGTGTAGACGCCCCTGGAGCCAACCTTGGTGGCGGACTGTCGGCATCACAAGGCTACAGGGAATGAGTAATGAAGTGACCCTCGCGTGGGATCCCTGGACACAGAGGATACGAGGGGAATGATAAGGCTAACGAAATGGCGAAACAGGAGGCAAACAAAGAAGTATGGGGACCTGAGCCGGTTATTGCTGTCTTCAAGACAGTGGGGGAGAGTCCAGATAAACGATTGGGTACAGAGGGAGGCCGCCAGGAGTTGGTACAGCCTAACTGCCTTTCTCCAAGCAAAAGGCATGCGTTCGGGAATGGGACACGGAGGGCGACGATTTTGCTGCTATCTCTAATTTTAAGCACAGGCAGCAATCTGAGAGTTTTAGGGATGTTTACAGGCCACTATGCGCTACGTAAACACCTCTACGCAATGGGAATGGTGGCAGACTTGATGTGGCAGGGATGACGAGTTGGAGTAGGAATCGGCTGTGCACTTTGTAGGGGAGTGTGAGCGAGGTATGTGGCTACTCGTTTACGTATTTTCGGGACAGATAGGTTGCCAGGCATCACATTCTCGTGGGCCGAGGGTGGTCCGAAATGCCGTAGATAGGTTTGCGGATCCGCATTAGATCCTTTCTGAGTCTGACCCGAAGGGGGCATGGCGTATGAGCCGGGAACGGCTTAAGCGCCTCGGGCCCGGCTAGGCTGGGTGCGTGGGCTCACGCCCATAAGCTCAGGGTCTTAGTTCAAGCGAAATTGCAAGTTTTGGGGATCTTTTCGTAGCGGCGGATCCAACAAGCTAGCCAACCCTAAAGGAACCTATAGAGGCTAGCGAATACTCATCCAGGAAATTGGAAGTTCCATGGCTGACTATCGGTGGCAATGCAACTTTCGGGTCTTAATTCCTGTTAAAATGCATGTTTAGGGTCTTAATTTCAGTAAAAATGCAAATTTCGGCGAAATTACAAAAAATTTGTTTTCTAATTTTTTAGAAATTGCGAGTTTTGAGGCTTAATTTCAATGAAACAGGAAGTTTCTGGCCTAATATCCAGGTGCGTGCCTTCTTCCCACTCTCACAGCTCGAAACTGCATAATGTAAAAAGGCAATAATTATGTCATACAACATTACGGCCGTTCGATTGTCAGGTTTCGCTAAATTTACACCTCCTCCAAGAATACGAAAGATATATCTTTATTCTTGTTTAAAGGTTTTTTTTTTCTTCTTCTTCTTTTCTTTCTTTCACCTCATCAATTCAAGGATTGAGGACAGTGGAATCTTCACCCTTGAATGTTTCGGGGGTTTCCAAAAAGTGTGTTTCCTCTAAAAAAAAGAGAACGCATAGCATCGAAAGAAATATTTAAAAAAGGGCAAAACACATCGCTTTAAAGACACACAGAACAAAGGGATGGATGACTTTGAAGGGTATTTGTTTGCAAATCTTGTCCTTCTTTTCCACTTTTTAACGGTGTCTTCTCTTCTGCCCCACCATTTTGCCGACGAGGGATTTATTTATTTATTTTTTTTTTTTACTCGAATTGTTCAAGGAACCGACGCGATTGGCGGTTTTTAAAACCCAGACTTCGACTTTCTTCATAATTACGTTTAACTTGTAAATTTTGAAGACCATTAGTACATTATGTGCATTTTATTAATTATAATCGACTGCCAAATTCCACGTGGATAAAAGGCTAATTTTTGTTGCTTAATTTGTGTCTTTTCCGTTCCTTGGATGTATTTTTTCTTAATATACATATACGTGTATATATATATATATTTCAACCGTCCTCAAAGTAACAAGACGAACAGCGCTAAGTATTAGCGTCCTTGGATGTATAATTCATTTAATTAACTCACTTCGCGCTTTTTATGTGCACTCACTCGCTACAGTATAATACAAGCCCCAGCGACTCTTTTTTTCTGGTCCGCTTTTTCACATTACCTTCAATGGAAGTAAAAATATTTTTTTCCCCTCTCGAAAGGAAAAGAGAGAAAAAAAAAAAAGTATAATCAAACAAAAATTCCAAAACATTAGCCCTCATCATGATTGCAATGATGTTCTTATTTTGAGGGACAGAAACCTGGATAGGGAGGTGACATCTCAACAAGGATGATTTATTGCTTGGGACGGACGAATGGAAGACAACAAAAAAAAAAAAATGGTGGGGAGGGGAGGACAGAGTTTCTTACGTTTAACTGGTTGACCATTTAAGGGGAGCCATTTTTCCACTCGATGTTGAGTAAATATTTACTTTTTGTGTGTATAATTTTTTTGAAGAGGAAAATGGTGCTCGATTACGAACTGGTTTTTTGTCAGTCTGTTGAGATTTTATAACAAGCTCGCAATTTACTTTTCCCAGTGAAATTAAGATGAGACGAATCATTCAAGGGCGACGAAGCGGTAGTGTGCGATGAAGAGCGGGGGGGGGGGGCGAGAGGGTTGTCCGTCAAAGTGAAGAAGTCATTTATGGGCAGTTGACTCTGACGCGGCAAAAGAGAGTTCTTCGCATTATGATTAGAAATACATTGAACGTAAAATATTAATATGCGATTCTACGGGTATACAAGAAAAACGGTCATCGCGCTCTGCAGTTCAGGCAAACGTCTAGCGTAGCCATGAAGGAGGCCACAGGGGTGGGCTGTTGCCCCCATCCCACCCCTCCGCCAAGACTCAAAAGCGCAGAATTAGTGGAGCAGCCGCCCCCCCCTTCCCACAGATACCATCAACAAGTTAAAAATCCAACAGAATCGCCACAATTTGTTTCGTCAAAATGTTCGTCACAGTTCTGGCTCAGCTAAATAAATCAATTTCTCGGATTTCGCACACACTAAAACACCAATTTAACCGAGGGGCCTGATTCAAAACAACATTCGTGTTTTTTCTTTTTTAAACTAAAAAACCATTTTCGCAGCCAGTGGCGTGCCCAGGATTTCTTCTGGGGGGGGGGGGTTATAAAATATATAGACATTTCAAAGAATTTAAAACAGGGGTCATTTCTTGTAGGAGACGCAATTATTCTATAGGGTTTCAAGGACAAGTTTATTTCACGTTTAGGTATAGCAGAAAGAAAAAAGTTATTAAAAAACAATATTAAAAATAAAAACTAGATTGCCCATAAATTAAAATTTTACTACGAAAAATCGAGTTTCCTTTTTTTTGATTTGCTCAAAAAGTCAACCACTTCATCAACATTAAGTCCGATCTCTCTGTGGATATTCATTAGCGCTAAGCCGTTGAGCCGTTCCTCCCCGGTAGAATTTCGCAGGTACGTCTTGAGGTGTCGCAGCGTCGAAAAAGTCCTCTCATTTTCCGACGTCGTAACGGGAAGGGTAACTGTTGTGTCCCGGATGATAAAATACCATTGCACTGTAGAGAACTTATAGGTATATATTTCCAAACTAGACTACATGATTCATCTCAAAAAGAAACACAAAAAGGAACTCTCAACTTACATGATTGATAATGAATAGATAGTTAGACAGGGAGAGAATGAAGAGGTAATGAGGTCTACGGGTAGCTAGCGCTGCTAACACTACAAACTCTCCCACGCGTAATCGCTGAGATACCCTGGAGGGCGACGTTGGCGTTGAGGTCGCCCCTCGACCAAAACTCCATTTTGGTCGGCCAAGCCACCAACTGGGGGCTGTTCTTGATGGTGTGGTGGCTGATTCGGAATGCCATCATTAACGCAGGCGTCGGGCCACTGGTTTCCCATAGGAATTGCTATTGGTAGCAGAGGAGTACGTGGGCCTTGCCTTGCGGGGGCGGCAACAGAGTGTCGATCTTCTTCAAAGGAAACCTTCTTCTCCGACGGCGTTTTCGACAGCGGTGGTTGCGTTGGTGTGACTAGCGTACTTCGCATTTGATCGATGTGCCTCTTTAGCGTAAGGCCAGTGTCGAGGCGTACGATGTAATGGAGACGACCAACTCGCTCCTTTATTACGCCGAACTTCCATGTTGGTTTTTTGTTATGGTACCAGCTCACCTGAACGCGTTCTCCCACGCGGAGTTGTCGGTGTCCAGGTAACGGAATGGGCCGTTTGGGGGAGGCTCGAGTGTGTCCCGGGGACATGATGGCGAGGCGCGGTATCGGAAGAGGATTTCTCGTACCATGTCTCGGAGAGGCAGATGGGTGTGCGAATGTGACATTCGAAGTTCCAGTTTTTTCTTGAGCCGTTTTCTCCTACAAGAAGCCGTTAGTGGCGGGGTGTCCGGGAGCCGTGAATTTTTGCTCTATGCAACGATATCCGCAGTAGTTTTGGAATATTGAGCTTTTAAAGATTGTTGCGTTATCCGTGACGAGGACTCGGGGATAGCCATGAAAACTGAATATGTCTTCCAGCTGGTTCATGGTCAGTTCCGATGTAGGAACGGATTTTGAAACTTTTACCTCGAGCCACTTTGACTTGGCATCCACGAGTATTAGGAAGTGGTGTCCGAGGAATTCACCCGCGTAGTCAACGTGAATGCGCTCAAAATTGTCCATTGGGTGGTCCCAAGAGTGACTCGGTACTTTAGAGGGACTCTTTTGAGCTAATGCACAAGCTTCGCATGATTTTGCAAATTTTTCGATGTCACGGTCGATGGTTGCCCAGTAGCAGTATCGGCGAGCCAATTGTTTCATTTTAACAATACCCACATGGGTGTGGTGGAGTTCGTCTAAGAAGGTGGAACGTAAACGAGCCGGAATAATGACACGATAGCCTTTGAAAAGAATATCGTTGTTCACACTTAAATCCGGATCCATCCGCTTTCCAGTACGCAGATCCTTAATTAATTGGGCTAGCTCTGGATCCCTCGCAGTTGCGGTGGCGATCAAGTCACTCGAGAGAGAGACGGTAGAAATTTGGTTTAGAGTTTGGTCCTGCATGTCTGTGACTTCTTTGCTCAAGGCTTCACTGCTGCCACGGGAAGGCGAATTATGAGCTGGTAGGTGCCTGGAAAAATAATCGACGTTTTGGTGTTTACTTGCTTCTCTGTACCGTATTTTGTAATTGAAACCGTTCAGAAAAACGGCGTAGCGCAGTAGGCGTGTTGCCGTCATAGCCGGAAGTTTCGAACTTTGGTGGAAGATTCTAGTCAAAGGCTTGTTGTCGGTGATCAGTGTAAATTCACGCCCGTACACGTACATGTAGACTTTTTCGACGGTGAAGACTATCGCAAGAGCTTCGCGGTCGAGCTGACTGTAATTTCTTTCCGACGGAGTCAGTGCTCGAGAGACAAAAGCTACAGGGTGTTCATGTCCATCCAAAACATGAGACATAACGCCGGCTATGCCTGTAGGGCTGGCGTCGCAAGCAACGACGACCGGTAGCGTTGGATCGTAGGGAGTGAGCACTCGGTCGCTGCTGATTTCGAGTTTAAGTTTGGTGAAGGCTGACTCACATGTGGAAAACCAGAGGAATTTTTGGTTCTTTTCGAGTAACCGACGTAAAGGGTGGGAAATGCTTGAGAGGTTTGGTATAAACCGGGCGTAGAACGTTACCATGCCGAGGAAACGACGGAGTTCTTCCACATTGGTAGGCCTGCGTAAATTCTGTATCATTTTTACTTTCTGAGGGCACTTACTAATTTTGTTTCGGCGTATGACGTACCCAAGGTAGGAAATTTCTTCCTGAAAAAAGGTGCATTTTTGCCGATTTAGATGCAGGTTGTTTTGCTGCAAACGTTTGAGACACTTAAGAAGGCGTAACTTGCACTCCTCGAACGAGTCGCCAAAAATAATGATATCATCAAAATATGACAGGACACCGTCAAGTCCCGTGAGTATTTGATCGAGGATTCTATTAAATTCATTGGGAGCCGTCTTCACTCCGAAGGAGAGGCAATTTACGAGATATGTACCTCGATGAGTCGAAATCGTTTGTATTTGTTTGCTCGTGTCGTCCACTGGTACATGTAGGTAGGCTTTGTATAGGTCAAGACGACAGAAATAAGTCGAATTCCGGAGTTGTGTCAGTATGTCGTCAATCCGGCGAATAGGGTAATGTGCCCCCTGCAATTGGGGGTTAACGCCGACTTTATAGTCGACGCACAACCTAACTTTCCCGTCCGGTTTGGGAATAACCACCAAAGGTGAGCCCCAATCGCTCATTTCGACTTTTGTAATAATGTTGTCTCGCTCGAGTTCGTCCAGCTCTGTTTCGACAGCAGCACGTAAGGCATGGGGGACTTCTCTTTCCCTGATGAAGACGGGTTTGGCGTTTTCACGGAGCTTGAGCGAGCATGAAAACTTGGGAACGCATCCGACGGTTGGTTGGAAAATGTCCTGAAATTTTTCGATAATGTCTGATACTGGATCGACTATGTTTAGAGGTGTAATCCGTGAAGGATGAATTTTGTGATCAATGCCAGCCAAATTGATTTTTAAGTGGCGTATCCACGTCCTGCCCATTAAAGAGGAAAATTGTGATGGGACTACGTATAGCTCCTCTTTCGATTCAATGTTATTGTATGTCACTGTAACATCAATTTTTCCCAGTGGGCTGAATATTTCGGCGGTGTAGGTGCGGAATTTCACTCTCGAAGGCCGAATCGGCTGTTGAAGGCCGAGACGATAGAATTCTTTTTCAGGGAGTAACGTCAACCCTGCGCCCGAGTCGACTTCGAAAGTTTGTCGTTTTCCGTCAATCAGTACATCTGCGAAGTATTTTTCGTCAGATCCGTAAACGTCAGCAACCGAATTGATGCCCAGAGAGTCCAGGTGGTTGGTTGAGTCAGAAAGGCTAGATGTTGTATAAACAGTTTGCTTCGTCAAGGTCGTGATGCATACTGTATGAACGTGTCCAGAACGACCACACGCCGTGCACTTGAGTTTACGCCTGTCCACTCGGCACTCGGACGCCTTATGTGTGTTTTTCGCGCAGCGGAGGCATAGACCTGAAATTCCGAGGGCGCCGTAGTCAACTTTATGGCTTTTCCGATTTGGCCGTGTTGAACGGGACACTGAGCGGCCCGTCGAACGCGAACGCCTAGGGGTCTGTGGTCTGGAAAATCGTGAAACACGGTGTACTTCGTCGCCAGCTTTATCGTGGCTTAGCTCTTTGCTGTGCTCAAGTGACGCTTCGAAAGCTACCGCGGAGTCGACGGCGGTTTGCAAAACTAGATCGCTTCGAAGAAGGAGCTAAAAATAAATTTCAACGGGTTTTGTCGCTCACAAAACGGATATCGCAAGGGTGACTTAGTTCAAAGACCAAATGCGCCGTTTTTGCGTCCTAGAATACCATTTTTGCAGACAGATGCGGATTCAGTATTTGCTCAAGAGAAGTGCTAGAGAAATGGTATGGTTCGCTCTATTAAAACTGGCTTGACAGCATTTTCACTGCCTAAAAATAGTTAAAACTAGTAATTTGCACTATAAAAACGGCTATAGTAACGAAACTAACGCCCAAAAATACAAAACTGTCGATTCGCGTTTTGAAAATTGCTAAAACTAGACTTCACGCGCCCTAAAAATTGATGGCGACTGGTGAACTTCTGAAAATGCCTAAAAAGATCATGATTACCCCCCGAAAGTAGCTAAATCGACCATTCGTGCGCTAAAATTGATCAGACTGGCCATTCTTTTAGCCAAATATGACCATAATGCGCGCTTTTGGCTTGACGGACTAATGAAGCCCTGAAAACGGCCAAAATGACTTCACGTGCCCTGGAAATGCCTAAAAAGATGATTCCTTCCCTGAAAATGGCAAAATCGACAATTTGCGCACCAGGAATGGTCAAACTTCATGGCCTTGGCTTGATGGACTAGGTATTTGAGCCCTGAAAATGGCAAAACTGACGATTCGTGTCTTTGAAATAGCTAAAATTACTATATTTGAACCCTAGAAATTGCCGAATTTACTTTACGAGCTCTAGAAATGGATTACCCGACGAATCGAGCTCTAAAAATGTCTGAACAAGTGACTCCTGCCCCGAAAATAGACCAAATAGACCATTCGGAGCGCCGAAAATGGCCAACCTGGCTGTTCTCGCCTTGACTTGGGACGTACTATTCGCTCCTATGACTGGAAAGACTGACTTTTTGCGCCCTAAAAATGGCAATGGCTATTCAAGCCTTGAAATCGTCAAAATTGACTCTATGTGCTCTGAAAAGCTGTGCCCAACAAAGTAAAATGTCAATTTTGAAGTAAAATATTCAGTTTTGAGGTAAAGTGATATTTTTTTGGGTGGAACCGCAAGTTTCAGGGTAAAATCGTCAGTTTAGAAACGTATTTGGGATGAAATCGTAAGTTTTGGAATTAAAACAGTCAGTTTTGGGGTAAAATTACCAGTTTTGTATTAACGTCATTAGTTATGAGGCAACACGCCAGCTTTGACGTGAAATCGTCTGTTTTGGTATAAAATCGTCACTTTTGCGATGAATTTGTCACTTTTTTTGCGTGAAATCACCTGTTTTCAAGGCAGAATGGCCTAAAATCACCCGTTTTGAGGAAAACTTGAGTTAAAGTGTGACAGTTTTAGAGTAAATTATCTGATTTTGATGGGAAATTGTAGTTTCGAGTGTAAATGGAACAGTAAAGTTTAGTTTTAGGTTAAAATCGCCAGTTTTGTGGTACCATCTTCATTTGGAGAGGGAGGGCATGTCAGCTTTGGCCAGGAATTGTACATTTTTTTACTAAAATCGCCAATTGAAGGATAAAATCGGCAGTTTTTAGTACTGAGTGGTCTGTTAATTGCAAGTAAAATCATTCGTTTTTGATCTTTAAGGTTAAACCCGCCATTTTTAGGCGGAATTCACCAGTTTTTGGGGGTAAAGACTTGAATTTTAAAAGTTGTACTGTGAAATTCTTAGTTTAGGCGTGAACAATTTGTCTTTGGTGTAGAAACGTCAGTTTTGAAGTAAAATATTCAGTTATACTAGAGTGAAACATTCAGTTTTTTTGTTAAAAAACTTCAGTTTTGAGTTAAAACCCGTTATTGTTTGGTTAAAAAATGTTTAATTTTTACGTCTCTCAGACAAGACGTTGATGAAAAGACGGTCACCCTGTATATTTGAATGCCAAGTAACGATTTCCGGGGAAATCGAATTGTCTGTTAATAGAAAAAGTCTGAATAGAATTGTCAGTTTTTGGATAGAAAATCAGGAATAGAAGGCTAAAACAGATAATTTCCGAACGAAGATGTTAGTTTTGATGGATTACGACCCTTTTTTGTGAAAACTCAGTTTCCGGGGAAGAATTTGACGATTCATTGCGCTGCCAGTTCTTTTGTTGGGATCTCTAGTTTCCATAACGTCCGACATATTCTGCCCACCACTTGGTCAAGGGCTGGCTACGCCCCTGCCTAGAAAGGTGTTATTAAATAAAGTAAAATTATGCAAGATCCCTGTAGCACAGGTCTTGGAAAACGAAGTGAATAAAAATATTCTAACACTAAAGGTTCAATATTAACGATATAAAAGTCAACAGACTTGGGGAGAATGCTACTGAGTTCATTGGGCGATAGAGGAACTGGTAAAGTGTTATGTGGTAACCTGCGAGCATGGCTAGGTGACGGCTCCAACCTTAATTCAAGAGACTCTAGCGCAGTGAAGCGATAGAAGTGACGAATGAAGAGGCGATTATAAGTGAAGAGGAATCTCACCGTTAGAGGGTCGGAACGGTGATTTCAATGTGGTCGTCACCGGAGCCAATAGTGACGGAATAGTCACAGTGACAAAATCACCGACAGTGAAATCACACCTCACCTCTAGTCTTTTATTCAAGCCTTGTAGTACCTGATGCCACAGCGTTACTTCGCCGAGAATGAGACCGAAACTGATAGCATCTAAAAAATTGTCGTACTTGCTGAAGAGTTTTTTGAGCTTCTCTTCATCAACTCCTTCGTTAGTCTTTGGAAGTAAGACGTCAAAGCCTGTGAAGATGTTCACTTGGGACAAAAATCGGTCGTGAAGGTGCGTGATGAACGCGTCCAAAAGAGGGATGAAAATACTCCTTCTGTAGTACTCTTCGGCATCGGAGTGAGGAACGTTGATCCTTCCGGTTTGTTTTGAAGCTGTGCGAGGCACAGAGATTTCGATCCCATTTTTTCGACAGAAATCCTCAGTTTCTGCGTACACTGCCTTGAACTCTTTTTCTGCGTCTTTTCGCATCTCTTCAAATTTTTTGACAAGTGTCTTTAGCCAATGAAATTGAGCATCCCAAGTCCATATTAACCGTTTGCAACGCTTTGCAGAGCGGCAAAGTTATGGCGAAGACTTTTGCCAACACAAATAACGTGATCTGGAACTCACTCGAGAGAACAGAATGCTGAAGCGCAAAAGCGTCAGACGAAGCATTTTTGTCCGGCCATTCCTGAATTTCGTTGAGTGCGTCGATGACCACGTCCTGCATTTCCAAAAATGTTAAAATCGAGTCATGTCTTTCGACCCATCTGGTAGGACAAAGTTGCTTAAGCCTCTTCTTTTTATTTTCATTCCCGAGTTTCTCAATGGAAGCCGAAAATACGTTTTGTTTTTTAGGCGTTTTGAAAAAATTGTAAATTTTTCCAACCGTTCCCATGCAATTTAATACTGCACGTATGTTGCAGGCATCTGAAATTGCGAGGTTAAGTGAGTGAGATGAGCAGTGCACATAAATTGCTGCCTCGTATAATGCTCGGATGTAGGCCTGCACCCCATGAAAAATTCCGCTCATCGCTGCAGCACCGTCGTACCCGTCGTACGTGGTTTGACCTAAGACTGTACAAAAGATCCTTCGAAAACCGCCATTATTGCTCACGAGGGTGACGTCGGACTGCCCGTCTCTCAATCCAATTGTGCACACTAGAAAACGCTCGAAATCGACTAGGCCAAATTGTGTCACTTAGAGGCAAATTTTATTTCGTCGCAGCTCATTCTATTCTCTTACTGGTCGTCGGGGTCCAAATCTTGTCAAAAACGGCGATTTTTCCTCTTTTTTTCCAGTGTAATGAGGCGATTTTCGATCTTTCGTATTAGGAGAATATTGAGCTAGGAGCTTGGCTTCCGACCAAAAATTGTTTCGTCGACGAGATTGAACAGAAAATCCTGTTTCCAGAAGTAAAGATTTAGTTTTTGACAGATAGTGAACGTTTCTATTGCAAATTCTGTTTCTGGTGACGATCCCGGAGCCTGAAATAAGGCAACGGTGCGTCTGACATTTTCCCGCCAGTGAAACTGTCCAGTGCCCACCCTTATGGATCCAAGGGCTGGCTACGCCTCTGTCAGCAGCGCTTTGTCCCAATTTCAACCGCGATTTAGCGTCTCCCCCCCCCCCTACTTTTAGCCACGAATTAACGCATTTTCTCACTTGTAGCCATGCAATTCGCGCTTTTCCCCCTCTATCCCAGAGAGTTGTCTCGAAAACCAAAAATTTGCATTTTATCGATTTTTGCGGTGACTTAGCGAGAATTTGCGTTTGAGAAACTGCAAATTAGCGATTATTTTTTTCAATTTAAGACACGAACTGACCCGCTTAATTTTATCCGTAAATTTGCGTTTCATTTTTTTATTTTTCGCCATGAAATTATCGCTTGATCTCTATTTGACCCGCGAATTAGCGTTTTTTCTCAAGCTTTTTCTTAATTTTGAGCCATCAATTAACGCTTTTTCCCACATTTGAGCAGGGATTTACTGAATTATTGATTTTTCTCGTCTCGACGCACGCTGTTATGTTGCATGAATTGGCATTTTCAAAGTTTTTGCCGGGAATAAACGTTTTTATCAAGTTAAACTGCGAATCAGCGATTTCGTCTTAATTTTTGTTCCTTAAATTGTAATTGAAAAACCACAAATTAGTAATTTTCTTTTCAACTTATACACGAACTGCGGTGCTTTTTCTCAATTGTAGCAGAAGCTGGGGTTTCCAAATTTTAGCGCGGAGAATTAGCACTAAATGATAATTTTAGCAGGTTTACTTTTATTATTACGTTAATCAGCATTTTTTTTTTCAATTAAAGCCGCGAATAAGCGTTTTTTCCCGTAATTGTAGCATAGAATTGACGCATTTTCTAAATTTCAGCTGCACATGAGACCTTTTCCTTTATTTCCGCCGTGAATTAGCGCTTTTCCTAGGTTTTAGCAGGAAATTAGCACTTTTCGCTAATTTTAGTGGTTATTTAGACCATAATTGAAAATAACGCTAATTTGGCGCTGAAATTGGGATAAATGGCTAATTCACGGCTGAAATTATATTGAGAAAAATCTCTGATTCACGGATAGAAGTGAGAAAAAGTGCTAAATCGCGGGGAAAATCTAGAAAAACTGCTAATTCGCTGATAAAATTGGGGAAAATTGCTCTTTAGCGGCTAAAATCACGAATTCACGACTAAAGCGAGGGAAATCTCTAATTCTCATAAAATGGGGGGGGGAGGTGAATGGCTAATTCGCCGATAAAATTGAGAAGAGGCGCTGACGTGTAGGAAAAAACGCTAATTGGCTGTTAAAATTGAGAAAACGGCAATTCGCGGTATAAATTTCGTGGCTGAAAGTGCACAAAATCGCCAATCCACGGCTGAATGAGGAAAATGGGCTAGTTCGCGTATAAAAATAAGAAAAAAAAAGTTAATTCGCGGCGAAAATTGGGAAACGAAACTCTCATTTACGGCTCGCTAGGAGGCTAAAATTAGGTAAAACGGTAATTCACGGCGAAAAACAAGAAAAATGGCTATGTATATGGGATTTTAGCCTCGAATGAGCGCTTTTTTTGGAATCTCATTGTTGAATTAACGAACATAATTATAACCCTTAGAAATCCCTATTTTTTCGCCATTTTTAAGCTTCTCCAGGGTCTCTCCTCAGAAGAGACGCTCCGCGGTTCTGTCTACCTTCTCTTGTCCCTCTCCGTGGGCGTAGCCAGAGTGGGGCAGGGGTAGGCAGCTGCCCTCCCCTAGACTCGAAAGCGCAGATTTAGTGGGGTAGCTGCTCACCCCCACAAGAGATACGTTCCGAAAGTGTAAATCCTTCAGGATAACCACATTTTTTTTTCGTCAGCGCCCACACAAAACGAATTTCGCACGGGTGACATAATTCAAATCCCAAATTCGCCATTGTTGCGCCCTAAAATACTGTTTTCAGAGATCTGACACGAGTAAAAAGCCAATTTTTCAGATTTTACTTCTCTAGATTTTAACTTTTAGGGCACAGGCCTAACTATTATAATGTTTTCTTGTAGATCTTATGTAAAGCCGGCGCCACACATGCGGTGTTTGCCAAATAACGAGCAAGATATTTATGAATTTCCAGCATTGCCTAGAAACAGACCAACTGAAAATTGAAAAATATTTTGCTCGTTATTTGGCAAATATCGCATGTGTGGAGCCGACTTAAGGCTAAAACAAATAAATAAATAAATAAATAATAAACAAAAACGCTGCAAATTGTAGACATGGGTTTATTATTCGTGAATGTAGCCAAATCGTGCTGCCAAATGTTTGAAATTACATGAAAGTCGACACCCCACATCCCTATGATCTCAAAACAATTGAAAATCCCCATTTTGGACCCACTGTTGGCCCATAAAAACCCAGCAAGTTAGTTGATCAAACTGACCAGTTGTTAGGACCAACTAGATCCCAAATGGAATCTAATCACAATTTTTAAAATAACCCATTTTGGGGGAAAATATACATTTCTGAGGATAAACCGTAAAATTTGGTATAAAACCGCTTTTTTGAATCCCCTGAAATTGCATTTTTGAAAAAAGTCAATCCCGCAAAATAGCATTTTCAGGGAGTCAAACCCACGAAATTGGATTTTTGAATGCGCGAAAAATCGTGAAATTGAATAAAAGCGCTAACTCATTGCTATATGTGAATACATCGCCCATTAGTGGTGCTAATTCGCAGCTAAAATTGAGAAAGATCGCTAATTTGCTGCTAATGGGGGAGGGGGAAACGCTAATTTGCTGCTTAAAATAAAAAAAATGCGCTAATTTACGGCTAAAAAGGAGGAAAAGCATTTATCCGGTTTCATCAACAAAATGTCGCTGCACAGTCGCAGCCTGTCGGAAAATAGAGGCCGCGAACGGTCCACATCACGATCGTCTCGCCAGTCCCAAAAACCCAATGATCGACAACGTTCAGCGTCAGCGGGGCAATCAGAAAAATGTTCTATCTGCCGTGGGGTTACACGATGTATGCCTGCGTTGTGGCAAAACCAGCCACACAGCACGACAATGTCGCAGCCGTGATAAACTACAGTGTACCTTGTGTAACAAGAGAGGGCACATTGCACGCGTGTGCATTACGTCAAAGCGCACCCCGACCTGCAAACAAGAAGACGTTAATGTCGTTTATGCGGAAGAACTTGACGTTTGTTCCCTTTCGCTTCCGAAAACGACCATTTTTGAATTATCACTACATTCACTCGCCAGTAAAATTTACGTCCAGGTACAACTCCAAGGTAAAGTACAAAAATTCGAGGTGGACACCGGTAGCCCCGTTACGATTTTGTCCCATTCGGAGTACCGTAAGCTGAACTTGCACTGCCAGATACGCACGTGTCCGAACGTACGTTTTCGAACGTACAACAAACATCTGATTACGCCCTTGGGTTACATCGAAGTTCCTGTACAATATAAAAACAATATGTCTAATGAAATATTATTCATTGTGTCAGAACAGTTTGCCCCGATTATGGGCCGAATCTGGATCAGGTCACTTCACATAATGGATTTGGATTCGTTTGACCAGGAACACAGCCACATGGACGTTATGCATACCGACGTGGTTCCGGATGACATACCCCTCCAATTCCAGGACGTCTTCTGCGCCGACATAGGCGAAATACCGCAGGTTTGTTGTTCGTTACAGCTCAAGCCTAACGCCACCCCGGTATATCGGCCACCGCGACCAGTGCCATTCGCTTTGATTCCGAAGGTCGACGCGGAACTAGATTCCCTCGAACGCCAGGGCGTCATTGAAAAAGTCGACTACTGCCAATGGGGTACACCTTCAGTAATCGTGCCCAAGCCAAACGGAGAAGTACGTATCTGCGCTGATTACAAGGTAACAGTCAACAGCCAATTACAACCGGCGCATTATCCAATTCCTAAACTCGAAGATCTCTTTAATAAGCTACACGGTAGCTCCTACTTCTGTGTTTTTAGATCTGTACAAGGCTTACCTCCACGTTAAGCTAGACGATGAAAGTGCTAAAATAGCCGCCTTGAGTATACACCGAGGCACTTACAAGGCTAAACGTTTATTTTTCGGACTTGCCACGGCCCCCAGCATCTTTCACTCGATAATGGCCCCTATTTTCGATGGCCTTGACGATTGTATTTCGTACTTCGACGACATTGTCGTATTCGGCAAAACCAAAGCCGAATGTTATGATCGGTTACGCGCCTGTTTAGACCGCAATTCACTTTTCTGTGTCTTTCACACGCAATTCACTTTTACGAGTCTGTTTAGACTCGTGCAACATTCACTTAAATAAGGATAAATGTCGTTTTTTCGTCAGGCGTATTCGTTATCTGGGCCACATCGTCTCAGATAAAGGCCTCGAAAAGGACCCCGACAAAGTCAAGGCAATCGTACACGCGCCTGCGCCCACAAACGTGGATGAACTACGCTCCTTCCTGGGTCTCGTTACGTTTTATGTCAAATTCATACCGGAAGCCTCGACATTACTACATCCATTGAACGCATTACTCCAAAAAGGATTTCCTTTCCAATGGTCCACAGCGTGTCAACAGGCGTTTCAGAAGCTGAAAACAGAAATCACGAGTGATCGAGTCTTAACAACATTTTCTCCTGACCTTCCGTTAGTTCTCGAAACGGATGCCAGCCCGTACGGATTAGGAGCAACTCTGTCGCACTCCGTGGATGGCACACTCAAACCGATTGATTTTATTTCGCGCTCGCTCACTACGGCTGAACGCAAATACAGTCATTTGGACAAAGAAGCCACGGCTATATATTGGGCCATAAAACGATTTTACCAGTACCTGTTCGGCACTAAATTTGTATTGGTAACGGACAACCGCCCGCTTCGTTCCATATTCAATCCGCAAAAGAATCTACCGTCGATTTCTGCCTTGCGTCTTACCCGCTATGCCATTTTTCTTCGCCAATTTGACTACACGATCCAGCACAGAGCAGGTTGCGATATGAAAACAGCCGACTACCTGTCTCGCGCACCCTTGCCGTTGGCATACCCCGAGGTTACCGACGAAGCGTACACCATTTCAGAAAACGCCATAAACTTCATTACCACGATGAAAAATCGGGCGTTCACAGCCAAAGACGTTCTGTATCACACGAATAAGGATGCTAAACTAGCAAAAATAAAATCCGAACTTCAATCTGGCTGTGCCGAACACACGGATTTGTCATTGCATAATGAGATCATAATGCGAGGAACCAGGGTAGTCATCCCGGAGGCGTTACAGTCGTACGTCCTAAATGAGCTCCATGCAACACACAGTGGCATTGTGAAAATGAAAGCGCTGGTCAGATCAACCTGCTACTGGCAAGGTCTCGACCACGACATTGAGGCGATCATGTGGTGCATCTACTGGACCACGACTGAAAGCATCGACGTGTTTCATCTGTTCGCCTGGGCGATGCTTGATTTCAAGATCGCTGTAAATCCCTCTAATCCTGGAAGATTAGGTATTTTGCCGTCCGCGTCTCGCTCGTTAGGAGAGGGTTCAATATCCCGGAAAGGGGCGTTTTCGGATTTTATGAATACTGAACTGCCATCGACACGCACTAAAACCGTCCCTGGGGCGTCAATCAAGCTTCGTCCGACAATGATGGGCTGTGGGAGGCAATCGTCGGGTACAATGAGAACTTTGACTAAGGTACTCACCATGTCGATTTCTATTTTAGCTTCTGCAGAAGCGATCGTCTGAATAGCGGGTTCCTTGTTACTCCCCACTCCATAAACAGGTAGCGAACAGGCCTTCTTTACCAGTTTCAACTCGTCTGCAGTGCTTTTAGTCACGAGGCATTCACTGCTCCCTGTATCTATGAGGGCAGGATAAAGGAAATCGTTAATTTTAATTACCTTGATGCAGGAGTCTGTTATTTTTCTGAGTTCCGATTTTATAACGAACGTTTTTGGAACTGACGATGCTCCGCACGAAGAGTCTCTCCGGGGGCAATCTTTTGAAATGTGTCCCATTCGCCGGCATATGAAACAGGTAACATCTGCGTTAGGACAGTTTGTTGCGATGTGCCCTTTCTTTCCGCACCGAAAACACCGGCTTTCTGGGTCAGCGGAAACGCTCACAGACATTGGAGGAACTCGATAGTCGTCTGACTTTGAGGATTTCATTCGAGGGTCGCGTCGCCCGAACGCCGCCCCGTCCATTCGTTCGAAATTTCTGATGTCGTCGAGTAGCTCACCTTCATCACCCGAGAATTTGGCTAGTAGAAAGCGCATGAGGTCTCGTGATCGTAGGCCTTCGATTACTTGTTTACGGACGTCGGAAAAGGGTAAAGACAACCGTCGACACAAACTAACTTTATCGAGAAAGTACTCGATCGTGCTCTCCCCCCGGTCTCTGAATTCGACCTGAGACAGCCTTCCACCGCTCGGAAATTGACAGCTCACCACCAAACGTTCTTCGGAACCGAGTGACGAAATTGCTCCAACCCTCGAACTCTCTCTCTCTCTCGTTGAACCACTTCCGAGCAGGCCCTTCGAATTTTGAACGTGCCGCCTCCAGCCAATACTCCTGCGGCCAACGATTTAATTTTGCGACACCTTCGAAAGTTCTCAGCCAATCAGATGTTGAATGCCCCCGAATTCTAGGCCAGAAAATGAAGGGAGTGACGATCCCAAGTCTGGAACAGTTCGGACTTCTTGGCTTCTCGACTGTAAAATTAGATTATTCTGAGCAACCGGTTAACGTCGAGTGGTTGTTCCTCTATCGACGTCGCTGCATCGTTTCCGGCCGACCCCGGCTTGACTGCCATTTTCGTCGACACTTCTTCCCGTAGACATCTGTTCTGCAGGCCCACATCCCACTTCTGAACTGTGAACTCTCACTCTCTAACGACAAACTCTTCAAGAATCAACTTTTTTTTTATTTCTCGTCTTTTTATGTCTCACGAATCACGAATAATAATCTTCTTCTTAGATTGATATAATGAATAAATCTGTCGCCGGCATTTTAATTAGTCAATTAATTAAACTGATATTATCCGGACGACGATGGAAGGGCATAGCCCAACACGATTCGAGTTTCGAGAAAAAATGGCCCTCCGGCGGGATTTGAACCCGCAACCTCTGGATTACCAGTCCAGCACGCTGCCATTTGCGCCACGGAGACGCCTATGGGAGTCGTACTCCGAGGGATAAGCTAAGCCGAACCCCACCTAGGTCCATTGTTTCTCGAACCGACTTTTTAAAAAAGTTTTAAAAAATTTTTTTAAACTTTTTAAAAAAAACTTGTTAAAAACTCCATTTAACCAAACCGACCGTTTGGCAACGCTGCAGGTATTGCAAAAAAACACACACACATAAACGGGTGAGGTGACCGCATTCGGTCTTCTGCATTCTGTATTCGGTCTAATATACATTATAATATTTTGTAAAAAGTTCCGCTGTATTTGTAAGCGGGTTATAATTTTCTTTCTCCCTTTGTGGTCATCTTTTACTGGTCGGCGTGACAAAAGAGGACCTGCTCGTGATCGTGAAAAAGTAAGGAACTTCCACAAAAGGTTTGAGGAGGACGAATTAGGGGATTTCTTTCGAGTCCAAAAAAGCTCGTTTTGTACTGAACTAATTGAATGATTGCCTTAACAGAGGGATATATCGAAATTGGCTATTAATGTCATTAACAAACGGGAATCTTTTCATTCCTTGACCCAGAAACAATGTCAAGTTGTTAGGGATTTTCGGAGGAAACTGAAAAATGCGATTATAATATATGTATACCATCCCAGAAATACAGCCGTGGGGTCATCCGCATCCCGCGTCATAAATGTAGAAACTCAAAGTAAAAAATGCTACCAAGCGATAATTTACAAAAGGTACACAGCATTGAGATGGAGAGAGACGTTTACACTCATATTTGCCTAAAATGTGTCTTACCTAAGGAAATATTAAATGATATCTCTGAATATAAACTAGTACCTCACTTTCGAGGACAGTATCCTTAAGATAAGGGGCAAATCTGGTCTGGTGATTCGCATTATTTTTATATACGAGTTAATGTATATTGCATTTTGGGTTAATTAACTAGAAATATGCGACCTTTTTCTTCCCCCCCCCCTCATCCTAAAATTCACTTCTTCTAAGGAGTCCACTTCTTATCTGTATAGGTACGAAGGTATACGTTGGTACGACAAGTAAAAACGTTGATCGCGTAAATTCTCGCGAAGTGAATGCGGCTGAAAAAAAAAAAAAAAATCCCCGATATGCAAATGACGCTCTTTTGCAAACGGGCGCGAGCTTGATGTTGCACCATTTCACAAGAAAGTATCCGGTGGATTGATTCACTGAATGAGATAGAAAAAAAAGCGCGTTTGTGCAGATTGAGACTCCCGTTAAATATAAAACAAAACAAACATAAACTCCTGGAACACCGGGGGCGTAGCTCCATTGGGGGTCGACAGCTACCGAGTTCTTCTTTTCTTAGAATTGTAGAACAAGACAATTCATTATAGTTTTTATTTTTCTACTCTTATTTTTAAAAGCCCTCCATCCCATTCCTCTTATTACCACACCTTGCCCTTTGCTATAAGCCTAGAGTGCCACCAAAAAGGGTTTAGAAGGAGAAATCGCTTTATTCTTATTATACGAAGCGCCTCTCGCGAGGCAAGACGTTTTTCACGCTTCTATCGCAAGAGGGGGGGGGACGGGGGTGAGAAAGAGAGAGTGAATAAGATTAAAGGAGAGGTGACAAAGGTATATATCTGAGGTTTTTTTCGCCCGTGCAACTCCCTGAGTGTACAAACCATTCATTTAAACCGCAGGGTTGTACTC
The DNA here is from genome assembly GCA_038030265.1 of Corythucha ciliata. Classification (NCBI taxonomy): domain Eukaryota; kingdom Metazoa; phylum Arthropoda; class Insecta; order Hemiptera; family Tingidae; genus Corythucha; species Corythucha ciliata. The sequence continues at coordinate 4,897,875 of CM075941.1, read as the reverse complement.
TTAGCATTAATTGTCTCCCGTGGTAGCTCTACCCGTCCAACCGTATCTACTGAATCAGCCGTAGGGGGGGGGGGGCGATATCTGAGGACAACTTGAGAGCGGTAATGGTGCGGGATTGGTAAAAGGATAAAATTCACTTTTGTTGTAGACGAGTTGCACTTTTCATGGTAAGTTCCAAGTTTCCTCGGGCTAGAAAAACAATAGAAATAAAAAATACAAAACCGGAAGTCCCATCTTTAACACAAAAAAATTTGTTGACCTGACCATAATTGGTAATTTATACCTCACGGTTCGACACCGTCAATGTTCCCAAAACGGGTAAAATCCGGAAAATCCTTGAAAACGTAAAAACAAAACAGAATTCGGTACTCCACGTCAAACAATAGTGGCGGATATTATGCGAATCAACGCTTTGATCCTTAAGGGCGATTACGTGCCGTTAGCGCGCGTGCTCTTAGCGCGCAATAAAAAAATCGTGCCTTTAGCGCGCACTACCTGGTCGAACACCCTTGTCAAAGTTAATCGTATAATGTACTTACTGATTTTTTGGGCCAGACATTTTTCTCACATGCCTATACTTCTTCTTCGTCGTATTTTCTTTTCTTGTTTTCCTTTTTCTTACTTTCTCAGCTTGCCATCATTCACAGGGACAAGCCCGAAATTCGAAATATGTCTACCTACCTACTAATTTAGATCGAAATTTATTCATTTGAAAATAAATTTTAAAAAAATACGAGGCAGTTTCTTCTGTGGATTTAGCTTTGACAGAAAACTCATAAGCGTATAAGTCCGCCCCCCCCCCTATTCTGTAACTGTTAAGGCGCCTTTTCATGCAAGCTTTGAAAAGCTGACCTGTGGGCTTCAACCAATCAGAGCGCTCCGAGTACACAGCGCGGTGCTCTCTGATTGGTTGAAGCCCACTGCTCAGCTTTTTAAAGCTTGCATGTGAAGACGGCTTAATAGACATTAGATTATAGGCACGTTTCATGTGTTTGCTAGTGCTGCACCAGTGTAGAAAAACCATAATGATCTCATCAGTTTATAGGACGAAATTGACAGTTTCCACGATGAAATTGACAGTTTCTCCAACGAAATGGACTGTCTCCGGGACAAAAGTCATTGACAGTTCCCGGAACGAAATTACTAAGGACAAAATCGACAAAATTAAAGGTTTCGAGGACGGAATTGACAGTTTTCAGGACTAAATTGACCGTTTTGAACGACAACTTTTACTGTTTTGTATTACCTCTTGGTGTTACAATTGGGAAAGGGGAATGACCCAGGTGGAAGCTTTCGCCATATTGCGACAGTTTTGACTCACGAAATTGACATTTCCTGGACGAAATTGACATTTTCAATGACGAATTTGACAGTTCAGAACAAAGAAATTGACATTCATAAGACGAAATTGATCGTTTCGACATTTTGAAGTTTATATGACGAAATTTACAGTTCTAAGAATGAAATGGACTGTTTCAAGGACGATATTTAAAGTTTACATGACCAAATTGACATTTATAAGTCGTAATTGACAGTTTTAAGGATGAAATTGGCAGTTTGAAGGACGATATTGACAGTATTAAACGACAAAATTGATATTATAGGACGAAATTGGCCGTTTTGAACGACAACTTTTACTTTGAATGACGAAATTGACATTTCTTGGACGAAATTTACATTTTTAAGGATGAATTTGACAGTTCAGAACGGTGAAATTGACATTCATAGGACCGTTTCGAAATTTAAAGTTTATATGACAAAATTAACAGTTTCAAGGACGAATTTAACAGTCAGTTTCTAGTACTCGACTGTTTCCGGTGCGAAGGGTTATTAAAAATCCTTAGAATCACATAGGTCTTTTGCTATGTGTGAGGTGAGGAAATAGAATACAGTTTCCAACAAGTCACAAGTATGTCGGTTCCCGGGGCGAAATTGACAGTTTAAAAGGGCGAACATCTTCTAGAGGGTGAGTGGGTCCTTTTTCGGTACAGTTTCGACTCCATTTTAGCCGTGAATTCGCAGTTTTTTTCTTGTTGATCCGCGAAAATTATTGTTTTTCACCATTTTAAGCCCAACAAGAAGCCGAGTGTGCCGCGTCACAGCTCGCCGCAGCCTTATAAGTGTAATGGGCAATGGCTGGATTATCTCAACTGATATTTTACTCTAATTTTTACCCACGCAGTAGCGTTTCACCCGCAAAGTTGCTTCAAAAAGCGGCGAATTGAAGTTTTCTCAACTTCACCTATCAATTAGCACTTTTTCTAAACTTTTACAGCTGCAAATCGCAGCGCTTTATCTCAATTTAAGCTGGGAATTTGCGTTTGTTCTCAATTTCATCCGCGAATCAGCGTTTTTTTTTTTGCAATTTTATTCGTGTATGAGCGCTTTTTCTCAAATTTCAGCCACGAATTAGCGCTTTTTCTCATTTTCAACCGCAAATTGTAGAGCTTTATCTCAATTTTGGCCGCGAATTACCGTCTTTCTCAATTTTGCCCCAACAAAGAACGCTTTTTCTCAATTTCAGACACGAAGTATAGCGGCTTTTCTCAATTTTAAAAGTGAGTTAGGTAGTGATTTTCACTTGAATATGCCTCCGTAGGAAGGGTCGTGAAAAAAAATCGTTTCCCTGCTGACTACTACATATTATTGCTACTTTCACACCTTATCAACCTAAAACACTCCATTATTTTTCATCTAAAAGGTTTTCGAGGGCCCCATCCGAAGTGCGCTCGGAGGCACTCCGTCCTCTTCGCCCCATTTTCGGTGCATTAGAGGCCCCGAAATGCTTTTTCACTACTTGTTTAAACCCAAATTTCAATTTGGCACCTTAAAAAATCATTTTCACGGGGTTATAGCCGTACTAAAACCCAAATGTTACCGATTTGATTATCGCAGAACCCAATTTCACGGGCTTCGCTCTCCCAAAAAGCCCACCTGGGAGACGAAACAGTCGATTCCCGAGTCACCTTCCTCTTCTTCGTGCTCTAGAACTTGGGTTTTCACTGGCTTCAAATCCACATTTCGGGGATTTGGCGCTTTAGAAAGTCCAATTTTGTGGGTTTGAAGCTTTCAACGCCCAAATATTGTGTATATAGATCTCACAATACCAATTTTTGCTGGTTTCGCTTACCCAAAAAGCCTATTTTACAGGACTGCGTCAATAAGCCAATTTCTAGGGTACGGTCTTTTGAAGTTTTGTAGACTTGGCATTCAAAAAAGCCAATTTCACAGTTTTTGAACATGCGCAAAAATTAAATTTCTCTGACTCAAAAAGTCAATTTTCACGGGGTTCAAACAGGTCATTTCTCCTTTTTGAGACTTCATAAAGCAATTCCACGGGGTTTGGCTCTTTCGAAGTTCCAGTTTCACGGATTCGGTAACCCAATTTCTCTCGTTTTGAAGGGCAATGTCAGTCATTGTGCCACGGGTCTGGCAAATTTCACACGGTTGGCCCGTTAAACCCTATTCCGAGGGATTGACATGCAAAAAAAACCATTTCGTGGGTTTGGCCCACACAAAGAGTCCAATTTTTAAGGTTCGAGCTTCTTCATAAATGGAATTTCACCGAGCTGGTTCATTCACAAAACTAATCTCGCCGGTCTGACTTTACATAATTGATATCTCCTAGATCATAAAAATCGTTCTAATTAGATGCCAGACGCGATCAAATGACCCGGAAGTACTCCCGGACTAAAAACCAGTCCTGCCATTCAGATTTTTTCTAATGGTTAACTACTTAATGTTATATAAAACCACTTCATATATGGGTTTTTTTCAACAACTCTAACTACGGCCCCAGGACTGACAAACGAACGGAGATATTAGGTTTGTTCGTTTGTCGTCCGGAGCTGCTCTGGACTGCACGAACAGTCCGAAAAGCGTTCTTTTGTAATCCCGAACTACACTGAAAGCGTTCGTTTGTCAAATCTCGGACTGTTCAGTGCAGCACTATCCACACTGAAAAATTAGGAGGAGCTTGCTGCTCGAAATGTTATAACCTGCTCAATAATTACCTTTCGTCAATCATTTCCTTCTGAGAAGCGGAAATAAATCATAAAGGCAACGTTTTTGTTACCGTAAGGTTAGCCATTTGCACGAAAAGCGTTCGTTTGCTTTGAAGAAATGACGTAAATCCCGGACTGCTCGAACTACACCTGCAACACTACACTGAACAACAAACGAACAAACCTATTATTTTCAATTTTTTTTTTTTTCGACCGATATTATTATATCCCTGCATTAAGATAGCTTTTGCGATCGTGGGAGATTGCTTGGGTCGTTGTTCAGTTTTAGGGGTAGAAAAAAAAGACAAGGAAGCCAAGCGGCCTTTTGTATGTACGAGGCAGTCAGAGGTACCTATTTGAAATGAATTATTCTACAAAATTCTGATTGCTTAACTAATGTTTATCTGCGTTACAATCAAGGTACTGTTTTGGTTTGCCATGAAAAGGCTGACGGCCAAAAAATTGATAAGGAGGTGGCGGAATTCCTGAGATTCTCCCCTTTCAGGGGGAAAAATTAAGTGATTATCTTGGTTCTCGCAAGTTTCTCTATTAATTATTATATTATTTTATTAAAGTTATGAATGTGATTTCCTTTTATTTCGAGCCTAACGATATACTGCAAATATTACAGAAATTGGTGGGAGGGGGGGTGCGTGAGCTGAACATTCGTGAAACGTTATGAGAATAATCTGAACTAATATATCCGAAACGTTCATGTGACGTTCTATTAACATTATGGGAATGATCAGATCTAATGTTACCAAAACGTTCGTACAACGTTATTAGAACATTTTGTAGGAGCGACATTTTCACATTTGTGTAACATTAATTTCTTGTAATGTTATAACGTTCCCCAAACATTCCGTGAACGTTCGTCTGCTACCTGGGATACGCTACGTTCCTTACATCGGATGGACTGTAAGTGTCTACGAGTACCTATTGAGATTCTCCATTTTATTATTATTCTACTTAAAAAAATCATCATTTTTATTTGAAGAAATAAAACTACTTTTTCGCGACTCATTCTTTAAATACGTCAAATGGCGACGACTGGAAAAAAGAATGGGAGAACGAGAGCAAGACAGAAATCTCCTCCACCACACTCGTCAATCGAACAGGAAACACCGGAATCACCACAGAAAAGTAAATTGGATGATGAAAATAAAAAAACAAGTCTTCAAGTCGGATTTGAGAACTTTGATCCCTCCAACGAACCCTGGGACATGTTCATTGACAGATTAGAAAATTATTTTGAAATGATTGATATAAATTACGATACTTTGGACGAAAAGAAAAAACGATTGTTGCTGCATTACATGGGGACCAAGACATATCAAAAGTACTACCAAGCAATTAGCCCAATAAGCCCAAAAGAATTTTCGTACGTGGAAACAATTGAAAGAATCGGTGAAATCCTGGAACCCAAACCAAGTATCATCGCTGAACAACATCGGTTTTCAAAAAGAATTCAAATGGGCGGGGAAACTTTGCCGGAGTAAAAACTGCAAATCATCGACAGCTGACACTCATTTAAGACAGCAATTCGTGTCAGGCATCAATGACGTTAATATTCTGGCCCGACTGATCGAAATTAATGAAAACAAATCCTTCGAAGAATGCGTCAGCGTTGCTGTTTCCATCGAAAAAGCAGGACAGGAAGCACAGGAAATAAGCGGAAAAAAAAATTGCCAATTGCGAACAAGTCAAGACGTCCCCTATTAAAAGACCATCGGCGTGCAACAGATGCGCAAAAAATCACTGGAACGAAGAGTGTCCCTTTAAGGATCATATTTGTCACTACTGCAAAAAAAAGGGACACCTTAAGTTTGCTTGCTTCAAAAGGAAAAAAGACATGAACGAGCATCGAAACAACGTGCGTCAAATTGAAGAGGATGACTTTTCGACCAACAGCCTATCGTTAAACACAATCGAGTGCCTTCCGGAGAATATGATAAAGCCCCCTAGAATTCTCCTACCATTATCATCGACGGAAAGAAAGTACAAATGGAATTTGACACCGGAGCTTCTGTAAGCACAATCTCACAAAATTTATTTCGTTCCTTGTTTCCAAGGAAACCACTCTTCGAAACCAAGATTCGACTGAGGACCTACTCTCAAGAATTAATCAAACCCCTAGGATACGCAACCGTCGACGTTGTATTCAATAACTCAAAAATAACAGCAAATCTCTACGTTATACCCAAACCTGTGGACTCGATTTTTAGGAGAGAGTGGATGTCGAAACTACAACTGGATTTTAACAAGATCGTTGAATTAAAACAAATTGAAGTCGAGGGAAACAACTTGGAAACTACGTTGAACAAATTGTACGATGAATTTCCTTTGTTGTTCTCGGGAGGCGTATTCAGAAGGCAGTGGTAAGAAGCTATACGTGGTGGCCGCAAATTGATCACGATATAGACCAGATAGTTAAGAACTGCCCTAGCTGTCAGTTGAACAAAAACTGCCCGAGGAAAGACGACGAGCATCCATGGCAAATACCAGAAGGACCTTGGCAGAGAATACATCTTGATTACGCCGGTCCATTCTTGGGAAAATACTTTTTGGTTGTTGTTGATGCACACTCAAAGTGGTTGGAAATACAAATAACGAACTCAACATCAACGGATGCGACAATACAACCCCTCAGGGATCTCTTGGCTCGATTTGGTTTACCTCTCACAGTAGTAACCGACAATAAAAGTGGATTCACATCACATGAGTTTGAAAATTTTCTCAAATCGAAACGGTATCAAACACATGCTGACCGCACCCTACCATCCCTCATCGAACGGGCAAGCGGAAAGATATGTCCAAACACTCAAGTCAGTCCTTAAGCGAATGGCTGGGGAACCGGGAACTCTGAATATGAAATTGAACAGATTTCTGCTCGTAAATCGTAGGACACCTCACGCGTTTACGGCATTGAGCCCATCTGAACTTATGTTTGGTAGACAAATTAGATCGTTGATTGACCATGTCAAACCCACACAGTTAGTGACACAAATTGAAAAGAAGAAGGCGAAAAGGTCATTTCAAATTGGAAATTCCGTGCTAGTGAGATGCTTCAATGAACGAACACGGAAATGGAAAAAAGGAAAAATAATAAGAAAACTAGGCGAAGTGGTCTACCTGGTAGAAACAGCAGATGGTGTTCATAAACGCCATGTTGATCAAATCAATCCTCTACTCCAGCTTTCTTCTTAAGGTGGGAAGATTATTGAGATTCTCCATTTTATTATTATTCTACTTAAAAAAATCATCATTTTTATTTGAAAAAATCAAACTTTTGACTTATTATTTCTCAATAATAAGTCTTTGTATTTTATTTGAAAAAATCAACGTCAGTACCTTGAATGGAATCGGTCCGATGCTCGAAATAAGTAAAATAGCACGTTCCTTTTCGTCTTCTATTGACTGCCTTGCCAATTCGATTTCAAATCTCACGATGTAGTATTGCCATTCTTCCACATTGTGGTCGAACCGATCGAAATGAAATTTAACAGCCCCATCGCTCTTCAGGACTATTAGGAATTTCGCCCGGCGATTTACCCATCACTGACTGTTCGTTTTCGTTTATATCTCCAAACGAACTAGACATCTGCTTTCTTCTCGTTTTTGGAGCCATCCTCGTCGTCAATTGAGATAGCCCTTAAGTCAGACAACTAGCTCATTGAAAGACAACAACAAGAATGATTTATTTTTCATATGGAAATGGAATCAATGTTTCCAGTAGAAACGGATTGTGATATTTATGTATCAATCCATCACAATTTATATTGGGAAAGGACTCGGCAGGTTACGATCGAGTTGGCATTGCATTGTTATCTATTCCTGGTTGCCCCGTTCATGTAAGTTCTACATTGGAAGCTTGCTGCAAATCGGTTTTTTTTTTTGTTTTTTTTTTTTCAATAACTCAGTCTTGATGGCTTTGTAGGCATCAAAATTACGTAAAATGGAACTTAAGTGACTACGCTGGGGGATTATCGAAGGAAGGATCGCCGCTATCTAAAAAAAATGAAAATAAATCGGTGCCGGTCCTTGCTCGTGAGTATCCTATCACGAACGTAAATGCGAATGGGTGACAGTAGTCGGACCAGAGCAATCGTTTCATTTCAAACCCTTTCACGTTGCCATCCCGTCAATTTTGAAGTGGCTTAACTTTTAACTAGCGCGTTAGGCTCGTTTCACATATACGAGGTTTCTCGCGGCGAGGTTTTGGCTGCCGCGTATTGACCACGTACACCTTTACACACGTGCGGTCCATATTACTTGGTTCGATGAGAAAGCGGCATTCACGCGGATTACACGCGGGGGCCTCGTGAAACCGTGTTTGTATGAAAAGAGCGTTGGGAAATGCTTAACGTAGAATGTCCACGTGGTCCTTTTATAGCGCTGAAGAAGATTACCTCACCCTGATGCTTGGAAAAGAATCTGAAGAAGGATACACGGTCCTTTCGAGCCCTCGAGTAGCTCCCAACAAACGCGTAGTTCATCGGCATTTCGTTCTTTTTGGATCGGTCGAATAAACGCCATTTGTGTATTATAAAATAAAAAGACCACGTTTTGATGATTCTCTAGTCGAAATTCATTTTCCAAGTAACATAGGAACAAGACTTCTTGGCCGAGCGATGTGGGGAATACACATTCTGTTCTGCCTCAGTGACTGAAACCCGGAAGAAACTATCACCGTCTGTGGATCAATTGCTTACAATAGACCTAAATTACAGCTCATAAAACAACTTTTGAAACGATAAAATTTAGTAAATATTAATAAATCACTCAATACTGTAATAAATTTGGGGTAACCAGGAAAGGTAATATAACCCAACTCTTATCTCGTGTCCGTTCCCGATAGAGTCAGTTTTACCAGTTTTTGAGCGTGAATAACCGCAAGTTGGCAATTTTTAGTGCACAAATTGTCAGTATATGATCATTTCTAGTGGACGTGTGATATTTTTAGGGTTCATGAATCCGTCTTTTTAGTCTAGATCACGAACTCAGTTTGCCATTGTGGATGCAACAGACAGTTTTGCCAGTCGTAAAGGTGAAAGTTGTCAGGTCATTCATATAAGAAATGAACATGAGCCAGGGCGATATTTTTAGGGGTAGAATCTTCAGTTTTGCCCTTTTAGGGCAAGGTAAATAGACTTACAGAGGTATGCTCGTAACTAAGGAAATTTTTGTTAAAATTGACGTCACGGGAGTAAAAAAAATAATGAGGTACCAAACTTCACATATGAAGCTTCCCCTCTCATGGATGATTCCTTGGAATTTCTTTATAGATCAAGCAAAAAATGAATGAAAAGCCAAAATAAGTGCCTGGATTTTTTTTTAAAGCTATATAATTTGGCGGAGTTGTTCCTTAGACCTTATGTACCGTTTTAAGGTCCAGTTAATTGACACCGTGACACGTACCACGTGAAGCCCCGTGAATTCAGTACAGACAGCACTCGGCGCAGTGACGGACGAGTTTGTTTTGTGAATCAGTGAGGAACGACTAGTAAGCTTTACGAGCGAGCAAGGAAGGGCTTCCCTGCTGCCCGCGACAATCACGCTCACGAGCATTTCTTAGATAGGTTGGACAATAAAGCTGAAGTTTAAAAGTGTTCCCTGTTGTGTATAAAAAAGAAGTAATTTAGTATTTTAGTAGTAATGGTGTCCTTCGACCAGAATCCCGGCATGGAACCTAGCCGTTTTCAATCACTGTCGATATCGAGGAATTCGTTTGCCTCATCTGGGGCCTTAGTACGAACTCGTGCGAAAATGCCGCTTGACGTAATTGCCATGGCGGAATAATGTTATTTCTTACTCGGCTTTTTCCCCGACCGTTCATACTATGTGTGATGATTATATCCCCATTAATTATTGTTACCCACATGTCAAATTGTTGAGAATCATTCGATGTCTAAACTTTGTTTAATAAAGCCTTTATGAAAGGTCTAATTTACTACAATTTATTAAACAAAGTTGTTTTTTTTTCTCTCTCTCTCGTGCAATGGAAAGTAATCATAATGAATCAGCCGCTCACGATCGCTTCTTGCAAATCTTGAAACCTGACAAGTTCTGTTTTTTACCAGAGTCACCACATGCATCAAAAGAATGGAGACACTGGAGAAGAACGTTTACTACGTTTGTAGAGAAGAACGTCTCTGAAGAACACAAACTGGATGCGCTGGTGAATCTCGTGTCGCACAATGTTTTCGAATTTATAAGCGACTGCGAGACGTACGCAGCTGCAATGGACATATTGAATGCTATTTTCGCTCCGAAGAAAAACGTCCTCTTCGCCAGACACGTTCTTTCTAATCGGAAACTACAGCCCGGAGAATCAATCGACCTTTATTTACAAGTCTTGCGCGCCTTAAGCAAGGACTGCGAATTTTCAGCTGTTGACGCTAGAACTTACTGCGATGAATCGGTCCGCGATGCCTTCATAAACGGAATTTCATCATCGCAAATTCGACAACGAATTTTAGAAAAAAAATTTTCAACTTTGAAAGAAGTCGAAGACATCGCTCGCTCTTTAGAATCAGCTCAAAAGAACTCCGATGCATTCAACCTGTCTGAATCTTCTACACTTCACTGCAGTGGAATTGAAAGTCTGCAAGGAAGTTCAACGGAAAAAGAAATTTCGTCTACGATTGCAGCGACTGAGCGACGCTCTCAAATTAAATGTTATTTTTGTGGGAACTCCCGACACCGTTCTCGCCAAGACTGCCCCGCATTAGACGCCATTTGCAGAGCCTGTTCTAAAAAAGGGCATTTTCAAAAAGTTTGTCGTTCGGTTAAATCTGTCGCAAAGACTGCTTCGGCATCCATCACTCTGGCAGCAACAAACTCACCCGGCGTCCTTTCTAAAGCCATCGTCGGTGGCAAAATTAATGGCTCTCCGGTCAACATTTTAGTCGACACTGGGAGTTCTGACAGTTTCATCAGCAGTAACTTTGCGGCAAAAATTAATTTAACATTACACCCAGAAAAAAGAACTGTGAGCATGGCTTCATCATCGCTTCTCACGTTGGTCACTCTCGAAGCAATCGACCACACATACTCGAACGTGAAACTCATGATTCTCGAAAATCTTTGTTCCGACGTTCTGATCGGACACGATATTTTGAAACAACACTCCAAAATGAGCATGGAATTCGGCGGCTCGAAAGAACCTTTTTCGGTTTGTAACGTGGCTTGTGCGAACGTCCAACCAGCCGAGCTATCCAAAAACATTTGAGTCTAGACTGTAAACCTATAGTCACTAAGTCGCGTCGGTACTCAGAAGAAGATGACAACTTCATTCGTTCTGAAATTCAGAAGCTTGCCCATGACGGCGTCATTCAAAAAAGTACTTCTCCATGGAGAGCCCAGGTGCTCATTACCAAAAATGAGAATCATAGAAGACGACTGGTAATTGATTATTCCCAAACCATAAATAAATTTACATTTCTTGACGCCTATCCTCTTCCGAACATTGAAAATTTAGTCTCAAAAGTAGCAAAATTTAATATATTTAGCACGATCGACCTTAAAAGCGCCTATCATCAGATCCCAATACGATCAAATGATAGAAAATACACCGCCTTCGAAGCATGCGGTCAACTCTGGGAGTTTTGTCGTATTCCATTCGGCGTGACAAACGGTGTGGCTTGCTTTCAAAGAACGATGAATGAAATCGTATCAAAGGAGGGACTTGATGGAGTTTTCGTCTACTTGGATGACATCACGATAGCCGGTAAAGACCAAGAAGATCACGATGAAAACTTGAACAGATTCCTCAAAACACTCAATAAATACGGCTTGACTTTGAATTTGGATGAGTGTAAATTTTCAAAAACTTCGATTTCGTTGCTTGGTTACCAAATATGTAACAAAACTATTCGTCCCGATCCCGAGAGATTAAAACCACTAAACGACATGCCTCTACCTGCCAACGCTGCAGCTCTTAAGCGAGTGCTGGGAATGTTTTCTCACTACTCAAAATGGGTTCCGAAGTTCTCTGATCGAATCAGACGTTTGGTTGACTGTAAAACTTTTCCGATTCAAGAAAGCTCCGTTGAAGCAGAGGATTTTATGCAATTAAAGAAACTCATTTCTCAGGCTTTTTTGACGACAATAGATCCGAACGAGGTATTAGTAGTGGAAACAGATGCTTCAGGTGTCGCGATTGCCGCAACTCTAAGTCAAAATGGACGACCTGTGGCGTTTTTCTCAAAAACTCTCTCGTCATGTGAACGGCGGCAATCGGCTATCGAACGAGAAGCGTTAGCTATTGTTGAATCGTTGAAAAAATGGAGACATCTTCTATTAGGCCGTCATTTTCAACTAATCACAGATCAAGAAGCTCTATCGTATGCATTTAATGGACGTGGGGCAAACAAAATTAAAAACGATAAAATAATGCGTTGGCGCCTGGAGTTATTCCCTTATTCATTTGACATTTTGTTTCGCCCAGGAAAAGAAACCTTTACCGTCGAACAGTAAGAATCGCTATCTCTTGAATATTATTGACGAGTATTCTCGTTTCCCGTTTTCCTACCCTTTCCTACCCGTTACTCTCGCTCTGAAATCGAAAGATCTTCCTATATCACACTGGGAACAGGTACTTCCTGAAGCGCTGCACTCTATTCGTTCTCTACTGTGCACCGCCACCAACTCTACTCCACACGAACGGTTTTTCGTTCATTTGCGGCGGTCATTCAGTGGAACTTCACTTCCATCTTGGCTTCGGCAACCTGGACCGGTTTTGGTTCGAAGAAATGTCCGGAACAGCAAATATACGAGCCTCTCGTTGATCAAGTAGAAGCTCATCGATGCTAATCCCCAATACGCGTTGGTGCGACATGCTGACGGACGGGAATCGACTGTTTCGTTGAAACACTTGGCCCCGAGTGGAAGGTCTCATGAAAACCATAGCACTGACCACTTTGAAACACCTGTGGAAACGGATCCAAGTTATTCTCAGTCGAATTCAGAAGATCCGCTTGACGAAGCTTTTGACAGTCGAACCCTTATTCCTCCTGAGCCGCTATGTCCTTCTCAAACAGATGTCGAAAACCGTTTAAGAAGATCCACTAGGATAAGAAGACTTCCGGTATACCTTAATGACTATGTCTCCAAATGAATTCAGCGGGGGCGAATGTGATGATTATATATCCCCATTGTCAAATTGTTGAGAATCATTCGATGTCTAAACTTTGTTTAATAAAGCCTTTATGAAAGGTCTAATTTACTACACTATGGCCCCTGGCCACATACCCAGGATGGAGTAGGGCGATTTCACCATACGAGAGTATTGGTCGATGTGCGGTTTGTTGTCCAAACACCGCCGAGAACCCTTAATACGAAGCCAAGTGTTTCGGGGTGCTTATATTATTGTTAATTGGAACGGTGGCGAGGTCGCTATGTTGATGAGTGTCACTTAAACTCATTGTTTAACGAGAAAATTGCTCAACTTAGCTCTATCTTAAAAGAATTTCTAAAAGTTTCACAATTGCGATGATAACCTGCACCTGCAGCAGTTGTCTTAGCTCCAACCATTACATTTAGCGGCCCTGCAATCACTTCTTTCACAGGAACATTGTCCTGCAGGCAATAATGCGTAGTTCACCCGATTTCAAAAGTGGCCCCAGAAATGTTGATAATTGTGTTTTATTGAAAAAAGTCCCACCTGTTAATTTTTTAAAAATTTGTCATCCCATGACGTCATGGCACAAACAATAATTATTAATAATTGGTTGAAAATTACGAGCATACCTCTTTAGTCCATTTACCTTGCTTTTAGGGTCCGAATGGTCAGTTTTGCCGTGTTAAAACTGGAATTGCCAAGCAGTTTGAGGTCCATTTTTACAGCAGGCAGCCATTTTCTACGCACGAATGGCCAATTTTGCGGTCATTTTTAGGCTAGGAATCACCTGTTAAGGCATAGAGTGAATAGAGTAGAGGTTTTAGAGCGTGAATTTGGCGCTCGTAAAGTCAGTTCCATCATTTTCATAACGTGAATCGATAGTAAGTTTAGCCATTTTTCAACGCAAAAAATCGACAGTTTAGCCATTTTTGGGATGCGAATATGGTGCGTCATTTTTAGTAGGCGCGAATGGTCAGTGTTGAGCCATTTTTGGCGGTCGTATATGGTTGATTTAGCCATTTTTCAGTGCTGCAAAAAATCGACAGCTTAGCCACTTTGGGGAGCGATTACAGGCAGTTCAACCGTTTTAATTACGGAAATAGCCATGGTTTGGCTATTCTTAGCGGTGATTGTCTGTCAAGCCATTTTTTGTAAGGCGGAACATAAACATACAATTTCCCAAGCTCCTCCTGGATTGGCAGCTGAACCTTACTATTCTGAGATTTCTCCACACCTCCTAGCCAGGTTTGTACTGCAAAGACGTATAAGAGGTAATAGCCATGACTTTGAAATCCTCAAAATAGTGCAATTATCGGCATTAAAGTATTAAATTGCGCTCCCTCCACTCATTGTATTTTGTAGAAACGGCTTGCTCAATCGGCGGGTATAGAGATCAGATAATGAAATGTCGCGTGTTTGTGGTTATGGGTGGAGAACAAACGTATTGACACGGATGGAATAAACATTGGCAGTTATCCGATAAAAAAAAAAATGTCTATATATTCATGGGATCACGAATGTCACGGTAGCATTCTATTGAAAATAGGTCTTTTACTTTCTTTATGTCTTTTCTCCTTGTACGGAAAATTTTTACAACCCAGCCTCTCGACCCCCAGAGTGTTAACCTTTTAACAAAAAATTATTGCTCTTCGCATCCCTCACCCATATCACGTGGTTCTTTCTATTTAAAAAAAAAAAAAAAAAACTCTAGCGAACTGTTTCCTCCATCTTGAAATTTCGTTCTACCAGCTTCAAGAAAGCCAATAACTATGCGAAAGGGAGACCACCCTTGCTGCCAAGATTTCAAGCCCTCGAGCCAGCTTAAAGGATGGCTCGACGTTGGGCCAATTATACTTGTATTATGAGACAACAAAACCACCTTTCATTCCTTCATAGCCCCTCCCCTCCCCTCCCCCTCAACCCTGTTAACACCCATTCCTTTTCAACCTATTAAAATGGCTTCGTCTTGTTTAGTGGCTCAGAAGTTCATTCAAGTTTTTTAAAAGCCTTTAAGTTTAATTAAATTAGCAGTAAAAAATTATTAGTGGCAAACTAGGGTTATTGGTGTTTGAAGGGTGGGAGTGACAGGTTTCGTACTACCACATAAAACTTGCCTGGAAATTCTAAGCGCAGTCTGTTAAAATGCAGTTTTCTTGATGGAAAAGGATAAAACGCAAGCAACCTGTCTAAAAAAAATGAAGTTATCAACTCACAATTTCACCCATTTGGCACATAAAACATAATTTTTGTGGGATGAGCTCTTTCAAAATCCAAATTTCGCGGATTTGAATCTCAAAAGAACCCAATTTCGCGGTTTTTACTCATTCGAAAAACCAATTTTGCAAAGACAGTACCCTCCCTAAAGCCTTTAAGGGGTACGGTACAACTCTTTCAAACTTGAGCGTACCGAAGTAATGGTGAGGGGGACGACCGCCCTGCGCCCCCGTTATCATGCGAATAGCTTTAAGATAAAAAAAATAATAATAAATAAATAAAAGAGGGGGGATTTTCATGTTTTTACGATATATGATGAGGCAAAATCGCTTCAAAAATAAGAAAAGCGCTCATTCTCGCCTGAAATTGAGAAAGACGCTAATTCCCGCTTCCAACCGAGAAAAATTGTTCTTTCGTGGTCAAAATTAATAAAAAAAGCGCCACAATTAGCGCAAAAAGCGCTAATTCACAGCTGGAATTGATAAAACGCCAACTCTCGGATTTTTGAGGCAACTCGGCGACTGAAATTGAGAAAAACGCGAATTCGCAACTAATTGAAGAAGAAAAGAAAACGAGCGTTAATACGGGAAAAAATTGACAAAAAATGTTGACTCGCGGGCAAAAATTGAGAAAAACGTCAATTCGCAGCTCAAATAAATAAAAAAACGATAATTATTGTGCTGAAATAAAGAAAAATCGACATTTCGTTGCTAAAATTGAGGGAATGCGACATTTAGACGCTAAACATGATGAGTTCGATAATAATTCACTGCTCAAATTGAGAAACATCGCCCTAATTCATGGTTAAAAAAGCGCGTACTTTAACTGTCAAAATTGAGGAAATCTGTTGTGACCGCTTGCAGACCTGTTGGTCCTTTGTGGTCTGAATCCTCCATCGCGGCATACAGCTCGCCGCTTCGTCCTCCAAAGAAATATGCATCGTTCTCCTCGCACCTAACCTTGAGACATGGCAGGTTACCCCCTCTCACACCAGCCTTTAGTTAAAACAGTGTGGACCGCGTGAAGGTGGCTGGTTTTTACAGGTGTATATTCATGTGAGAGGGGGAGAAAACAAACAATCCGTCCTCACGGCGGCATTACTCCTGCTTCCACTCTGCCAATTCCTCCTCCCGCAGCACGCGTCCCATCTTCTCGGATGCTTCTCCATGCCCGTACAAAGCCCTCCTGGGCCGTCCGCCCTACCTCCGTGGACAGTACCTATGTCTCGCACCGGTATTCGAGCTAACTCGGTGGCCCTCCTCGCATCATCGTACAGGGGACAGTGCCTCAGGACGTGCCATACATCCTCCACCTTAAAGCCACACGGGCACTCCTCCGAATCCCGCCGCTTGAACCGCGCCAAGTACTGATTAAAGTTTCCGTGTCCCGTTATCATCTGTACAGCGCCAAAAGTAATGCTCGACAGCCCTCTCCCTGCGTGCTACCAATGTCCGGCAAAAAGGTGTACGTGACCCGCCCCACGCTTGCCTGGTCCCACCTCCTTCCGCCGCCGTTTCAAGCTCTCCCAACTCCGATCTAACACCAACGCACCGTCTTCCCTCCGGCAGTCCCGCCACCTTCCAATCCAAAAATAGATCCAGGGGGAAAGACCCTGCCAGAACCTGGAGCGCCTGTGTCGAGACTGTTCTGTACGCACGCAGAGCCGCGAGAAGCACCGTCCTCTGCACGCTATTCGCCTTCTCCCTGTGTCGCGCAGTCGGTCGATTCCACCACGTCCCCGCTCCATACGTCACCGCGGGCAGAAAGACTCCCTTATAGTAAGCCTCAAAGGAGCCAGGGGGGGGGGGCGCCATCCGGCACCCGCCAGGTTCCTGAACCCCGTTGCGATCTTGCCGCTTTCTCTATCGCCTCTATTTGGTCAGTTGGGCCCCAATGCTGATTGATGGTCACGCCAAGATATTTCATTTTCTTGCTCTCCACCACCTTCACCTGCCCCACCTGTATCTCAAAGGGGACTTCCAATCGGCCTTTTCCTCCAAACACCATAAACTGCGTCTTGGCCTCCGAAAGCTTCAGGCGCACACTCCTGCACCACCTGGCCACTTCTTTGCTTCTCTGATCGCAGTCTCTGCAGTGCGTGATACCGCCACTCTAGTGTCTCCTTTCACTATTATGGCAAAATCGTCCACGTAGGCGACCGCCTCGACCCCTATCTCCTCCAGCCTACGAAGCATCCCATTGAAACCAAGGCCCCACAAGTCCGCCCCGAACACAGATCCCTGGGGGCATCCACACTGGATCGACACCTCAACCTTCCTTGTCGCCCCACACTGCATCTCGGCTACCCTTCCACGAAAATAGCTTCGCATCAGCCTCAGGAGGTCTTCCGGCATTCCAGTGTCCTTCAAATCTTTTATCAGTCGCGGCCACCACATAGTGTCGAAGGCTCCTTCTATGTCCAGCAGTATTGCCATTCGGAACTCTGCTCCCGGTCCGGTCACGTGGCTCTTCAGGGCGGTTATCGCTGTCTCCGTGGATCTTCCCTCCATGCAGCCGTGCTGATACCTATGCCGCTTCGCGTCCAGGAACGGTCTCATCCTACGAAGGATCAATCTCTCCAGCACCTTTCCAAGGAGGTCTAGTAGATTTATGGGTCGGTAGCTTCTCACCGCCGTCGGATCTCTATCCTTACTCTTTAGAAACGCCACAACCCTTGACCTTTTCCATTCCGTCGGATACTGCCCCACCCAGAGGCACCCGTTGTACAGCACCGCAAGTTCTTCGAGCCCCTCCCTCGGCAGTGCCTTAAGTATGCGTTCATCAATGCCATCACGTCCCAGGGCCTTGCCCTTCTTGCATCTCGCGATCGCTCCCTCGACCTCCTCCACCGTCCAAGGCATAGTCCTCTCCGTAATGGGACATATTTCACTGGCGTTCTCCCGTAGCTCGGCGTCCGCCATCGTGTCCCTCTCGTCCACATCCCGTGGCAAAACCGCTTTCAGGAACCACCTTGCCGACTCCTCCGGGTCCTTGGACTCTTTTGTTGGCCCTCGCACTTCCCCCATCGCCTGCCCCGTGCTTATCTTATTGAACGCCGTCCGGTATGGGAGAACCCAGACATTATCTTTAAGACCGTCCTGGACGAACTCGCTCCACGCCCGCCTCTTTGCCCTCCGTACTTCCCTCTTGAACGTCCTCTTCGCCTCACTATACTCCTCCTTTGCCGCGTTGACAATCCCAGCGCCCCTACCGGCGGCTCTGGCCATTCGCAGTCTCCGCCCCGCCGACTTAGCGCTGCCCTCCTCATCTCCGCCAGGCGGTTGTCCCACCAAGGGGGGAAGCTAGTACCTCGTCTTCCCGACACAGTTGGTATCGTCCTCGCCGCCGCTGTCAGTACTGCCGATCTGAAGACTCCGACTCGCTCGTCCACCGATCTAGCGCTGGGGCCGACCTCCAGCATCGACGCCACCAAGTCATCTTTGAAGGCCTCCCGGAACGCAGTCCAATTCGCTTTTCTCGTCGCAAAGCGCTCACAGCATGGCTCCACCTCCTCCTTCTGACCATCGCCGAGGCCGAGCTCCACCTCCACTAACCTGTGATCACTGCCGGTACCCACTCGTAGCATCCAGCTTGCCCCGCGAAACGCCTTATGCGCGGTTCAAAAAAAACGAAACGCCTTAAGGGTCGTTCAACAGCGCCATGCCCCTGGTAACAAGCGCATCGAACACCATCTCGCCCCTCCCATCAACCCTGTCGGACCCCCACATGACGTGCCTCCCATTAACGTCACCCATTACAATGGTCGGTCCCCGTCCTCCCTCCGACATTGCCGTCTCCAGGGCTCCCAGATGCGGCCCCACATCCTCAGACGGAGGGAAATAAAAACTGATGACGCTCATCTCCACCCCGGCTATTTCGACGACTACCATCTCCACCGTCCTCGTGGGTACACTCTTCCTAAAGAAGGCGCCTAGCGTACTGTCCCAGACAATCATGGCTGCCAACAGCCGCTCTCCTCCCTCATCGACTGCGAAGACCCTTGCCCCAACCCCTTGTCCAGGGCAGCCACCGTTTCGCCACGGGGGTTCCTGCACCGCGCCAAGACTATAACTCCTCGCCGCCGCCTGGATGCGCAGCTCGTCACTCACAAGGAACTCCCGACGCATGTTGTGTTCCGCTATGCGAATGCGGGACCGAGCACCCCCAACTCCTCCCCTCTCTCGATTTCTATCCATTCTCTGGCGAACCGGGGCGTCCTCCCGCCCCTTCGTCGTCCTCCATACGATCTTCTGCGTCTGTGCTCGCGGTCGTCATAGCCGTCGCCTGGGCCGTCGTCACTTCCAAATTCGTCCCGTGTACGTCCTCGTTCATGGCCCGCACCACAGCCCGGCACGTTGGTCCTCCCGCCACATGGCCCTATGGCAACCCCGCCCGAACACAGCAGATGCACTTAGGGGGCTGACCCCGCTTGGAGCATTCTGAGAGGCTGTGTCCATCCTCCGCACACCACCCACACACCTCTTTTCTCGTCCGCTTATCGCACGCACGTGACAGGTGCCCGAACGCATGACACCTGTAACATCTGGTCACGGAAACGTAGTCTTTATGGACCACGCTCGCCCATCCCAACTGCACCTTTCCAGCCTCGAGGACGCTCCTCCTCACCTGAGGACTCACCTGCACGATCCACCCTACCAGGCGTTGTTCCCTCCTCCCCACCCAAAACAGCGGGACAAAAGCTCCCTCCTGCTGCTGGTCGCACGCATTTCTCTGCCAGAATTCTTCCGTCAGCAGGGACCCCTCGGAGGAGGAGCCTAGAGTTCCGACCCTCTACCTTTCTCACCGTCAGCCCGACCTTGGCTAGTTCCTCCACCAGCTTCGACGCATCGTTCCCCTCTGTCGCCGTTTCTACCACCACACCACCTCTCACCGCCTGCACTCGGTCTACCTCCACCCCCAGGCTCTCCGGTCTGAGAGAGGTGAGAAGCTTATACACGTCCACTTGCGACTCACTCGCTAAAAGTGAACGTCATGAATAAAATGTATTAATTCACTAAAGCTAATTCGGGGCTAAATCTGACGGGGAAAACGCTAATTAATGGCTAAATCTGAACAAATCGCTTATTCGAAACCAAAATTATGAAAAAGCGGGTAATTCTAAAATTAGAAAAAAACGCTAATTTGCGGGTAAAATTGGGAGAAAACGCGAATTCACAGCCATCCGAAGGCAATTTCGTGGCTGAAATTGAGAAAAATCGCAAATTCTTGACTGAAAATGAGAGAAAAAAATCATTCGCGGCTAAATTGAGAAAAAAAAAAAATGCTTCTTAGCTATATAAATGTAAATACACGGCACATGCACTATAAAGAAAAAGCTCTCCTGAAATCATGAAAAATCTTTAATTCGCAGCTAGACCTGAGAAAAAGCGCTCATTCGCTAATTTGAGCGTCAAATTTAGGCACTCATTCGTGAGTAAATCCAGGCAAAGAACGATTTCACGGCCGAAATTTAGGAAAAATCGCTTATTTACGGCTGAAATTGAGAAGTTCCTAGCTTGTGGAGGCGCTACTTTCGTGGCTGAAATTGAGAATAAAACAGTAGTTACTGGCTAGTAGTGGCGAAAAAATCGCCAATTCGTGCGTATTGTGAAGACAACGCTAATTCACCGCTAAAATTGAGAAAAGGCGGTAAATCGCTGTAACAATTTTGATGGGAAAAATGCTGAAAACCGCTAGTTAAAAGGATTCATTTTGAGAGAGCCCGCTAATTCGCGGCTAAAACTATAGCTTTAAGAAGTCCTCGCCGCACACAGAACGCATACTGGCGCCGCTTGGACTGGTCCGCTCAACATAAACCATGCCATATTCAGTGGCGGATCTAGGATTTTATCTCCCATAGGCTCTACCATAAATCTGAATTTACTCTTTCTTTTTTTTTCTGAGTTTTAGCCACAATCTTGAATCTAGAGTAAGCGCAANGGCGTTTTCTCAATGTTATCCGTGAAATAGCGATTTTTCCCGAGCGATACGTAGATTTTAGACAAGAATTAGCGGGTTTCTCATTTTAAGCCGCCATTTAACGTTCCTTCCCCCCAATTTGAGCCTTTTTCTTCACTTCTTAGTCATGCGCATTAGTGTTCTACCTCCATTTTAACCGTGAGTTACCCATATTTTCTTAATTTTAGTAATGTATCAGCGGATTTCTCAAACTGAAACGAGAATTAGCGTTTTTTTTTTCATTCATTTCATTTTAGCTGCAAATTATTCCTGAATTTTAGCCGTGAATTTCACCTGCGAATCACCGCTTCTACTCAAGTTCAACTCCGAATTAAAGGATTTTCACAAAATCCGTCAATTTGTGTGCGCTTTTTGGCAACATTAGCCACTTTTTAATACATTCGTCTCAATTTTAGCTGCGAACAAGCGCTTTACATTAATCTTAAGCGGGAATTACCAGTTTGTCTCAGTTTTAGCCGTGAATTAGCAATTTTTTTTCACTTCTATCCATGTGAATAAGCGCTTTTCTCAGTTTCAGCTCTGTTGTTGCCTCGAGAAACCACGAATTGGAGTGCTGAGCGATGGACTACAGCTTTATCTCAATTTTACAGCTGCAAATGACCGCTTTTTCTCAATTATCGTCGCATATCATAGTATTTTTCTTCATATATAGCCTCAAATTAGTAATTTTTTTCGTTTTTTTTTTTTTACTATGAAGCACTTTTTCGTTATACTTGGCCTTAGAATAGGCACATTTGGGGCGCCGTCTCCAAGATAACTTGTTCTCTGTTTTGTCCGTGGAGTTGCGTTCAGATATTGATGATTGGGATATTTTTCCTAATTTTTAAGTGGCAAAAGAGCGCTTAGTCACAATATTATTTTGCTGTTAGTCAACGCTTTAAAACCTACAATTCCATATTTTTCATCAGTAAGCTTTTCAAACCGCCCCACCCCCCCCAGGTGACTTGGCACGGGCTGCCTCCCTCGCTACTCCGTTGGTGCCCTACTGGCTGCGTTTGTGTGCGAGGGATGAATTGAGGTGGGTCGAGGAATCATCTGCATCAAGCACAGCCCTTTGTTAAAAGGTAAAAGAAGTCTCTCTTGGCGGGTTAAACCCCCAAAACCCACCCCAAAAATCCGCCAATGGATATATTATAACCTCGCCCACGTTGTTGTGGTTTTTTCCTGCGCAGACCAGTCGGCGCAGCAGTTGGCGTTCTGTGTGGCAACACGGCCATAATTATCGGCAAAATTTGAGATATTAAGCGCCAATTCGTTAAAATGCGTAATTCACGGCTAAAGTTGACAAAAAGCCCTCATTCACAATTTAAAATTGTTAAAAACGCCAGTTTGTAGAACAATATATGCATAAAAACCCGATAGTTTGCGGCTGAAATGGAGTAAAAGCGGTGTAATCCACGGCTAAAAACAAAGACTCGCGGTTAAAATTGGTAAAAGCTCTAATTGGTGGCAAAAATTGAGGAAAAATCATGATTCGCAAAAATCTAGAAAAAACGCTAGTTATACTTGGCCGAAACTGAGATAAACCACTAATGCCAGGCTAAAATTGTGAAAACCCCGATATCTGGCGTTATGGAGGGGCCTCAGTGTTATTTTCCGCCTCACGGACACCGATGGGTGTTGGTTCGCCACTGATGGTGGGGGTGGGGTGCTTTCGGTCACCAGAGCGAAATTCTATTATTTTGGTGCAAGGGAACCTGCAATTTTTTTTAATTTTTTTTTTAAGGGTGATCAAGGCATGTGTAAGTTGGTTTTTAACTTTTTAATGAGTCGACACCGCGAAATTTTGTTCTTTCGGCGAGCCAGCAAAATTGTTTTTGAATGAGCCAGCTGCTACGCAAAAGTTCATTTTTGCAAAAAACCGGAACGGCAAAAGCAATGAATGGGCGTTCTTTCTTAGCTCTTTTCACGGCTAAAATTGACAAACTAAACTGTTCGTTCTATGTAGAATTGAAAAAAATCGCTCATTTGCGGCTAAAATTGAGGAAAAACGCCAATTCAAGGCTAAAATTGAGAAATGGAGCTCATTCCCGCAGGTAAAATTGAGAGAAGTCACCAGTTCATGGTTTCTCAAACCAGCAGCATCTCGGTGAACATTGCGAAAAAGTGCTAATTGATTGTTTTTATACATTTATATAGCAAGTTTGCGGGCACAATCGAGAAAAAGCGCGATCTAGCGCATACATTTTTGAAAAAGTGCTTATTCTCGGCCTAAAATTAAGGCACATTTAAGAAAACACCTATTTCAAGGTTGGTGATGCAACGTCGGGATCAAAATTAATGAAATTCGCTAACACGCGGATTATGTGGACCTTTTCACTGCTGAAATTTGAAGGGGGTGAAAATTGCTCAAGGCAGAATTGGGATTAAAGCACTAATTTGCGGCTAAATTTAAGGGAAAACGATTTGGCAAAATTATGTTCACCGTTTTTTGTTGATTATAGTGTAATTGTCGTGGCTAAAATTGAGAAATAGGGTTCATTCACAGGTTAAATTGAGGAGAAACTGCTCTTTTGCGGCTGAAATTGACAGAACTCACCCATTCGCGGCTTATAAGCAATGCCCAGTGCTGGCCGTAATTAAAATAGTAAATCAAAAATGCGTTATTTCACGGTTTTTTGAGACCTTTTCACGGCTAAAATGAAGAAAATGGGCTAGTTCGAGTTAGAATTGAGAAAAAACACTCAGTTTCAGCTAAAATTAAGGAAAAATGTCAATTCGAGGCTACAAATAGTACACGAATAAAATGGGGGGGGGGATGCTGTGCAACTCCTCTTGAGGAAAAACTGCTGATCCACGCCTGTGGGCAGCTTCACTGGCGAAAATAACAGATACACCATTGCCTTTTTGCAGGCTTATAACAGGATCTGGAGGTTGGAATCGCGTCAATTCACGGTCATCAGAGACTAAATTTGCACTATCCGTCGAAAAGTAAATATCTGCTGGAAAACTGTCGTTTGAAGCCTTCTATTTCGGATTTTATGTTGAAAAACTGAAACTCGAAACTTTGGAGCTAAACTTTAAATTTTAGACCTGAAACGGTAAACAGAGCTGGCATTTGCAGAGCTGGCTCTCCCACCATAAGTCTGGATGGCACAGCGGGCTAAACACGATTTGAGCTAACCCAAACACACGAAAGTTGCGCGTTTGCGAAAATGGGATTTTAGTGCGAAAAATCAGCAAAATCGGTTTCCAAGTTAAGCCGACCCTCGAAATCGGTTTGTCAGCAACAAACATCCGCGAATTTTTGATTTTTGGTGAAAGCGATGTGCGAAAATGTGTTGTTTTTTTTTAGTGAGAAAAATCCGCAAAATTGGTTTTATGGAGCGAAATATAATGGAGAGGATTTATGGAGAGCGCACTTCATGAAATGCGAAAATACGGCATATGACTACTGTAGAAGTACATCTCCGAGTAAGGTGATTCGGCTGAAGAGCCTGGGGTTAGCGTAGCGCATTTTCTCAATTATATAGCTGTGAAGTTGCGCTTTCAGATACCCAAAAATTTTGGGCAGCCCAAAAATGAATCATCAAGTTACCGTCCAATTAGCTTACTGTCTCACCTTTCAGAAATATTCGAGGTCACTTCATGACCTTTTTGAGCTCCAAGCTTCCAAGCACGCAATTCGGTTTGAGGCAAAATTACTCCTGTCCGCAACAACTCTACCGAGTAACAAGCGTGATCATGGACACATATGAAGAGTGCTCTGTGTGCCTGGGTACTTTCTTGGACGTGGAAAAATCCTTCGACAGAGTGTGGCATGATGGACTACTAGCGAAAGTAAAAGACGCCCTGCCAGATACACTATACCGCCTTTTGCAGTCGTATCTATTCAGAAGAACATTTTCAGTAATGGTTGCGGGTCCTCTCTGTCCTCTCCACGAAGGATTACCGCTGGAGTTCCTCAAGGTAGCGTGTGGGGGCCGCTATTGTACCTCATCTACTCGTCAGACTTCCCCCAGCCTCATTCGGACTCGGCATTCAACATTCAAGATTTTTTACAGATTTGGCTCTTCAGAAAACTTATTTCGCTCTTTTCAAACCCCAAGTCCTGGATTTGGCTCAATTCAAACCCAAATATAAATGCCCCAATTTTTGTATATTTAATCTCTTTCAAAACGTAATTCCGTGAATTTGGCTCCTTCAAAAACTCACAGATGTTTGCCATATAAAAGCTCTTTCTGAAATCTGTTCCACGGGTTCGGCCATTCATAAAAACTAAATAGTCGAAAAACGAAAAAAACAAATTTCGTGATTTTGGCGCTCAACCATATTTTCGCTCTTCCACAACCAAATGTCACCGATTTTGCCCCTTTGATACCAAACTTCACGGATTTTAGCCATTTAAATTTCCAGCCATTCTAATTTCGCGCATTTTCATTATTTTTAAAAAAAAACAATTTTTGTGGCCTTTGTTCTTTCTGGAATCAGTTATACAGATTTCGCTGTTTCGAAAACCAAATGTTGCTCTTTCAAAAAAGAAATTCACGGATTTGGCTGGTTCAAATGCCAAATTTCGTCATTTCGGCCATCGGCTCTCATAAACGTCAGTTTCGTGGATGTCCGCTCTTTCATAGTCAAATTTTGTGAATTTGGCTCCTAAAAACTCCAGTTTTTGGAAGTTTTGCTACAATTTCAAAAGCCAAATTCACATCCGCGCGTTAAAACTCAATTTCTTGGATTTGGCACCTTAAAATTCAATTTCGGGGATTTACGCTTTATTAAAATCAGCTGTTCCTTACCAGATGGACAGGATTGGTTCGTTCAAAAAAGTAATTCAGCTCATTTGAAACCCAAATTTCGTTATTTTGGCCTTCTCAAACCACACATGGTTGCAGAAGGGTGGGGCAGGTTACATTTTTTTTCAGTATACGGCGAGATATGAAGGAAAAGTACGAAGAACATCCAAAAATATCGGAGGTGGGGATAAATGAATAAAACTGAAAAAAAGAAATTTTTCATTTCATAAGTCCCGAACTAGGTTGTTTTTGAGTTATTAGTCTCACTTTCATGCTCAGGTGCAATGTAGTGCGTGTTTGGCGTTTCACACGATTGCGGTTGCGATTGATTTGTTTGACTTGGTTCATTCATGAATTGGGAACGATCTAGAGCATTTTCAATTGGAGCAGGATCATGAGCTGAACGTTCTAACAATAGGGATTTTTCGCCTCTTGGAGCAAGCTGTTTGAAAGAGAGACCGTGGTTTCGCTGCCGTCCTGCCTTCTGATCAGAGCATACTGGGGATTAGCCTCGATCAGTTCGGCTTCTTCCACAAGGTCATCGAATTTGCTAGGGCGAACATTTAGTTTAAGAAAAACCGGTCCCGGAGATGTCAGCCAAGAAGGAAGTGCTTCGCCGTTAGCGGACCTGCAAGGGAAACTGAAAAATCGCTCATGAGGGGTTGAATTCGTGGTTGTACATAACAGAGATCGTATCGAGTGAAGAGAGTCCTGTAATAATTTCTCTCATTCTGATATTTTTAGATTTTTGGCTTTGAGCGATAGCGTTATAGCTTTCCATAGCGTCCCATTGAGTCTTTCAATTTGTCCATTGCCTTTGTGGGTTGTAAGGAGTAGTCCTACTAGTAGCAATCCCATTAGAGTTCAAAAACGAAGTCAATTCCCGAGAGATGAATGATGAGCCTCGATAGGAACTCCAAATAGTGTGAACAAATTAGTGAGGCACTTGATTACCGTGGCTGAGGAAACGTCGGGACAGGGGTAAGCGAATGGGAATCGGGAGTACTCGTCAATGATTGTGAGAAGATAGACATTTCTTGTTGTCGATGGTAGTGGCCCCTTGAAATCAATATTCAGACGCTCAAAAGGAGAGGTAGCTTTTATGAGAGTTCCTTACATTTTGAAAAATCGTGGTTTGACCTCGGCGCAGACTGGGCATTCAGAAGTGATTTTTTTTTTACATCTTCGAGGGAATAGGGCAGGTTTTTACTGCGAACCCAATGGAACATTCGGGTTATTCCTGGATGGCACAGCGTCTGATGTAGGTCGAACAGTCGCTTCACAGTTGAAGTAGCGCTACAGATCCGAGATAAAGCATCTGCTTTCACGTTTTGTTTTCCTGAGCGATAGATTATGTCGAAATTGAAGGGAGACAGTTCCAGCCGCCAGCGAAGAATTTTGTCATTTTTTATTTTACTCGAATGGCGTTGATCAAAACGAACTTCTGGTTGATGAAACTGGTGGAACTACCAGTGTCGACCAGACAACGTGCCGGAAAACCATCAACTGTTACCGAAACAACAGCGGAACGAAGCAGATTCAAGAAGCGTCCTTCTAATGTTGCAATGATGGAAGCTGACGCAGTTAACTTCGTATTTTGAGCTTTGGTCTTTCGACATACTTTCGAGAAATGACCTTTAATTTGACAATTCCTACACTCTGCCTCTCTTGCAGGGCAAACAGAGCGAGCATGACGAGAATTTCCACAGAAGTAACACTTATTTTTGCTTGCAAAGGCAGCGCACAAGTCTGACGTCGAGGCTTCGGTAGTCTGGTTCTCAACGACAGCTGTACTAAGAAAGAATTTTGACTGAAGCTTTCTGCTTGTTTTTGAGCCATTTCTAGGGCGAGAGCCTGACAAATCGCTTCTGACAAATCTATGGAATCGTTTTCCAACAAACGCTGACGAATTTTGGTTGAATAGAGACCGCCTATGAATGCGTCTCTCACATACTCTTCTCTCTGCTGAGCAGCAGATACTGCCTTGAAGTCACAGTCTTTGCTGAGCGCTTTCAAAATTTGAATATACTGTTCGACTGTCTCTTCCGCCGATTGCTTCCTCGTGGCGATGCCTGGCGAAAATGTCACTTTTCTTTTTTACGTAAATCGTGTTGAGCGGTAGGAACCACACTCACTTATGAGTTCATAAACTTCGAATGATAGGAAATTTGTGAGTACACGAAGTTTGTCTTCTTCTGAGACGTGTTCCTGCGACGCCTGCAGAAAATTTTCGAACGTTTTTTTCCAATGTATCCATTCCTTGGAAGCAGTGGATGAGTTGGAGCACACTTCGAATTTCGAGGGTCTTAGCAACTTATCCATATTTAAGACGCGAGAGGGTGAAGCCGAATAATTTTTCTAGTAAATAAAATTGATGTGAAAATAAAGCGAATAATTGCCCGGAATTGTAGGCTTTTATTTACTAGCAAAACGCGAATGATAATGATTAATAGGGTAATTATGAAACCAATAAAATCATGTGGTTTAGCCAGGTAATGTTAGTCTTCGTTTCACTACAGTATCTAACGAAAAATTTGATGCCAAAACCTATTTTTCGCCAAATTGTCACTTACGAGGTATCACGCCTTAGCCGACGATATTCATAATGGTATAGTAAGTGAAGGTAGGACAAAAAAGAGGACGAGTTGACGTGAGGTAATGACCGACAAACGTGTGGGGGGGGGGGGTGTTGCAAAATATTTCAAATGTCTATGTCGGACACTCGCTTTTGGCTGTTTTATATTATTTCTAATTTTTATTTCGGGCCGAAGTCGGGCCGGGCCGAGTCGGGCTTCAGCTCTCAGCCCGGCCCGGCCCGAGAAATCTGCGGCCCGACCCGAAGCCCGGCCCCCCAGGGGTCCCTAGGGACGGCCTGTAACTTATTATAGTGCGAGCCATCAGTACTCGCACTATACCCCGGAGTTTGGACTTTTGTTATTCCATTTTATTACCTCGATGAATAATATTATGAATTTTGTTTGTTCATTTAGGAAGGACGCCCATGCTCACCATCAGGCTCTGACGTTGCCAGTATCGCGGAATCGACGTCATCCGAGTCTCCTCCATCTCCGCCGCTTCCTCTTGAAGCAGGTAAAAATGTCAGTAAATGTAAAAAATAAACCAGTAACTAACTAAATAAAGGCTTGAGTTTGTGTGTGTTTTTCTCTTTTTTTAAATTATCGTTTTTTTCGTCGTACACGACTCTATTATTGTAAGGACTAGCTTACTCCGCGTTTTTTTTTTCCTACGTTTGTACGCGCTTGTTTTATTAAAAACTCTAAGCAGACAGTATGTCTACAATTACACATAGAGAACTCTCCTTTGAATTGCCCCCTTGTCTTTTCTCAGACGACTCTCCGTCTAGTTTTCCAGCTCTTCGTCTAATAACACTAAAGACCGAAGAGGGAATAAAAACCATAGAAAGAGGTGTGTGTGGTTTGCTATAGGGAAGTGGGGTGGAGAGGGACGGAAGAGAAAAAAAAAATGAAGAAAAAACCGCTCTTGGAATCGGAATCATTTTATTTACTCCATATTTGGCCGACGAGCAATCAGACATAAGGCAAGTCGTCTTGAGAAGCAGTAAATTCTTGGCAAAAACCCTCGCCCCATCGTTTCCTCAGAAAAATCAACAATCAACATCTCTATATGGAGCATCACTAACCGTGTGTAAATCTCTTTCAGAGCCCTATCATAGATTTCAAGTTTAAAAATTACTCTCGCCCAGCGTTGACATGAAACTTCACTAATAGCCCCGTCTTATGCTTCGTATTATAAACTACCTTGTAGACCACACACGTTTCGGAACCTCAACTTATCTATTATTTATGCCCGGATAACCCGAAGCCAGGGCTTATTAATAACTGTCGAAAGTAACTCTTTAAAAAAAAAATAGTTCGTTTCACACCTCCCACATGTTGATCTCATTGCTATTTTGTAATAGAAACTGTTCGTTCTGTGTGTAGATTGGGTGGGGGATTGAGTGAATGAATAAAAGCAAATCCTCTGTTACTTTGTAAGTTAACGAGGTATCTATTCTAATTAGCAGTGAAATCAAACACGAGTTCCTAACATTTCTCGAGTTCCCAACGAGCTTCTCCCGAAAAATTCCACCCCCTCTCACTATCCTGGCTCCAAGTCATTCACAACACGTGCGTGTTCCGACTCAAACTAATGAAATTAAACGGATTCTTCGCGACGTTCTATTTAAGAATTTATTCATACCAACCTACCTCGAAAGAGAGAGAAAAAAAAAATCCCTTTCTTCTGGGTCACCATCGAAGTCCTGCTGAGTCCTCACCCTCACCCTCGCCAAAAACACAAACCCTTTTCAGATGGTTTTAATCTGTCAGTTATTGGTTAAACGTTTTTCCTTCTTCGAAGGCCGCGGTAGTAGTTTGAAAAAAGTGTTGTTGGTAGGGACACGGCGGGGGGGGGTGTTGGGGGTTGGAAAGGTAGCGATAAGAAGAGCTCGCGCGCGGCGATGAGTCTTCAAAGCGAACATGCTTTCTCCATTTGAGGGGGAGGGCTACTTCTTACAATTCTTTTTTCCTGGCGGTGCTTTCAAGAAGAGAAGAAAAGCTGTTTTTAAGAGGCGAGAGATACTGCAGTTCGCTTTCGGGTTCTCTCTTTTTTTTTTTTTTATACATAAAAAAAGAAAGAAGAGTGTTTTTTCACTTCTATATATCTAAGCACAATAAGAGGTGAAGTGGCGGAATGTCTGTAAATAGAGTGGAGGGAAAGAGAGGGTGAGAATGATAGATGCAAATGGACTGTGACCTATCGGTAACGAATAAACTGTTTTAACCTCCGAGCATTGTAACATGTATCAAGCTTTTCGGGTCTCGAAGCTTTCTTAGTTGACCGTTATTCGTATTGTCACTTGCTTTCAACGGATTTTCAACCATCGAATGAGGAAATCAAACATCACTAACTTGTCAGTCGCATGATCACCTAAAAATAGTTTGCGACATTTTGGGAATAATCTGGAAAAGTCCGGTGGTTCAGTCTCTGAGACTGAACCAATTGAATTGTCGTCAAAAAGTGGAGTATGCAGTTTTTTTGTTTTGAAAAATACGTGTTTTAGGGTGAGGAGGGGGCAATTTACGGCTAAATGTTGGAAAAACTGCGACGTATGATTTGGGCTACTATAGTACTACCCTTGGAGGCCATTCGCTGCACCTACGAGAAGACTCTCTGGGTGTTGCAACGTAAAGCGGATTTTTTTTTTTTTCTACATTTTGGCCACTGATTAACTGAAACTTTACCAAATAACATTAGCGTGCGAATCTTAAGGGGTTCTTCTATAATAATAATAATAATAATATAAAGGGCACGGAGGCGTGGCCCTTTATATTGATGAGAACATGAAACCAGTGAGGCTGGCCATAAAAACTGAACTTCAAGCAGTTGCTGTGCAGATGGATTTCCCTGTCCGAATGACAGTGTGCTCTTTCTACTTACCAGAATCTTCGTGGCGGATTGACGATCTTAGGAATATGTTCAAGCAACTTCCAGCCCCATGTTTAATAATGGGAGATGCAAACACGCACAACGTGGCGTGGGGTTCACGGCGGACTACAGCGGCAGGAATTGCGATGCATGATGTCATAGAAGACTTAAATCTAGTTTTACTAAATACGGGGCACCCAACCCACTTCACTTCAAGCACAGGTTCGTTTGATGCAATAGACTTGTCCATTTGCAGCCCTTCCCTCGCACCCTCACTCGAGTGGAGTGCTTGCCCAGAGCTGCACCCGTCGGATCACTTCCCTTTAATTATGACACAGTTCTCGTAGAGTGCACGCCTTTGAGCGGCCCTCTCGTTGGAACCTAGCAAAAGCTGACTGGGAGAAATATCAGACCTGTATTGATTTCAGTAACTTGAGGGATGATCCGGAGGAAAATGTGACAAACCTTACGAAGGCAATGATTCGGGCGGCTGAGGCATCGATACCAAGGGCGTCGATGGCTTCCAAGCACCGAATGGTGCCCTGGTGGACGGAGGAAATTCGAGCTGCAAACAAACGGAAGAAAAGGCTCTTCAATACCTTTAGAAGGAACCCTTCGATCCAAAACCTCATAGAATTTAAAAAGCAGAGAGCGATAGAGCGCAGATTGAAGTGTGATGCCAAGAGGAAATCCTGGGAACGATTCATGGAATCCATGTCACCAAAGGAGCCATCGCGAGAGGTTTGGAAAAGGATACGCTCTCTTAAAGTTACGATGCCATCTCCCTACCCCGTTATCTTGCAGAAAGAGGACGGAACTTTTCTTGAAGGACTGGACGTAATAGCAGATTCCCTAGCTGATCATTACCATCGAGTTTCAGCCGATTCAAGCTACTCTGAAGACTTTCAGGAGGAGAAACTACTGGCGGAGGATGACGAAATTGATTTCAAGACGGATGAGTTTGAGAGCTATAATGTCCCGTTCACCCTTAAGGAGTTAAACAGGGTTCTTAAAAATGTAAAGTTGCGAAGATCCCCTGGACAGGACGGGATTTCTTACGAGTTTGTTACTCACCTGCCTCCGGATGGTAAGGAACAGCTCCATGCCTTATACAACCAACTGTGGCATTCAGGATTGTACCCCGAACCTTGGAGGAACGCTGTCATAATACCAATTCGGAAGCCTGGAAAAGATCCGCATCTAGCGCTCACGAGCTGTCTGGGCAAGGTATTCGAATCAATGGTCAACCATAGGCTCGTTCAGTGTTTGGAAGTGAAGGGACTTCTGGATCCTTACCAAGCGGGCTTCAGGAGAGGCCGCTCAGCGATAGATCAGCTTCTGTTCTTGGAGACGTGTGTGCAAAATGCATTTCTGGAAAGAAGTCATATTACGGCTGTCTTCTTTGATGTCAAAAGTGCGTTTGATCGTGTGTGGCGTAGAGGAGTGTTGGAGCAAATGAGGGATTGGGGATTCCGAGGTAATTTGCCAAACATGGTGAAGGCTTTCCTGCAGGACAGGAAGTTCAGGGTTCGAGTGGGAAGTGTTTTTTCTGGCGTGAAATATCAAGAGAACGGAGTTCCTCAAGGCTCTGTTCTAAGTGTGACAACCTTCTTGATTGCTATAAACAAACTAGCCTGTAAGATTCCAACTACAGTTAACAAAACTCTTTACGCTGATGATATCGCTGTCTTTGTCGATCAGTCCCAGATCGGCCTCTTGCAGGAAGCCATTGACGATCTGTCGCTCGAGGCTGCGAGGAATGGCCTTCATTTCTCTCAGCAGAAGACTAAAGCGGTCCACTTCTGCCGATTGAGGAAGCCCCACGATCAGCTTGCTCTGATGCTAAATGGAAAACAAATTGAATACGTTGATAGCCATAAGTTCTTGGGTCTAACTTTTGATAAAGCCCTTCGGTGGAAAGAACACATAAATACCGTAAATACTAAATGTCAAAGAGACCTAAGCCTGCTCAGGATATTGGGGAAGCACAGATGGAGCTCCCGCACGGACCTGATGCTGAGAGTCCTGGATTCGACCATTCGAGCAAAAATGGACTATGGAGCGATTGTATACGGGTCAGCAAGGAAATCGTGGTTGAACCAGCTTGACAGGACCTACCAGGCGGGAATAAGAATAGCTTTAGGATCCTTCCGTACCAGTCCGGGAGATGCACTGTATGTGTTATCGTCCAGGATGCCCCTGGAAATTCGCCGACAACAACTGTCTTTACAATTTGCTGCGGCACTTAAGGAAAAACCTTGGCGCTTTCTGAATGACTTCGTTCAAGGGAAAATGTATGAGGTTTATAGGAGCCTTTCGACACGCACTCGCCCGTACTTCATCAGGGTAAGGGAGCTCCTACATGACCTGGGCAGTAAACTATCAAAGATATGCTCGCTACCCCCTGAACAATATTATTCCTGGGAGTTACCGTCAGTGAATTTGGATACAACTTTTTTGAACCCCCTCAAGTTTGGCAGGAAGTAGTATTTATCGACTTGCAGAGGCGAAGTACCCGCGAGCGCTTCATATGTACGTTTCAGGGCACAAATCTCCAGCCGGAGTATGTGGAATATGTTACACCAGAGAGCGGGGATCTTGGTTTCTTCCACTCCCACCCCATGCATCCGAGTATACTGCTAGCCTTTACACCGTTTTAAGCGCATTAGACCATGCTACAAATAGTAAAAACGGTCATACTGTAATACTGGTCAGTTTGGAGATTAATTTTGAGTCCACCAATGACTGCCTCGTTATGCAGATACTAGCGAAGATAAATGAGTACAAAAATAAGGGGAACCAACTGACTTTTCTTTCAACACCGATGGATCGATCGGTGGTATTGGACAGAACAGACCGCGATGAAATTTCATCCATGATCCACTTAGCCGCTAGACATCGACCATGGAACCCAGTCCCGATTCGGCTCGCGGACGAAAAAACGCGATTGCAGGGAATTATCCCTGCGTGAGACCCCGGCGTGTTACATGGAAATAACTCGAGTGAGGTGCTGGTCAACTACGTACCTGTGTACGAAGTGACAAGGCCAGAGTCAATCCAAACTGAGAAAAACAGCGATGATAAGAGCGGAGGGGAGTCGGTCTCCTCTGATTCTTTAAGCCAAAGTGGTGCAAATACACCCTCGCGACCAGAGAGCTTAGCGGACTTGATAGTTCGAACGCCATATCTGAGAAAGAGAATGACAAAGATTTTGAGTCAAAGGAAACGTATGAATAAAGATGGAGTGGGTGAATCTAGTAATATGGAGAGTGACAATCAAACAGGATACGAAAGGAAAAGGAAAGAATGCACGATGGAACCCTATGAATTTCCACAAGAAAAGAGTTCACCACCGAGGAAAGCACGAAGAAGGGTAATGAAATCTCCCGAAAAGATTATAGGTTGGGGAAAGGACGAATCTAATGGTATTGTAAGTGGCGATAAATGGGAAAAAACGTACAGGATTACACCGAAAGAAGGAGCTTATTCGGATACGTCGAAATTTAAGTTATCCAGGGAGATAACAAGATTCTGGACGACCCAAAGGATATCTCGAGGGAGTATGCCGAGCATTATGAAGCGACGGTATCAACCCACAACTACTCTCGAGAAATCAGACGAAATCAGAGCATATCTTTTGAAACAAGCGATCCATTCACTTATAGCGAGCTTTAGAGGGGTATAGAGGCTCTATTAGATAGAAAATCTCCAGGTGTTGATGACATCCCGAATGAACTATTGAAGAAACTATCGCAACAAAATAAAGAAAAATTATTACAGCTGTTCAACATTTGCTGGTCAGAAGGGAAATACCCAAACTCATGGAAGAAATCAGTAATTATACCGGTCCTCAAACAAGGGAAAGACCCACAGAGAGTATGCAGTTATCGGCCTGTGTCTTTGACTTGTTGTATGGGCAAATTATTTGAGAGTCTCTTGAACTATAGATTGATTAGAGTTCTTGAGAGGGAAAATCTAACAAACAAATTTCAGACTGGTTTTCGGCCCGGATACTCCACTGAGGACCAGCTGGTTTATTTGGAGCAATTTATCCAAGAAGCATTCTTGAAAAGGGAGCATGTTACTGCCGTCTTTTTTGACATAAAAAGTGCCTTTGATAAAGTATTCCGAAGTAGTGTACTCAAACAGTTAAAAGATTGGAATTTCCGAGGTAATCTTCCCCGACTTGTAAAGAGTTTCCTAGAAGGTCGTCATTTTGTGGTAAGAGTGGCTAACAATTACTCTAGTAGCCGCTTTCAGGAAAATGGCATACCGCAAGGGCCATAAATCAATTGACAAAGAACCTGCCGAGCCAAGTACATGCATACGTATATGCCGATGATCTGGCTATATACTTTAGGCATTCACTTGATTCCACAAGTAGCACAAGTTTACAGAGAGCGATAGATCAGTTAATTGAAAATGCTGCGTACTGTGGACTAGTATTTTCTGAAGAAAATACTGCTGCAGTCCATTTTTGTAGGTTGAGAACGCCTCACAGCACGCCATCTTTGTCTCTACAGAATCATGAAATCAAAGTTAAGCAAGAGCATAAGTTTTTGGGGCTGCATTTCGATAAGCAATTAAGGTGGAAAAGTCATATACAGGCGACTGCTACAGGGTGTTATAGATCAATGAGACTACTAAAAATGATTTCCAATCATAAATGGGGAGCTGACATGGATCTACTACTGAAGGTGTTTGATCATCTTAATAGAGCTAAGATGGATTATGGATCAATCGTATATGGATCGGCGAGGAAATCGTGGCTAAAGCCTTTAGACAGGATTTATCACATGGGATTAAGAGTTGCCGTTGGAGCTTTTCATACCACGCCCGTACATGACTTGTTCGCACTCACCTCGCACCTACCACCTGGATATCACCGGAGCCTAATTAATGTAAAATACGCCCTTAAAATGAAAAGAAAAGAAAATCATTTTGTCCAGGAAGCAATATTTGACGAAAGTAGGGTGGAAGGTTTTTCCGAGCAAATAACGCGGACTAGACCGCGACAAGACTGAGGGAAGACATGACAAGACTTCAAATACAGCTACCTCTCGTAATGACAATGGAAAATAATTGGTACCCATGGCTATTTGATGACGTACACTTGGATCTCACCCTCCAAATAGCAGCAAAAAAGTGCCTCCCAAAAAGTGCCATAGTAGCCCTATTCAGTCACGCTATTGAGAAGTATCAAGGATATCGCGCACAACAAATGTTTAATCCTACTGTTCCTCCTACTCACCCACCCAGCCTTATGGATATTGATGTACCACCACCGTCGCAATCATCAACGTCAACATCGACTTCCTAACAAACTCCTACATCCTCTAACCACCAAACCTCTCCTCCCACAACGTGGCAGCCCAATCTACCAGACACGTTCCCTCCATTCTGGATTATAGAATCAACAAAGGAAACTTCCTTTGAAAAAACATGTCCATTCGCTCTTCACCGTCTCCTACGTTCTACATTCGGCTCTCTAAAAACTGTTTCCAAAATTTCCACTGGTCGTCTCAATATTCAAGTAACTGACCTCAATCAAGAAAAAATAGTAAAAAATCTAACATCCCTCGGTGATACTCCAGTGAAAACTAGCCCAAACATTCGCCTTAATACCGTTGAGGGGGTCATTTTCTGTAGAGATTTCATAAACTCGACAGACGAGGCTATCCTCGAGGGTCTTGCGGAAGAAAAAGTCATTAAAGTGCGGCGCATAACCCGCCGTGTTGGAAATCCTGACCAGCGTGAAAGTACAGGTTTATTTGTCTTTACGTTCTACCTACCTGAGCTGCCCACTTCTGACTTCTACCAATGGCGCTTTCTACAAACTCAAAGTCCGTCCCTATATTCCGGAACCAATGCGCTGTTTTCGATGTCAGCGCTTTGGTCATACTGCCCCCCGTTGTTGCTCCGCACAAAAATGTGTCTGTGGTGCTGATATTCATGAAGGCGCCTGTGACAATCTTCACTGTGTGAATTGTGCCGGTACCCACAAGGCAACACATCGACAGTGTCCGGTGTACCTAACCGAAAAGGAAATACGGCGACTGCAAATAACTCATAAATGACGAATGCGAATGCCATGGACATGGGAATGGACATGTTTTTTCAAATGACTCTGAGAGAAGCTCGTGCAATGGCTTCGAACCCTTCAACAGTTCGACCAGGCACTTCATATGCAGCAAAAGTACATACAACTCCTAAACACCCACCGCCAATCTTCACGCCACCTCCTCCTCACACATCCCCAAAAACAAATCCCCTCCCCCAACAAAAGTCAAACATTCCTAAGGAGACTTCAACCAGTCTCACCTTTTCTGCAGAAAAAACTGTTGCCGTCCACTTTTGCCACTTACGCCGTTCCCATACCCCACTGCAACTCTTCTTAAACAACTCACCGATTTCATATGTTCCTCATCACAAATTTCTTGGCCTAATCTTTGACGAAAATCTCACGTGGAAACATCATCTCCAAGACTTATGCAATAGTAGGTGTCACTCAGATATGAAGGTCATTCAAACTATTGCCGGACATCGAGCTGCGAGTAGCACTGCAATGATTCTCAAAATCTTTGAAGCTCTCATCCGTTCAAAAATAGACTTCGCTAGCGTTGTCTACGGTTCCGCCCGTAAATCATGGCTCTTACCAGTAGAGCGTGCCTTCAACCAAGGCCTGCGCACTGCTCTAGGGGCATTTCGGACGATTCCGGTGGACTCACTCTATACCTTGTCCTCCCAACTACCGTTAAGCCAACGCCGCCATCAGCTGATGTTAAAATATGGAGTATCCCTAAAATCCAAAACCACCCACTTTCTCCAACCCCTTCTCAGTGACTACGACCCACAGTTCTTGCTATGCTTATCGCGAACAAGGCCTTTCCCTGTTCGTTTTCGTGAACTTTGCACTAAATTACAGCTCGAACCCCCCAGGCTACTACCAACAGACCATTATTCCTACTATCCATGGTTATCGCCAAATCTACACATGGACTTTTCTCTGCATTCAGACACAAAACAAAATTTAAATCCCAACGAAATTCGTCAGCTATTTCTCTCCTTCAAATCAACCTCCCGTGATTTCGAGCTAATCTACACGGATGCTTCCAAATGCGATCGTGGAGTTGGCTGTGCATATTACGTGGAAGGATTGTTATCTAAAAAATTTCCGCTAAACCCTATCACAACTGTATTTACAGCAGAACTCCAGGCCATAAGCTATGCTATCCTTTTTTGTCTCGAAACCAATTCATCTTCAAAATTTTACATTGTCTCAGATTCCGCAAGTGCTCTTACAGCCTTGGAAGATAAATTTTCCACCCATCCCCTTATCAGAAAAATCTATCTTGACCTTCAGTCATTAATTGCAGCCGGCAAAACTATCCGTTTCAAGTGGGTTCCAAGTCATTTCGAAATTCATGGCAACGAGGTAGTGGACCGCCTTGCAAAAGACGCCTCGCCCACCTCCGTTTTATCCAGCCTCACTATCCCTCCTCTACCGTTAACTGACTACAATAACTATATCACCCGAACTCTTTGAATGAATCAGCAAGAAAAATGGGCGACAAGTTCCTCCACATTAAGCCTTATCTTCCCGCAATTGTCAAGCGTGGGAGGAATGACGAGGGATGTCAGTGGGTTTGATAGACTGACAACAATTTTCTGATTCGATGAAGGCGGGTTTCAAACGGTCGACTGAGATAGTGATATTTTTGCCATTTTTGTCCAAAGTGAAATACTTCTGGTGCCGTTTAATGACTTTGAACGGTCCTTCATATGGAGGTTGGAGAGATTTCTTGACGGAGTCAGTTCTGATGAAGACGTGGGAACTCGTGTAGAGGTCAGGGGGTAAAAAAACATGAGGTTCACTGTGCCGCGAGGTTGAAGGTAAGCGGAGACTCTTCGACTTCTTCGAGGAAATCACCGGGTAAACGTAACGCTTGACCGTAGACGATGTGTCGGTTGGTGCAAATCCAATAGTATCTTCTTTAACTGTAGAGCGAAGGTGGTGGAGAATGATTGGGAGAACTGTCGTCCAGCTCGAGATCGACTGGGCCATGATGGCAGTTCTGAGAGTTCTGTGCCACCTTTCTATCATCCCGTTTGACTGGGGATGATAAGCTGTTCTGTGAATATGCCGAGTGCCTAGCAGTTGAGAAAGTTGTTTGAAAATACTTGATTCAAATTGACGACCTTGATCTGATGTCAATGTGAGCGGAACGCCTGTTTGTCTCCGTGACCGGGTAGGTCAGTGAAGGGCATCTAAGGGACGACTGTCTCGTCCTCGGCATCTAGCGCACGAAATTAATGAAAACACTTATTCGAGTTCTAGACAACAACTGATTTATTTTTATATTTAAGTAAATGATTGTCATGTGGTGTCAACAACCACCTAACAACGCCAAACCATGAAATCCAGCCTGCGAGGAAATGGCGAGCTACAGTTTTCAGGCTTCTGGCCAACGCGAAAAACGGTCGATGCAGGTTAAGACAAAGCGTTTCCTATTCGAGATTGGTATAGGGACCCACTAAATCGATGTGCACATGTTCGAAACGGTGGCGAGGAATGTCGAAGGAGGTGAGAGGACTGTATGTGTGGCGCCCGACTTTGGTTTGTTGACATTGTTGACAGGATCTGGCCCACATTGTACAGTCACGCCGGATGTCAGGCCAAATATAACGTTTAGTTACGAGCCGGACTGTCGCTCGAACTCCCGGGTGGGTGGTTTTATGAATTGTGTCAAAGATTTCGCGACGCATTGGTTTAGGAACGTAAGGCCGAACATTATTGTGTGAGGTATCGCAGTAGAGTGGCGTATTGCTGCTGAAGGGAATAATCCTTTCAAGTTTGACACTGGAGTTACATAGCATTGAGGCTAACTCGTCGTCCGTTGATTGGAGTCTTGCCATTCGGTCGAAATCGACGGTAGAGGGTAGATTGAGGGCTGAAATACGTGACAAGGTATCGCCTACCGCGGCGTTTTTTTTGCCGGAGATGTGCTCGATGTGGATAGTAAATTGACTGATGTACGCGAGTTGTCGAGCTTGTGTGGGGGAAGCTTTGTCCGATCTTTGCTGGAAAGCGTACGTTAGTGGTCGATGATCGGTGTAGACGACAAAGTCTCGACCCTCAAAAATGTTTGATTGTTTCATAAATAGCGAGCGTAAGTGCTGTATTTGAGCTGACTGGGTTGTAATTTACGTGAGAAGAAACCGAGAGGTTGTTTGTGGTTGTGAATTAATTGATGAACGACGCCACCGATGGCGACATCTGAAGCATCTGTGCAAATAGAAAGAGGAGCAGTGAGAGAAGGATGTTGTGGCTTGAGAAAGGGCAGTTTTGAGGTCGGCGAACGCAGTTTGTAGGGGATCTGTCCAATTTAAAGGAGTAGTATCTTTTTTCGGGCGACCTGCGATTGCAGCTTGAAGTGACATCTGTAATTCTGCGGCTCTTGAGATGCCTAGAAAACGTCGTAGTTCGATGGTCGTCTTAGGTACTGGATAGTCTAGAATCGGTTTAACTCGATTCATATTGGGAGATAACCCAGTTGAGGAGACTTCATGTCCAAGGAATGTGAATTGTGTGACACCCAAGACACATTTCTCGGCATTTATTTTGAGACCGTATGCGTTGAGGCGATCGAAAAGAAGTTTCAAGTGTTCCAGGTGTTGTTTCTCCGAAGCTGACGCTACAAGAATGTCGTAGATGAAGACACGTAGATGAAGTTTAAGCCTCGTGTGACTTCATGAATGAACCGTTGAAAGGTTGCTGCCGCATTTCGAAGACCGTACGGCATAAAACGGATGTTCAAAAAGGCCGAAAGGTGTGATTACAGCGGTTTCGGGAATGTCTGCCTCGTGGACGGGAATTTGTTGGTACGCGTGTCGTAGGTCGATGGAAGAAAAAATGTTTGTTCAGTGAAGAATATTGTTGCAATCGTGGAGGTGTGGAATGGGATAGCGATCTGGTATGGTTATGGAATTTAGACGTCTATAATCACCGCAAATGCGCCATGTTCCGTTCCTCTTCATCACCATGCTGATTGGGCTAGCCCAGTTGCTGCGGGAAGGACGTATGAGACCTTTTTTTTTATTTGAGCGTCGAAACTTTCTTTGGCTGCAGCCAGTTTGTCGGGTGCTAAGCGACGTGCTGAAGCAGAGACAGGTTGACCTTTGGTTTCGATGAAGTGTTCAGTATTGTGTGGGGCGTGAGTTTGCGGTTCGGCTGAAAGTAAATTCGGGTAAATCATCGGGGAATCATGTTTATTGAGGGTAGATAGACCGAGTGAAGGAATGTTGGTGGAAATCGTGGTCGTTGAACAATCAAGGATGAAGGCATGGTGAAGGAGCAAATTTGCTCCAACAATGGAGTGAGTGATATCGGCGATAGTGAAGCGCCTCGAAAAAACGGAGGGTAAATTGAGACTTAGTGTTATTGTTTTGTAGCCATACGTTTTGATGACAGAACCGTTGGCGGCACGTAATAGACGAGTTGAAGGGTTGTTTCGGTCATCGGGGGTAGGTGGTAGAACGGAAATCTCTGAACCGGTGTCGATGAGGAAGGTTTGATGTGCTGTACTGTCTTTGATGAAGAGACGACTAGTTAAGACGGACGAACCTTGGGTCGCCTCCATGATTGGCCACATTAGTTTTCCGATGGATTTTGACTCTTGCTGCAAGGAGGACGACAGTTAAGAGCATTGTCTTGAAAAACACGGTGATACCAGCAAATGTCTGCGTTTTGGGACTCAAAGTTGCGGGATGATGAACGGCTGGGAAGGTCGTGAGCGAGTCCGTGTGGTCCGGGAAGGTCGATGTTGACAATTTTGGGTTGAAAGTTGAGTTCATAGAGGGCTGATGGCAACGGTCAGTTGTTGTAGAAATTACGCGAGGTCGGGTTGCAGTGGGGTTTGCACGGTGGGTGCGCGAGATACAGCGTATAGAGAAGAACCGCATTCAAAAATTTGATCAGCAGTTGTTGCAAGTCGATGGACGTCAAGTTTTCTGAACTTCTTCGGGCAAGCGTTCGAGCCACAAATCTTTTAGCATGTCTTGAGACAGTGAATTGCTGGCGAGTTCTTGCATTCGTCGGAGGAGGTCAGATGAACGTTCAACGCCGAGCGCCAATTTACTGAGCAATTGGCGTATCTTCTGTCGATGAGAAAGGGCAAAACGTTCCGTCAGACGAGTTTTGAGTGCCTCATATTTTTGGATAGCTGGAGGATCTGTGACTAACTTCGCCGTCAAGATTGTCCGCGACGATGTCGAATTTGGTTTGATCGAGTGTGACTCGAGCTGTTCGAAAATTGGCTTCGACTAGGAAAAACCAGAGAGTCGGGTTCTGCTTCCAGAATGGAGGAATTTTTGTTGAAACTGCCGACACTTCTTGATGGGTGTCAGGTCTGTTCACGTCTTCCGGTTCCATTTGGACGAGTGTCGTGTGAATGATGCGTGTTCTGCTTTCGAGGGGTCACCAGTTTTAGTTTGGTTATGCAAACACAAGTTTTCTTCGAGAGAGAACCAAAACAGGATTAATTTTATTTTTATATCTTGTGGAACTTTGTCAATGAAGTGGAAAGAGAAGTGAAGTTGCCACAGAACGACTAAAATTTTGTTATTGCTTTATTTTCAGGCGATTTGAGGTCGACGGATGGTCGAAAGTCACCGCCAGCTCATCTTCCGCCAGCTCCTCAGTCGTTAATCCTTAACCACGGAAATGAAAGCACATCTCGAGGTACCGAGTTCTAACTGGGTTTTCGCGTGATCGTATTTTTTTTTTTAACACAAATAAAATATTTACAACTTGACTAATGAATTGAAGCTTTGATACATTCCTGAAATTAAAAATTAGTCTATAAAATTATCATAACGAGTGGCATACGGTGATTGCACCTTCCCCGCCTTCTCCACTCACCTCTTTTATTGTACCCCCTCACAGCATCATTCTCGTTCCGAGCACCACCAAGCCATTCAATCTCTTCTCACAAGTCCTCTCTTTACTCGTTCGTTCGTTCCATAGCACGGGGTCGAAGGTGGGTGACCCTAAAGTACTTCAGCTGCCGCCCAGGTTCACTTCTTCTTCCGCTCCTACACCTGTCACGTCAGTGGGGAGGGGGGGGGAATCGACTCTCAAGAAGTGATTTATCCGAATGAGAATCTTTCGTCTTCTTGTTCTCCTATCTTCTTATTGTCTTTTTTCTTACATTTACCTATGAAAGAACGGACAGCCAGTTCGAAATTCCAACTTTCTAGGGGTTCCCCTATTGAAAATTGAACGCCAAAAAGGTGTGTCATTTCGAAAAGAACAGCTTTTTTATTTTTTTAATTTTTATCCTTGATACATCTTGTCGCGCGACTGTATTATGACAAATTGTTTCGAGTAGGTACATATTAATGAAGACCTCACACGTGGTTAAAAAAAACAAGTCGGTACCTACTTGTGCTTTATAAGAAAGAGTGAGAGAAGATCTCTCGGTGTTGATGTCGGCGCCATCGCGTTCACTTATTAATAGATAACGCTATACATATAGCAAACGGTTAATGCGGGCTCGTAAAACAAACAATAAGATTGGCTAAAACCAAAAGCTATTCATACCCAAGTGTTCATTTTGCCCGCATTCATCGCTCATGGTTTAGAAATTATATGAAAAAAAGTTAAATGGAATTTCGCTGTTAACTTTATCTTTGAGGAATAATCGGAATTTGTTTCTAGTCGGAAGTTGAAAATTGCGAAAAATCAGTAATTAATAACAGCTATGATCTCGATCACCACTGGCTCCTGGCACCAGCATACGGTAATGATTAATGCTGTACGGAAAGCTACAAGATTTGAAATCGAATAAAAGACGCCGACAAATTACATTTGACCATTTTACTTAGGCTTGCGATATTTTAAACGTGAAAATAAAATATTGACTTTCAAAATGGACGTGAAGAATCTTTGATTCAAGTTTAATATCGGGACTTGTAGCACTTCTCG
This sequence comes from Corythucha ciliata, assembly GCA_038030265.1. Classification (NCBI taxonomy): domain Eukaryota; kingdom Metazoa; phylum Arthropoda; class Insecta; order Hemiptera; family Tingidae; genus Corythucha; species Corythucha ciliata. Next base: position 4,853,385 of record CM075941.1, on the reverse strand, counting down.
TGAGGTTTGACTGTATATCATCCCCTCTACACCCCCGACCAGTAGTTTTTTTTTTCGAACATACAAGAACGGGGTAGGATAAAAAACCGAATCGTGAGCTATTTATTGCATTTTTCATGAACTCCAATGACATTGCGTTAGAGTTGTCAAGATCTGAGTTCTTCAAAGAGAAGGAGTACAGGAATGCCCCAGGACCCTTTCCTTCGGGTTCGGTTCGTCTCATGATCTTTTCTCTCTTCACCGCCCTCGTTTGAGGCATCCCAAGAAAGTTATCTCCCTTGCAACTCACGCAGGTTGATCTTCTTTGGTGGCTCGCTTTTCTGTTTTTTTAATTTTTTTTTTTTTTTTTATCGTTTTCCCTCCCCCTCTCACTCACACGTAATTTTTTTGTTTTGGCAGAAGCTCTTCAGGAGGCCTCGTAATGCGGCTAATAAGCCTCCGCAAAACCTGCCCCCCCCCCCGTCTCTTCCGACAATACAACCTCGAAAAACTTTGGGGGGGGACACCGACCTCTTTTTGCACATTTTTAAACACAGACGCAATCCTAAGAAAAAAAAAAAAAAAACAACAACAAAAAAACGGTGAAATCCTTGGTGTTCATCTCAATGAAGCTTGTGGTGAGGTTGGGGGTTCCTTATACTTCCTGCGTTCACTTCCGGAATATTAAAAAAAAAAATCGCTACCCATACCCTCGACCATAATAGAAGGGGGGGGGGGGGAAGCACGTTCGTTTCACTCAAGTTATAATTCCCGCACCCTTCCGGTTATAGTGTGTATATACGGGTGATGATTCCCGTTTCCTTTCCTGATTCCCGTTTCCTTTCCTGATTCCCCACCGATTCCTTAAATTGCAATTCGCGTGGCATAGCATCCTCTACACTCCCCCCCCCCACCCCACCTACTCACTTCTCCGCAGTACCCGAGTGACTAAACAGTTCTCTTATATTTACCATTCTAGACGTCGACTGGCTGAGTAATTACCAGGAAATAGACGATAGAGATCAGATTTACTGTTACTCGATTGTTGATTGGAAAAGAAGGGCATTTTTAAAAAAGAAATTTGAACCCTTGCCAAAAACCTTTTAATTTTGAACCGGAGAATCGGTTCAAATTTTTTAACGAGTTTTAAAATGAAATCCACTTAACGACGGCGTTATAAAGAGATAGGAAAGCCTCTCAGAACAAAAAAGAGCTAGTTTGTCATCCTTCGATATCGATAAGTAATTAATTAAAAATAATTCAAAGTTTCAGCCGGTGCACCAGACGAATGAATGGTCAAGGATGGTGGGGTGTTTGAGGATGAGATGGAGGAGGTGGAGGGGGGTTGCGACGGGATAGGTGCTCATTTAAGGCATTTTTCTGAACCGTCGTCCCCGTTTGACGGCGGTGAAGGGGTCGTGGAGAGATCTCTTTCCCCCCACCCCCCCCCCTCACCAAACCCCCTAGCCCACCGCCCTATTAGCCGCGGCAACAACCAGCAGCGGTTAATTGATTTCCAGTTTTCCTCCATTCTGTATATTTCTTTTAGCCTTCGCGGGGAGACTGAAAAAAAAAAAAAAAAAAGACTGTTGGTAGCATTTCAGTTATTTTTACAGACCCTTCATTTTCGACCAATTTTTATAATTTTTGTCACTCAACCCGCGGGGCACACATTGTGGAGGTTGCTACGAAATTTTTGAACCGCACCTTTCGACGTGAAAAACGTTTTAAGTGGCGAAGTATAAATGAGGGGTCATTCTGGCTGTGAAAATATCTCAAGAATTTAAAAATTCAACGAGGAGTCGTTGTTTTTGAATATTTAAAACTTATGGAATTCAAAAAAAGATGTGATTATAACAAGGAAGGAGACGAGGGGCACTTTTTTTTCCATTTTGGTGTTTGTTGGACATTTTGGAAAGTCGAGAAACATATAACTATAATTATATGTTCAATTCAACTGAATTATTTCTCCCTGTCAATGATGCGAGTCTTTCGGGCTCATCTCATACCAACAGGTATACGGTGGTGAAGCGCGAAATTGGCCGAGTAGGATTTTAGAAGTTATGTCAAAGGAGGGAAAGTTGCAGTTTGGAAGCTCCAAAACTAGGGATGAAAAACTCGAATCTGCAGGGACAAAAAAGAAAAAACAAAAAAACGGGACACTCCGTACCGTGGCAGGGCGTTCGAATGGGGCCCCTAAAAAGTTTAATGATGAAAAAATCGGGGTTTTCAAGTAGAACGAATGACTTAACTCGTCTGTAAAATTGAGAAAAACGCTGATTCGCGGCTGAAATTGAGAAAAATTGCGGCTGTTAAAATATTGAGAAAAAGCGCTAATTTACAGCTGAAATTTGAGAAAACGCGTAATTGACGGATTCTTGGGGTAACTTTGCGGAAAACTTCAATTTTTTTATTGAATGTTAAAATTAACTTTAGATAATGGTTTTGTCAAGTTGAACATTCTTTTCAATTTTATTGCTTTTGCCGACTAGTTTCTTCGACTAGTAACTTCACAATGCAATGAAACAAACGCTAATTCGTTGCATTAGAGAGAAAGTTGAGAAACGCCACTTGGCGGAAAAAATACACAAAAAGTGCTAATTCGCAGCTAAAATTGAAAGGGATAAACGCCTAGTTGAGCAAAACGAGTTCTTTCGGCCCAAAAATGGAGAAAAACGCTATAAATTAGCGGCTGAATTTGCGAAAAACGCTAATTCGCAGCCCAAACTGACAAAAATCGCTATTTAAACCGCTGCTAAATTCAAAAAAACGCTAATTCGCGAATAAAAATTGGAGATAAAAAATTCTAACTAGCATCTAAAAACACGGAACAAAAGCTAATTTGCGGCAAAACATAAAAAGAATCGCCAATTAATTCGCTGAAATGAGATGAAATTGAAAAAAAGAATTGATTCACGGATAAAATGTAACAAAAATATTAATCCGCGGATAAAAATGGAAAAAATCACTACCTGACTCGCGGCAAAAAATTGAGAAAAACGCTGATCCGCGGCTCTGATTGAGAAAAAGTAGTAATTCATAGTTGATTGGGACAAAAATTATAATGGGAGGCTGAACAGTGAAATCAAAACCGCTAACTTCTGGGTAATGTTGAGAAAATCACTAATTAGGGCAGCTAAAATTATGGTAACCACTAATTTTCAGATCAAATAGAGACAAAGTACTAATTCACTGCTAATAAGGAAAACATCACTAATTCGCACTCGAGGAAAACGCCAATTTGTGGCCAAAATTGAAAAAAAAAAATCGGTAACTCGCGGCTAAAATTGAGAAAAATGACAACTTTACTTATGGATTAATTGAACCTTATAATATCTCTGATTCACTGATTCACAGCTAAAATTGAAGATACGCCAATTCACGGCTTTTGAAGGCAACTTTTGAGTGGTGGGGGAGGGGGTATCTGAAGGCAATTTTTCAGCCAAAATTAAGAGAAAAAAAGCAAACTCCGAGACCGCTAATTTGCTGCTAATAACACGATCGCCAATTATTGAATTGAATTGAGGAAAATCGCTAATTCACAGCTCAGGAGAACATTTTCAATTTTACCTGCGAAATAAACGAATAATTACGTCAATAGAGCTAAATATCTGCGAAATTTCAAGTTTTGGCCCCTCTTTTTTTTTTGTGGCGGTGGGCCCCCGGAGGTACTGCACTCAAAGTCTGACAAATATGCAGTCATGAATTACAACCCACTCGACTAAAAATCTGCGGAATTGTCAGGCTCGGGTTTCCGCTATTTACTCCCGTGAAATTGCCAGTTTCTGGCCTTTTTTATCAGGAAATTTCGAGATCCGGGGATCTTTCTCAACGGCCATGAATGTCGGGCAATTCCAACCCCGACAGCACTTAAATCCTGACGAATAACCGTAAAATTTTAACAATCTGAAGGCGAAATTCGAATTTATTGAAGGTTGAAGGTTGAAAATTGCTTTATAAAATTCGATTGCTTAGTTTACGGTCTTATTTTCACGAAATTAAAAGGTTTCGGATCTTGATTAAAGCAAAATTACAGTTCGGAGCACATTTTCGTACCGGTGGAACTCAGGTTAGCATGCTCCCGACTCAGGCCATACATATCCTGACGATTACCCACGAAATTCTAGTGTTTGTTTCAATTAAATTGCAAGATCTGGGCCTTCAATTTCGGGGAAATTTCAGTGCGGGGAAGTTTCGATGCTAAGTGGAATATCGAGTTTTCAATTGTTTTTTGTAATGGTCTCTGACCCCGCGGGCTGTAGCCGGCCACGGCCCGTGCGCACAATATCTGTGAAATTGGATCCTTCCGGACATAATTTTTGCGAAATTGCAAGTTTTGGGGGCCAAATTATTTTAGACTGTGAGGCCAGCCGGCTCCGACGTGCCCCCATATATACAAAAATTAGCCGCATGCAATTGTAACGGGAGATAAATATTCGTAATTTTGCTAATTCGGGTCCTAATTAGAGCAAAATTACAAGTTTTCTGGCAGAAGAATTCGTAAAAATTGAAAGTTTTCGCGTCTTCGTATGTTAATTTAAACAAAATTGCACGTTTTGTGGTCGTTTCTGTCGTCATCATCTTCAAGATTCCGAAATAAATTGAAGTTGCAGGTTTTATCCGGGCGGCTAACGAGCCACACAATCAATCGGCGGTGGGGTGCGGCTACTATACGAAATTAAAGTTCCAAGGAAACATAGCCAAAAAGGAGCGTTTGGGAAAAACGTGCAAATCGGAGGTTAAAACAGGAAAAAACCTCTAATAAACGGCTAAAATTGAAAAAAAAAATCACTAATTCACGGATAAAATTGAGTAAAGACGCTAATTCACGACTGCAATTTCGAAAATATTATAATACGCGGATACATTTGAAAAACCCCGGATTACAGCTAAAATGGAGAAAGACATAAATTCACTGCTAAGGTTGACAAAAAGCGATCCAACAAGAACAACGAAAACAACAACAACAACAACAACAACAACAACAACAACAACAACAACAACAACAACAACAACAACAACAACAATAATAATAATAATAATAATAATAACACCACCAATTCGCTGATAAATTCAACAAAACCGCTATCCCGGCTAAAATTGATACAAAACGCTCTCTCACAGATAAAATGGAGAAAAACGCCAATTCACGGATCAAGTAGAGAGAATAGGCGAATTCGCAGCCAAAATTGGGAAAAAGCGTAATTCGTGGCTTCAAGTTGACCAAAGGCTCAACCTATCAGCTAAAAATGGTGAGAAACTTCAATTTTCGGGACAACAGGCAAAAAACCGGTAATTCGCGACTAAAATAGACTAAAATCTGTAATTCACGGCTAAAATCTCTCAACTGTATCCGTGAACCGTGAATATACGGATTTTCATCAAATATCAATCCGTGAATTGGCGTTTTTTTTCATTTTAGACGCAAATTAGCGCTTTTACTCAATTTTATCCGCTCATTAGCGGATTTTCTCATATTGAACCACGAATGAACGTTTTTCTCTACTTCAATTAGCGCTCCTTCTCAAGTTTAACTGCAATTTAGTACTTTAACTCAATGTAATCCGAGATTTTAGTGATGTTTTTCAGTTTCAGCCACTTATTAGCGGCTTTGCTCAAATAGATCCGAGTGAATTAGCGTTTTATCTTCAATTTTTGCTAAGAATTACTGATTTTTTCTCTACGATAACTGATTCGTCTCAATAATAGCTGGGCGTGCTGAGCGATTATTCACTGATTTTCATCAATTTCATAGCCGTGACTTGCTTTTTTTCTCAGCCGCGAACTAGAGTTTGTCTCAACAATAGACCACCACTAGGTGATTTTTTCCGCCGTTTGCCGTGAATTAGCGCTTTTGTTGCTATTTAGCCAAGAAAACACTTTTTTGTAACTCGTTGCCGCGTGCTTGCCCCCTATTCTAGCGTACCGTGGCAGTGGCGAGGGGGGCGGACCGCCCCGGGCCCCCGTTCGGATGGGGCCCCTGAAAAGTTTAATGATGAAAAAATCGCAATTTTTAAGTAGAACGAATGGCTTAACTCGCCAGTAAAATTGAGAAAAACGCTGATTCGCGGCTGATATTGAGAAAAATTGCGGCTGTTAATATTGAGAAAAAGCGCTAATTCACAGCTGAAAGAGAGAAACGCCAAGTCATGGATTTTCAGGGCAACATTGAGACTGAAATTGAGAAAAAGCGCTAATTCACGATAGAAATAGACAAAAACGCGAATTCATGTCTAAAAGTGGAGGAAAACGCTAATTCACACTAGTAAAGTGTAAAAAATTACTATTTTACGGATGAGTCAAGAAAAAGCGCTAAACATCGCAGCTAAAATCAAGAAAATGTGCTAATTATCTGCTAAAATTGAGGAAAAAACGCAAATTCATAGCTGAAAATGAGAAAACGCCAACCCGCCGATTCTTGGGTGCAATTTCGGGACTGAAATTGAAAAAAAAAGCGATGATTCATGAGGCTACAAGCTAAAACTGAGAAAAACGCTAATTCACGGATAGAAAAGAGAAAAACGCTGATTCGAGTCTAAAAATAGAGAAACACGCTATTGACGGCTAAAATTCGTGACAAAAGTGTTACAATTTGGCAACTTTGAAAATTGAGACAAAGCGCGAATTCACACCTAAAAATTGAGAAAACGCCAACTCATGGATTCTCGTGGCTGGTACTGAAATTGAGAAAAAGCGCCGATTCAGAGAAAAACGCGAATTCGCGTCTAGAACTGAAGGAAAACTCTAATTCACAGCTAAGTTAAAGAAAATTGCGATTTTTACGGATAAAATCGAGAAAAGGCGCTATAATTCGCAGCTAAAATTAAAAAATGTGCTCATTTACTGCTAAAATTGAGGGTAAAAAAGGCTAATTCACTGCTGAAACTAGAGAGAACGCCAACTAGCAGATTCTTGGGGAACTTTGGGAATAAAATTGAGAAAAAGTGCTAGATCAAGTGGCTAATATATGGAAAAACAATTCGCTGCTATAATGTGCTAGTAGAATTGAGAAAAAACGCTCTTTCGCAGTTAAAATTGAGGAAAACGCACATACACGGTTTTTTGAGGCAATGTCGTGGCTAAAATTGAGAAAAATATGTACTTCAACGCTACTAAAAAGTATATTCCTAGTTTAATTAGAGGCTAAAGGGCCTCCCAGAGATTTCCGCCCCGGTCCCCGATAGGTGTTGTTTCGCCACTGCACTCGACTCGAGTTGTCGTTACAGAGGGCACTCGCGAAGGACATGCTTTGAGCTCGAACAACTCACAAGAAACACTCAACCAAATAATGCACTTGACCATAGAATGCTCTAACCACAAAATGTTTCAACCAAGGGCGTAGGCACGGGGAGGGATATGGGGGATTGATCCCCCCCCCCCCAGAGCTACAACTATACGAAAAATGAGTTATAGGTTTAGCAGATTTCCGCGACTACAAGCCGCCCGAAAAGGTCCGCGTACGTCCAGCTGCTTTCTTTGGACTTCGGACCCCAGCAAGTATCGTATCGTGGTTAGGGTGAGGGGGGGGGATCATCCCGGGCCCTTAAATACGGAAAAATGAGGATTTTTTGGTTATCCATGGATGTAGGTAGGTGAAGAGGTCGGACGGTTGGACAGCGATTAGGCTCCTTCCTACGATTTTTAACCTATCCGACCTGGTGAATATAACATTGCAAGTAATATCATCAAAAAGTGTGGGCTGAATATTCGATTGAGCCCCCCCCCCACCCCCGAAAGCACCAGTCTGTTGCTTCCTGTAGCGATTTGGGGACGTGCACCAAGTTGTTTGGCATCCAACTGGTCTCGAACATGATTGGTGCGGATTCTTGGATGTCAAATGTGATTCGATAGGCCGGAGCGGGGGCGGGATTTCCATAGTAACGTTGCCATTTCAAGATCGTGCCCACGATCCCGACTGAGAAAATCCGCGATCTCTTGAGGAAAATTCGCGGCTAAAAGGAGAAAATAAACCCGTGTTCCCAGTTTCGTTAAGATCCTTCAGTCCAGTAAAGTGGTGATCGGCAATTTTCAACTTGCTGACGCGGCAAAAAATCGCTAATATTCGTTGCTATAACTGCGAAAAAGCGCTGATTCGTGGTCTCGCGATGCAACTTCCAGACTAAAATTGAGAAAAAAAATCGCAGATTCGCGTTCAAAAAGGAGAATAGATTCTAAATCGCCGCAAAATTAGCATGATACGCTATTCCACAGCTTAATTTGGGGAAAATCGCTAATTTGTAATTGGCGGATATAAAGATGAGGAAAAACGTTAATTCGCGAATACAAATGAAGAAAATCACTAATTCGCGGCTAAAATTGAAAAAAAAATCACTATACATATAACTAGCGCAGCTACAATTAATAAAAACGCTAATTTTCAGTTCAAATTGAGGAAAATGCCAATTTTCATCTAAAAATGGAAAAAATGGCTAATTTGCAGCTTAAATTGAGGAAAACGCCAATTCTTGGGGGGCAGGTAATTCTTGGGTTGGAAACGCTACTACGCTGCAAAAATTTAGAAAAAAACTACAATTCACTGCTAAAATTGTGGAACTTCACTAATTCTCAGGTAGTGTGGTGAAATTTTTTAATTTAAATACGCGCCTTAATTCCTCCTTCTGAAGGCCACTTTGTGGCTAAAATTCAGAAAAACGGCTCACATTCATGCACAGCTATAAGTAAAAAAAAAAAAACGCTAATGCGGTGCTAAAATGTGACAAAACCGCTAATATGTTGTTTTATTATTTAGAAAATAAATAATTAGTCCGGCCAAAATTATAGGAGAAAGGTTACTTTTAAGCCTAAATTGAGAAAATTGCTAATTCGCGGCTGAAAATGGAAAAAATCGCCAATTTACAGCTAAAATTGCGCCAAACGCCAATTTGTGACTGAAATTGAGAAAATTCGCAAATTCAAAGGTTTGAAACGCTACTACGACGCTACTATTCGCGGGTCAAATTGAGAAAAATTCCAACTTACGTCAAAAACTGTCGATACGTCAATTCGCGGCGTCTGAAGGCAACCATTGATGACAATAGGTGAAAAACCCGCTAATTCGCGAGTGAAACAGAAAAATCCTAATTCGTGAAAAGCCCCCCACCCCCACTGTCCCCCCACTGTTTAGCGGCTAATATTGAGGAAAAAACATGAGAAAAACACCAATTTTCAGCTGAAACTCGGAAAAGTGCTAATCCCCTGCTACAAAATTGAAAAAATCGTTAAAAACGCCAAAACTCGTGGAAAAACATCGCTCACGGGATAAAAACTCTACTTTGCAGCTGAAGTTGAGAAAATTCGCAAATTCATGGTTCATTGGAGCGGGTGGGGCAAAACCGCTGGCTGAAATTGAGAAGAACGATACAATATGCAACTAAAATTGATAAAATCGCTAATTTGTGGGTAAAATCCGCCCTCAACTGAGTAGTTCGATTTGAGCCAGTATGAGTCCCGTGGAGAATGCTCAATTGACCAATAAATGAGTCCCTTAAATTGGGTAAAGGCGAGCGTTTTGCATTTGTACTCGTATCACTTTGTCGATCTGTATCAGGGAGGACTATTAGCATCAGGGAATGTATGGATGAAAGATGAATTAGGGATTAATAGCAATTTTGTGCTCGGGCAAGGCTATGATGGGGCCAGCAAGATGTCCGGTAGATTCAAGAGTGTGCACGCTGGGTGGAATGATGACTAAAATGTGAAATTACCCCCCTCCCGATTGATCAATTGAGATTTCAATCCGATCCCGCCTACCCTAGGACAAATTCCTATACCTAGGCCACTGGCTCCAACCTCAAAAAGCTCAACCACAAAACATTCAACCACAAAAAGCATTTGACCACAGAATGCTCAAACCACAAAGTGCTCCAACCACAAAGAGCTCCAACCACCAAATGCCAACCTCACAAAATGCTCCAACCACCAAACGCTTTAACCACAAAATTCTCTAATCACTAAATGCCATGAATTATCAATTTCCCTCTTTTATCAATCAATTTGACTTTTACTCAATTTTAGTCAAAGTTGCCGCCTGAACCCGTGAATTTACGTTTTCGTCAATGTTTTAATGTGCATGAATCAGCCGTTTTTCCACTTTTAGCCATAAAAATTTGTGCTTTTTCTCTATGCATATTTTAGCCGAATTTGGACGCAGAAACCACTAATTATGAATTCCGGAATCCGGGAAATTTCATTTTTTTATTGAGTGAAACCAGCTAAAAACGGTTCTTAGAGCGAAAAATCGGCGTAATCGGTCTCTGAAATAGGCCACCCAGGGAAATTGGTCTACTGGCAAAAAGAATTCTCGAAATTGGCTGTTCATAAAATTGACAGTCGCCGAATGAAATTGACAATTTTCTCGTAAAATTGACAATCCCCTTATAAAATTGACAATTTCATCATAAAATTGACAATTCCCTCATACAATTGGTAATGTCCTCAAAAAATTGACAATTCCTCATAAAATTTACAATTTCCTCATAAAATTGACAATTTCCCCATAAAATTGATTATTTCCGCGTGTAATACTATTCATACTAAAAACAATATGTTTAAAGTCGAAATGATCACCAATTATTGTATTCACAATAATCGCCAAAAAGGGCAATTGCCCATCGAGTCATGGGGAAAAATTAATAAGTAAGTAAGGACCAAAAAAACTATTGGAGATAAGTTACAATTTCCTCGTAAAATTGACAATGTCTATGTCAAATTAACGATTACTACTTCAAATTGACAAGTTTTTAATTAAATTGACAATACAACGCGCTAATAAAAATGGCAATTTTTTCGTGAAACTGACAGTATCGTCCTACATTAACGATTCCTGGAAAATTTACGATTTTCTCTTGAAATTCACAATTTCTAATTCGAACTAACAATTTCCTTACAAAATTGAAAAATCATTCAAAAAGGGCAATTCCTTCTTTATATTGACAATTCCTCGTATAATTTGTCATTTTCTTCGAAAAATTGACTATTTCCATGTTAAACTGACGATGTTCTCATCAAAATTGTCACCTTTTAGACTGAAAATTTCGTCGTAAAATCAACCATTATGCACATAAAATTAAGATTTCTTATAAAATTGAAGGTTTTCTCATAAAACCGACAATATCGTCATGAATTTGACAATTTCTTTGTGAAACCGACGAGTTTTTACATAAGATGGACAATAATGTCACCATAACATTGCTCTTCGTGAAGCGTTTCACATGTTTGTTGCCCTTGACGCGGCATTTCTCTGAATGTTGCGTTTTGCCCACCGTGGGACAATTTGCGTAGTTTTTAATCGCCGCTGCCGCTGCCTTTCAAAATAAGTTTTTTTTTTTTTTTTTCCTCGCAATGTGACGTTTCGTTTAAAGTTTGCCCTTGGCCGTGACCTTTCGCATGAACTTCGCCCTAGACGTGATGGCGGTCAACTTCAATTTTCCCCTCATCAGTGAGGCCGTTCGCGAGAGTTTTTCCCTTTTAACTCTTGACACGTCGCGTCTCACGAGAACCTCTGGTCCTGTATGGGGGGGGGGGCCTCTGAGAAAATGACCCTAAAATTAGAGGTGATCACCCCTTCTCGAAGGGATTTTGGAGGACCTCCAAGGGAGAGGCCATGGCCCCTGTGGCCCCTCCCTTACATCCGCCACTGTCATATATATTATTCACGAACTAAAGTTTTTCTTAATTGTTAGCCGCGAATTAGTAAATGTTATCAATTTTCGCTCTGATTTAGTGTTTTTATCCATTTTAGACGCGATTTTTTTTCACTTTCAGCCATAAATTAACGTTTTTTTTTCAGGTGGGGACATGGCCTAAGAACAGCACTTGTCGGTTTTTTTCTCCATTTTACTGCAAATTGGCTTCTGAAACAATGAATTTGTGGTTTATTCGCTAATTAGGGATTTTCCTCTTTTTTTTGGCTGTGACTTTGCGTTTTTCTTGATTTCAGCGTCAAATTAACAGTTTATTTCACTTTTTTGGCCATGAATTAGCGCTTTTTCCTGATTGTAGCCAAATTTGCTTACAGAAATCGCGAACTTGCAATTCTCTGTAATTTTTAGCCGCAAAGCAATTTTTCTTCTTCACTTTTTGCTTTTTGGGACCGGTCCCAAAAACAGCACGTAAGAGTTTTTTTGTATCATCGTGGTACATACACCGAGTGAATCTGCGATTTTCCCTCACTTTGGGCCTTGAAGTTGTATCAAAAATACGCGAATTGGAGCATTTTACTCATTTTTTAGCAACAAATGTACACGTTGTGTGTGGGTATGTTGTCTCAGCTTTTAGTTGTGTATTTTCCATTGTTTCGTCTCCCCCACGGTTGGCTTATCGTGTGAGGAAAGCTATCGGCAAAATTAATTTCAATGTATCCATGCCTAGATGGCATTCGACCAAATCCGCAAATTGAGGGTTTTAAAACGAACTAAACCCGCGAAACAAAATTGATTTTTCGATTGAGTCAAATCCGTGAAATTTGGGTTCAAAGGATATTTTTCAGGGCGTACTGTACCCCAAATATTAGAACAAGCAGCTTGGTATGGACGGCTATCTTAGATGATGTTGATTGGATTATGTCTTCGAATTTGGCCATTTGTACTAGTTTTTCATGTTTTTTGTCCTCGCCTGGAAGTCAAGGCACCGTCCCCCCGCCACCAACCAATCGATTTAAAGGTGTCAGTCACCGCTCAGCCACCTAATAACCACTAATTTTGGTCTAATACTGGTATTTGCGTCTAATATTTGGCTTATTTGCAAGTTCTCTAGATTTTAACTATTTCGAATCACGATCTATCAATTTAATTTCCGTGCAAGCATTTTTTTCTATCATTATTGTGATTTATTTTCATAATTTGTGTGCGCCCATTAAGGGCATGTGTGCCATTCTAGTTGTGTTCGATCTTATTAGAGAAAAAAAAAGTGAATGCCATTGTTTTTTCGGCGAATTAGAACAATAGTTTTTGTGTCTACCTAAGCTTTTTTCGAAGTAAAAGGAGAGTGAAAAAAAAAAAAAAAAAGACGGAAAGACTTTCGACGCGTTTCAGTTATGGATAACGGGCGGGCGGGGGCCCGTTGAGAAACATAGGCTCATAGGCGCGTGACCCGTCAAATCCATTTAACAATGTCAGGCGCCATCCGATGAGAAAACAATAAGCCGTCTGACGAGGAGGCTTCGCTGGAATTATTATGCAGCAAAAATAAATATATTTGAGGAGTTAAGCACATCCGTCGAAATCAAATTACGATGGTGAGGAAGGAAAAAGAATGGTTGTGGGGGGAGGGGGAGTTGGACTATGAAAATAAATTTTCAATGGGTGTTTTTTTTTCTCTCTCTCTCTGTCGCCGTATTCTTGGAATACGGAGCGAATGTCACGCTCTTTTACAGAGGAGAAAGCGTTTGCTCTTATTTTTAATTATAAAACATTGCTCGTGACAATCTTAAGAAATTTATTTAACCTCAGAAACCGGCCGTTATTTGCGTAATGAATTGTGATCAATGGGCTCCGCCGAGGAATCGCACCTTCGGAATTAAAAAAAAAAAAAAAAAATCCTTCCCCTCTTCGAGTATTATATGTATAGAAAGTGATGGAAGGCATTACCCTCATTAGGCCTCCACAGCTCTCTCAGCTCCTTAATCATCAATATTTGATTTACGGCCTAGGCGACCCCAAGCCGCCATAAAGAATTCTACCAACCCATCACTTTAAGGTCCTAGTCAATAAAGAGGTACTATAATGTTCAAACCCTACCGTTTTTATGGACTATATTTATAATTAAAATTTTCTCGTCAAAATTCATAGCGCAATTACGTCGAAGGAACTCGGCGTGTAATTTGTAGTGGTCGCCGATTATTGAAGTCCGCCGTTGAGAGGGTGAAGGAGAAAAGCTTTCAAGAAAGAGAGAGGGAGAGAGATTTTTTTTTTTTTTTTCTCCACTCTCTCGTACATCCACGCATATTGCCTCTCTCTAGCCGCTCATAATTTGGTGTACAGCCATGGGTTGAGAACTGCGCAGCGCGTTCCACGCCCAAAATTATTCCAAAGAAGGAATTCGCAAATTGGAAATGAGTTTGATGAGAAAATTGCTTGCACTAAAGTCACTGGCGGACCTTATACGCCCATCGGGGGCCCGCGGGCCGGCAATTTCTAAGAGGCCGCAGTCTGAAGTCTCTAAACCAGCAGGGGTAGCCAAAACCCACATTTAGGGGAATCCGCAGGGCCAAGAAATGGCCCGCTGAGCCTTTCACAATGGCCCGCCCGTGATATACAGAGTGGTAAATTATCATTTTCAATGTTGAATTTTGGCGCTCCTCGGACTTTTGTGCAAATGGAAAACGCTACAGTTCACGCTTCCTCGCGGTCGGCAAGTCCTCCGCTAAGCGCTCGCGCTTACTCCAGACCAGAAAATTGAAAATGACGCTAATTTGGAGCTGAAATTGAGATAATTGGCTAATTCAAGACTGAAATTATCGAGAAAAATAACTGATTCACTGACAGAAGTGAGAATAAGTGCTAAATGACTGATAAAATTAGGAAAAATACATAGCTAATTCGCGAGGTGAAACGTTACTTCCACGGCTAAAATTGAGAAAAAGCTCAAAAATCGCGGATAAACTGTGAAAAAAACCATAATTTGCGTTTTAAATTACGAAATACGATAATTCACGGACAAAATAGTGACAAATCAATAATTCACCCATGGTTTTGAATAAAAGAGCTAATTCGCGCAAAAATTTCCGAAAACATGAATTCTCGATTCCAGAACGCAAGTTCGTAGCTCAATATAAACTTTAATTCATGGATAAGAGTGAAATAAACGCTAATTCGCGAGGAAAATTTAGTAAAAGTGCTAAATTCACGGATGGAATTAAGGGAAATCACTCTTTAGCGGCTAAAATCACGTATTCGCGGCTTTGCAAATTGCAAAAAAAAAAAACGCTACTCAGAGGCTAAAAGTTTGGAAATGACAATTTTCAGCTTCTGAAGGCAAGTTCGGGGTTCAAACGACGTAAAAACGCTAATTCGCAGCTAAGAGTAAGAAAAGTTGCTAATTCAAATTGAGAAAAATCACTAATTAGCGGCTGAAATTAGGAGAAACACGAATTCACTGCAAAATTGAGATAAATATAGCTAATTGAAAAAACGCTAAAATGACACAAAATCGCTAGTTCGCGGCTAAAATTGCTAGTTCTTCGATAAAATTTATAAGAAGCGCAGAAGTAAAGAAAACGCCCATTCGCGGATCAAATAGACAAAACGTCAATTCTCAGCTTCTGAAGGTATATTATAACTTTGTGTCAGAAAGTGGAAATAAATCGCTAATCCACGGCCAAATTTCAGAACAAGCGTCAGGTAATTCGGGGCTAAAATTAGGGGAACTCTTAATTCGTTGATGAAATGTAGAAAATCCGCTATTTTGCGGTTATAAAATGAAGAAAAATGGCTGATTTGGGTGGACATTTGAGAAAATTTGCTAATTCACGGAAAATTGAGAAATGAGGAAAAACACGAACTTACTGTAAAATTCAGATAAACCGCGAATTCTCGGCTAAAATGGTGAAAAATGGGTAAAATGACCAAAAAAAACTGTAATTCGTGGTTCAAATGGAGAAAACACATATTTGCCGCTTCTGAAGGTAACTGCGTGGCTGATATTGAACAAAATCGCTAATTGAGGATAATGCGCTAATTCGCTTTTTTTTCTCAATATTGACCCCAAATTAGTGGTTTTTGAACATTTTGACCCGCGTTATCATATTTTGCCGCCGATTATCTTTTTTCACAATTTCAGCCTCGAATTAGTGATTTTTGTCATATTTTGTATCCCCGAATTTACGGGTTTTCTAGACTTTATCAGCGAATTACCGCCTTTTCGCCATTTTAGCCGCGGGTCTAGGCCAAAGAACAGTGCAATAGCTTATTTTCTACATTTAGGCCGTTTAAAGTGGCCTCTGTACTCCGCGAATCAGCTATTTTTTTTTCTCAATTTTGGTCATAGGAAGTTGCATCGGGAAACAAAGAATGAACCCTTTTTTCACAGTTTTAACCGTGAATATTAGCGCTTTGTTAATACTTTTTGCTGCGGAGTTGCCCCCGAAACAGGTTATTATAGTGTTACTTCTCAACGTTATCCACTCAATAAGGACCTACTACGACTGGGGATCAGCAAATTTCCTTTTTTAACCGTTTTTACAGTTTACGCGGCCCCTTTAAGCCTTCAGTATAGCGAGCGCTTTTGAGGGATAAATAGAATTCTTTTTGCCCTTCACACTCTATTGGTGGTTGCTGATCGCCTTGCAACGTTCCATCCACATTCATGAACATTAGAAACTAAAAATCTTCATCGAGGGGTTCTGATTGAGGCCCGGGGCGGTCTGCACCCCCCCCCCACCACCATCCATTGCCACGGAACACCAGTGACTAAAGTTATCACTGAATCTCGGTATCATCGAAAAGTTGGGACTATCTCGAATAACGAACTTTTAGAGCCAAATAAATTCGGTTTTTGTTGTTTCTTTTGTTTGTTTGTTTGTTTTCATTCTTTTACTTTATTGTACTTATTTTATTTGTACATATTTATTTTTTGTTATTTCTGAACTATGCTGAGCTGAAGTACTCTGGGAGGGGTTCTGGCCCCCCCCCCAAAAGGCTTTCCATGGACACGCCACTGGTGCGTGCCTTTTCGTCCTCCCCCCCCCCCCCCAGCAGCAGCATAAGAAAAACACACACTGGGGTTTTTTTTTGAGCCTATACTACACGATACTTGATGAAAAGTGAAACTCTTTTTCGCAGTGGCGCGGCGTGCCCATGGGGAGGGTTTTAGGGGTCAGGTCAGAACCCCTCCCAGAGTACTTCAGCCCACCATAGTTAAGAAATAGAAATAAAAAATAAATAAATAAAATGAAATGAATAAGTGAAAAAGTAAAAAATCAATCAAACAAACAAACAAACAAACAAACAAACAAACAAACAAACAAACAAAAGAAACAACAAGAACGTGATTTGTATGACCCTAAAAGTTCGTTTTTTAGCAATTTAGTCCCGCTAAGTAACTATCCACGGCTTAAATGGATTTATTTCACTGTCCAGGCATGGATTCAGGATTTGTTCAAGAGAAAAGGGGCTTAAGAAATTCTACTAAAGATGACTTGGCAGCCATTTGCTGCCTAAAATTAGCTATCCCCACCATACAGAATCCTAGACTGACTATATACTCGCCCCCAAAATGGCAAAACTAACTATTTCAGCCTTAAAAATTGCCAAACTGACATCACGCGCCCTGAAAATGGCAAAAAACTGATTCCGCCTTGAAAAAAGCCAAACTGATTATACATAAGTGCACTAAAAATAGCCAAGCTGGTGATTCCCGCTCTAAAATTCTCCAAGCTGACTTTTTTTAAGAGTCATAAAACTGGATCAACTGGCAATTTGTGCACTGATAATGCCTGAACTGATGATTCCTGCTCCAAAAATGGCAAAATCAATCACCCGCGCGCCAAAATGGTCAAACTGACGGTTTTCGCGCCTTGACTTGACGTACTATATTCACGCCCTATATAAACTGGCAAAACTGGCTCTACGCGCCCTAAAAATGGCAAGACTGGGCATTCAAGCCACAAAATCGGCCACACCGATTCTTATGTGCCCCAGAACAAGGGCACAAAGAGTCAGTTTAACAATAAACCGACGATTCGCCCCTTAAAAAGGCCTAAACAGATTATTCCTGACCTGAGAATGGCAAAAACGACCATTCGCGCGTCAAAAATATCCAAACTGAGCCTTCATAACGTCTAAATTTAACATTCGTGTCCTAAAATAATAATAATAATTAAAACAAAAAACAAAAAAATGGCTATTCACGCCCTAAAAATGGCATTCTCGTACTCAGATGCGGATCCAGGATTTGCTCAAGCGAGAGGCTTGGGCTTCGGAGATTGTGTGCTTCGCTAGACTGACTAAAAATGGCTTGACAGGACCGTAATTCACTTCCTAAAAATTGCTAAACTGACTATAATCGCGCCCCCCAAATGGCAAAACTGACGATTCTTGCATTTAAAATGTCTATTTGCGCCCTAAAAATTGACGATAAAATTGGCGATTCTCGCTCTAAAATGGCCAAAATGACTCTAGGCGGCCTGGAAATGCCTTAACAGATTATTCCTGTCCTGAAAGCTGCAAAATAGACAATTTGCGCGTCAATAATGGCCAAAATAACGATGCGCGCGTAATTGGCTAGAGGGGACTAATTGAACCCGCCAACGCTGCTATGTTTGGGCAAAGTATAACTGACGATTCACGCCTTGAAAATGACTATAAACAGACGATTCCTGTCCTTAAATTGGCAAAACTGACCACTAGCGCTAGGAAAAATAGAAATTTCTCGCTCTAAAAACAGCAAAACTGACCATTTCGACTGGTAAAACTGATGATTCGAGCACTGATAATATCGCACTGACTATTCATGCTTTAGAAATGACCAATCTGACATTTTGCGCCGTAAAAATGGCCAAACTGGCTATTCACGTCCGAAAAATTAGTAATACCAACTCTACATATCGTTACTGGAAAGGCAAAGTATCGTAAGCGCCAATTTTCGTCAATTTGAGTTTTTGTGTTTTTTAGATTCTATGGCACGTACATGTACATAAAACAACAACAACAAAATAAGCCAAAATTGGGTTAAAACTATTTTTTTTTTAGCTTTGAAATTTGGACGGGAAAACGTAAGCGCCATCAAAAACATCGTATCCACCCTCTCAGCCAAACGTAAACGACATGAGACTCCCGCTTGGGATCGTGTGCGCCAAAGTTACTGTCGCTTACGATTAATTTCGTGGCGTTTACAATTTCCCTCAAAAATGACGTTTTATCGTTTTTTTTTTTCGATATGAAACAGCTTTCTCTTGGTGCTGTGACGTCAGAGCTTCGGAAGAAGATAGTGAGGGCCTTGAGTTGCGATCAAAAAAACGCCAGGTTCATGCGTACCTCAGCCAAAACGCATACTTTTTGTGGTCGTTCTGGCCGGAGGTACCATGTTTTTCATCCTTATTTCCCCGTTAGGTGTATTTTGGTCTTATTTTCTGTGTTAGTCGTGGCTTCCATGTCCTCAAGAGGCAAGAACCACCTCACGTATGTTTTTGTCCAACGTCCAAATACTTCGCTCATTCATTTTATGCTCATCTGTCCAATCATTCTGGGGCGTGATGAGTCTTTTTGTTTGAAGCTTCTTTGTGGTTAGAGTTTACAGTTGATCCAGAGGGGGCATGCCCCCACCTATTGGCCATTCCAGTTAGTCGAAAACACTGAAAACTTTGATTTGGTGATCCAAAAATGGCCTGTTCGCCTTCAAGACAGAATAATGTCTTCAAAGTTTATTAGCTCAAAGATTCGAAATGTCTGTACAAATAAAGTTTACAGCCGTGCTGTTAAGCTCTAAAATTTAAGACCTCTGGCCCCCAAAAAAAACATTTTGACCCAAGAAATGGCTACAATTCACGGCTTTCTCCCCCATTGAACTCGAATTTCACGAATTATTGGCACTTGCGCAACCAAATTGCTCATTAGAAAAGTCGATTAAGTGTATCAGCACGTAAGAACCTAATTTCGAGCGGTCGACACCACTTGAAAAAAGTCAACTTCATGGGTTTCACACGTTCAAAATCAAAACTTCCAGACATTCGCTCATTTTGAAGAGAAATTTCGTGTGTCTAGTGTGTCTAACTTTAAAAAACGGAGAGAGAAAGCTGTCTTAAGAAAATGCTGCAACTGTGTGGTTGTTGCTGATGGTGGCGTGTGCAGTGCCGTCGAGAGAAAATCCGGGCCCTTTTTTTTCCCCAATTCCACCACACGAATGATCGACTTTTCCAAAAAGTCCGCGAAGGGACGTTTATTCATTTTTAGCCATGAATTAGTCCCATTTCAGTCGCGAATTACAGTACTTTTACAGTAATTTAACATCAAATTGGCTTTTTCCTCATATTTTAACTGAGCACGACTGAAATTAACACAGAAGGCTCAAAGCGTGCAAAAACCTGTAGCCATAGGAACCTACATTGTCAGTCTTTCCTCGTTGAGGTGCGTCAAAAACGAACCTGTTTCAGCTGCTCGCCGTGCCATGCCTATACTAACCGTCGTAACTTGAGCCATCGTACTAACAACATCAATTATAGTACTATTTTTCTCCACGAATCAGCGCTTTTCCTTTATTTTAGCCGCGTATCATAAAGCTTTTTCTCAATGATAGACACAAATTCTCAATATTTTCAGCGAAATACCGATTTTACCACACTCAGCAATGAACTAGCGCTTCTGGGTTGTCTCCTGAAATGAGGCAATTATGGTTTCGTAAATTTTATCCGTGAATGTTCGCAATTCAATCAGAATCAGACTGAGATTAAGCGCCTTTTTTAACTTTCGTCCTCAGATTAGCACTAAAATTGTCACTTGAATTGTGGGAATTCGCACTTTTTTTCACTTCATCGTTGAATTAGCAAGATTTCCCCATTTCAGTATCAACATTTTCTGCATTTTTGTCATGAGTTGACACTTTTTCTCAATTTTAGAAACAGATTATAGGGCTTTGTCTTCATTTCAGCCGTCAATGAGTCAATTGGCCCACATTATCTCAATATTTTTGATGTGATGTTTTTACAATGTGACAATTTTAGCTGTGGATTAACGATGTTTCCCCCTTTTTTCGGTTAATTCGCGTGTTCTCTCAATAAACCTCAATATTAGCGCTTTTCTCCCTACGGTTTCAGCGTTTTTTTTTTTTCTATTTCACCCGTGGAAAAAGCTATTTTTGCCTGCAATAACTGGCATAAGAGTAGCACCGGCTATTGCAGTGATTCTCAATCTGAGGGGGCGCGCCCTCCTACGGCAAATTCGATTTCTAGGGGGGAGGAAGCTGGTGTGAACTTGTCTCCATGTCCATTTATACGGTTAAGACCCACCATGAAAATAAATCGGAAACTTCAGGAACGTCACGTTGAGAAATCGTCAATTCGTGATTTCTGGGGGCAACTTCATGGCTGAAATCGAGAAAAAAAAAAGGGCAAGCCGCATTGGCCAACGTCCCAAAAACTCTCCTCGGCGAGGAACTGACCAACACTCAACCAATACCGAAGTGGAACCCAAGTTTCCACCTTTGGGACTGGTTTTTGGGACTGGAATAGCAAGTACTATCTTCTGGTAAATTCTTGGATGAGATCAATGAAACTCATTCTGTCCACGTATATATACAACAAAAATGCAACCAACACCAGGTCGCACCAAGTTGGATTGACAGCTCTTGATGCACGCCAAAATTAGTGACTTTACTGTTGTCATTCTTAAAATAGGGCGTGTAATGCGTTCAATTATGTTTTGTTTTTATGACTTGCCATAGTCCAAATAACAACCAAACGACTATTTGTTTAAATTTTTAAATGAATTTAACCATCCACGGGAAAACGTAAGCGACAGTGAGCAGATTCAGTAAACGTAACCCCCTAAATCGTATCCTCCAATAGAGGTGTGACGTGACAGCTTTTGTCGGTCACAGTGACAACTAGCTCCGGTGACTGTGTAGTCACTGTGACAAAAACCAGTGATTTTGTCACTTAAGTGACTACTGAGGGCCTGTTCTATAGCTTTTTAATGTCACTATCACCGCTTGTTTCCACCCGTCCTCCCCATCTACATGTGATTTAAGGATATTCCTAGGAACCCTGAAATCTTACAGGACAGGCCCCCTGTAGCAGTTTGTTTGAGCAAATGCCTAATGTAACCGGACTAGCCGGTATATCTGTGTGAAATCCATTCCCAGACCCAACAAAGCCTATTAATAGGGCAAATGAGAGACACGATTTCGCAAATCAATTTTGTTTGCATCGGTTATAAAAAAAATTTATAATTCTTTTTCTAACTTTATCCGTGGAAAACTCCTATGAACGGCGAACCCACAGCCTCAGCACATGAAGGTGAGTCATGGATCAAAAACTGCAATGCAGGAATTTACCTAGGAACATAGGCATAGCCAGAGGGGAGCAGGGCTAGGCAGCTGCCCTCCCCTAGATGCATTCTGATAGTGAAAATATTTCAGGATAATCACATTGTGCTTCGTCGGCGCTCACTAAAAAAATAACTTCACGGATTTCACTAATTAAAAAAATAAATTTCAACGGGTTTTGTCGCTCACAAAACGGACATCGCAAGGGTGACATAATTCAAAGACCAAATTCGCCGTTTTTTCGTCCTAGAATACCATTTTCGCAGACAGACGCGGATTCAGTATTTGCTCAAGAGAGGTGCTAGAGAAATGCTGTGGTTCGCTCTACTAAAACTGGTTTGACAGCCTTTTCACTGCCTAAAAATAGTTAAAAACTAGCTATTTACACTATAAAAACGGCTAAAGTAACTAAAGTCACGCCCAAAAAAACAAAACTGTCGATTCGCAATTTGAAAATGGCTAAAACTGGACTTCACGCGCCCTAAAAATTGGTGGCGACTGGTGAACTTCTGAAAATGCCTAAAAAAGATCATGTCTACCGCCCGAAAGTAGCTAAATCGACCATTCGTGCGCTAAAATTGATCAGACTGGCCATTCTTGAGCCAAATATGACCATAACGCGCGCTTTTGGCCTGACGGACTAATCAAGCCCTGAAAACGGCCAAAATGACTTCACGTGTCCTGGAAATGCCTAAAAAGATGATTCCTTCCCTGAAAATAGCAAAATCAACAATTTGCGCACCAGGAATGGTCAAACTTCATGGCCTTGGCTTGATGGACTAGGTATTTGAGCCCTGAAAATGGCAAAACTGTCAATTTGTGTCTTTAAAATGGCTAAAATTACTATATTTGAGCCCTAGAAATTACCGAATTTACTTTACGAGCTCTAGAAATGGATTACCCGACGAATCGAGCTCTAAAAATGCCTGAACAAGTGACTCCTGCCCTGAAAATGGCAAAATAGACCATTCGGAGCGCCGAAAACGGCCAACCCGGCTGTTCTCACTTTGACTTGGGACGTACTGTTCGCTCCTATAACTGGAAAGACTGACTTTATGCGCCCTAAAATGGCAATTATAGCTATTCCAGCCTTGAAATCGTCAAAACTTACTCTGTGTGTCAGTTTTGGAGTAAATTATCTAATTTTGAGGGGAAATTGTCGTTTCGGGTGTGAAATATTCATTTTGAAATGGAACAGTAAAGTTTAGTTTTAGGTTAAAATCGCCAGTATTGTGGTAGCATCTTCATTTGGAGGGGGGGGGGCACGTCAGACAAGGCCAGGAATTGTCGTTTTTTTTGTGTTTTTTGTTTTTTTTTTTAATAAAATCGCCAATTGAAGGATATAATCGGCAGTTTTTAGTACTGAGTGGTCTGTTAATTGTAATTAAGATCATTTTTTTAAATCCGTTTTGGGTTAAACCCGACATTTTTAGGCGGAATTCACCAGTTTTGGAGGTAAAGACTTGGATTTTAAAAGTTGTGCTGTGAAATTTTTAGTTTAGGCGTAAACACTTCGTCTTTGGCGTAGAAACGTCAGTTTTGAAGTAAAATATTCAGTTATACTAGAGTAAAACATTCAGTTTTTTTGTTAAAAAACGTCAGTTTTGAGTCAAAACCCGTTATTGTTTGGTTAAAAAATGTTTAATTTTTACGTCTCTCAGACAAGACGTTGATGAAAAGACGGTCACCCTGTATATTTGAATGCCAAGTAACGATTTCCGGGGAAATCGAATTGTCTGTTAATAGAAAAAGTCTGAATAGAATTGTCAGTTTTTGGATAGAAAATCAGGAATAGAAGGCTAAAACAGATAATTTCCGAACAAAGATGTAGTTTTTGATGGATTACGACCCTTTTTTGTGAAAACTCAGTTTCCGGGGAAGAATTTGACGATTTATTGCGCTACCAGTTCTTTTGTTGGGGTCTCTAGTTTCCATAACGTCCGACATATTCTGTCCAGCCTTTGGTCAAGGGCTGGCTACGCCCCTGCCTAGGAAGGTGTTTTTAAAAAAGTAAAATTATACAAGATCACTGTAGCACAGGTCTTGGAAAACGAAGTGAATAAAAATATATTACCGACACTAAAGGTTCAATACTAACTATAAGTCCAAGAAAAAAAGTCAACGGACGAGGGATAGACTTGGGGAGAATGCTACTGAGTTGTGAGTTCATTGGAGCGATAGTAGAACTGGTAAAGTGGTGGTAACCTGCAAGAGACTCTAGCGCAGTGAAGCGATAGAAGTGACGAATGAAGAGGCGATTATAAGTGAAAAGGAATGTCACCGTTAGAGGGTCGGAACGGTGATTTCAATGTGGTCGTCACCGGAGCCAACAGTGACGGAGTAGTCACAGTGACAAAATCACCGAAAGTGAAATCACACCTCACCTCTATCCTCCAAATAACAGAAATTGTTTTCCCATGTTCGATCGTAAGCGACAAAACATGTTTAAAAAGTATCTTGCTCACGGTAGAAAGTTTTGAAATTATGAAAATAATCGAAATGAATCACTAGGATCACGTACACAAATTTTCAAGAGAATCAGACGACATTAAGTTGTCCTAAACGAAAAATGCATCTCCTGTAAATTTGGCCAAGTGGCGCTTACGATACTTTGCCTTTCCAGTAACGATATAGCGGCCCGCGAGATTCTTTAAAAGGTCCGAAACGGATGATTCATGTCCTGAAATTGCAAAATCGACCATTATCCGGCATCAAAAATGGCCAAACTGAACCTCGTGCCCTGAAAATGTCTAAACTGACGATTCGTTCCCTAAAAATAGCAAAACTGACTATTTAAGTTCTAAAATTGGCATACTCGTAGTAGAAATTCACGGTCCAAAGATCAGGTTAATAGATCATTTGCGCCCCACAGAGGCTACTGCGCGTCTTCAAAGTGGCTATATCGTCACCCCCAAAAAAAAAGCTGATCCTCCGCCGCTTGAAAACGGTGAAACTGCGGACAATTCGTGCCTTAGAAATACCGGAACTCTCGGCTTAAATGACTTTTTTGTGCCACGCTGCACCGAAAAAACTGCCGAGCTGGCTATTCGCGCCCTTAAATGATGAATTGACTATAAAGGACCGTGTCCATCTTACGAACTGATTGACCCCCCCCCCACCCATTTCTGTCAAAAAATTCCCCATTTTGTATACCTATAGTTTTGTAATTTGAAAACCCCTCCCAAGAAAAAGTCCTGGGCACGCCACTGCTTTTTCGTAATTTCTGCCTTTCCCTATTATATGTATGTGTTTTGGGAAAATTTTGAAGAGACTTCCATGATGTTGGCGAAAAGATAAGTGCGTGTGGAAATTCTGCCTTTTATACTCAACAGTTTTTCCCTGGTGCTGGAGGGATAGGAATCCTTTATCTTGAGCTAAATTAAGAACGACAGCATTAACGCGAATAAGATGACGAAGGGGCGAAGTATATCGTTAAATTGTCAATCCGTCGAAATTAACAACTGTCCCCATGACATAGGCAATAAAGCAGGATTTTTACTGAAAAGAAAACCGGATAGTCTTCATTGTGATTATTGGATCCGGTGGTTTGGGGGGGGGGGGAAGAGGATTGAAGAAAATAAACCAGGTGTCACGACGAGCGGTCACTTGAATAACAATGGCGGTTTGTCGGGATGGCCAGTATCCCTAATTGTAGTTTTTGCGCGTGGTATTTCTTCTTCTCTAGGAGGAGATGGCTTCCACATAAGGAATCAGGGAGCACAACAGTTGCAGACTCCTTGATGAGGCTGCCTTCCTCGCCAGTTTTTAATTTACACCGCAGTGAGACTCGAGAAGGGATGTAACCCCTTCACCCTCCTCCCACCTTTCGTCTGACACTTTACCGTCATTTCATATCGTCTTCATTTTTTCCCCCGCGAGACGAATAGATATAAATAAAAAAAATCTGTAATGAAAAACTTTACGCTCGACAGACATAAATACCCCTCCCCTTCCCCCTCACAATTACTTGATTTTCTCTCTTTCCGATGTAAGGCTCCACAAGCGGTCGCTGATCTCATTAATAAGAAACGAAATAACCCGGTAACTCGGGGCGTCAACATTACAAATAACTACGGCTATAAGGGCGCTATCAATTTTAATTGAGTGGAAAAGTATACATGAATTACAAGATAAACGGTGCAATTGGAATTAAGAGCGGCGCCGCCGCTGCAGACCCCCCCCCCCCGCGCCTCATCATTGGGCGAGATTGGCGACAGCTTTTGTGATGAATTGCTCGACGAAAATGTGACCCCACTCCTTCGTCTGCTATCCTGAAATTATTAACGGCTGAGCTAAGTCTCAAAATGTATACTCAATACATTCTTCTTACAGCCCATATTTTTTATTTATTTGCGTCTCACGAATGACACCCGTAAGCGAGGAGGGAAACGTCTGATTGTAATACAATATGAGATTGAGTGCACACAAAAAAAAAAAATGGAATTAAGGATAAATATTGATCACAACATTTTCATTTCAATTCGTTTTTTTCACTCCAACTATTACCTGCACAAGGAGTCTCCCCTTTCGAGATTAATTTTTCCACCCTCTTACTCAAATCCGTCACTTTTTGACGACTTGACAGAAAAAATAATAATGGGAAGACGTTTAAAAATAAAATAAAATAAATAAAACAAGGGAAAAAGTAAAGAGGTGACCTTCCCCGGACACTGATTCCATGTACGGTGATCTCCGGCACTGGGCAGCGGAAGGACATACATAGATAGATACGCGCTTTATACACTTACAGGAGAGTTTCTGCTCCCGTTCCCATGGACGGAATCTCGCTTTGCTAATTAAGAATCGTGTTTTTTTTTATATTAAATCAATTATGAAACCAATAGTACGAGAAATTAGAGAGTAGATAGTATAGTAAAAAGAAAAACGGGTAATTAATCCTCGGTTCGCTGAGGTAAAGAGGTTTCTGGTCAAAACTTTTTTGTTCGTTTTGAAGAAATATTTTTAAAAAATCCTTTATCGGTAATGGAAGTTTATTTCACGTTAACTCCGTGTTCTACAATAAAATTTAGAGCCTCTATACGAAAAAGGGTAGCGTAGAAAAAAAAATCAACGTTATTTTTGCAAAAAAGGCACTAACATCCGACTAGTGAGCTGAAGTCTTTCGTATGATAAGAAGAAAAAACAAATCGTTTACTTCCGCTTGATATACTTTACTGGAAAAGTATACAAGCATCTGGGAAGGAAGAAGAAAAAAAAAAGTGGTTAATGAAAAAACAGATCTGGTTTTCATGAGGTTTACTATTTTGTATGACGTGTGAGCCTCCGCTAGACAAGTCGGTTCCGGTGAACGTATTAATTCTGAGGTATAAAAGGAGGAGGGTGAGATATGTACGCCTCCTAAACGGATATAGAAAAGTGGCTCATTGAAAAATACGTCTTTCTTTTTACGTAAGAGAGAGAGAGAGAGAAAAAAAGGAGTAAATCTTCGGTGACGAGAAAACAGAGTAAACCAAAAAATGGTGATTTTGTGGGAACAAGTTTTTCCTTTGTGGGCTATCCAAATCTCCTCACGTGGGTCGTCTTATTTTTGTTAAGTCTCACAAACGCTTGTAAACTCACACTGAGGGAAAAAAGAGGCACTTTCTCGGTTAATTTTAACCGAGAAATCTCGGTAAAATGTTTGCGACCGTCACGAGTCTGAAATGTCAACCGACAAGCTTGATACGGTTGAATGCACGTCTTGACTCGGTTAACGCATGTTGTCGGTAAAATGTTTGCAACCGTCATGAGTTGGTAAAGACTACCGACAAGCTTGATACGGTTAAATGCACTCGGTTAGCGCATATTGTCGGTAAACTGTTTGCAACCGAGTCTGACGGTCAAGCCACAAACACGGTTAAACACATGATCCCAGTCAGTTGAGACATATCTGTTGAATGAACCGTCACTAGACGGTTAACTCTAACCGTTACTTTACGGTAGATTCTTCCGACCCACAACTCCCTTGTCTGTTACAGCAACTGTCTAACATCGGTGAAAGCTGACCGTATACTCGGTAATCACAGCCGTGTCAGGCGGTTAGTCCAACAGTGTGTTTACGGTAGTGGCGAACCGAATTTTGGATATTATACGGTAGCATCAGCAGAAAAAAAAAAACGGTAAAATTCTACTGTCATGACGGTTGCATCAACGGTTACTCAACGGTAAAACAGGTATCTCTACTCGGTTAAGAAACACCGTCTTGAGTCTGGTGTCAACCGTGACATAACGGTACATGCTACCGTCGGCATACGGTAGAATATACCGTTTCTACTGTGGTACAAACGGTAATTTGTCACCGACTTTCTCGGTACGTGCTTCCACTCTTCACGGTTAGCCTTACTGATTCTTTACGGCCAAATTTGCCGCAAAAATTGGTTGAGCCGAGCGTCAGAGGTAAACCGCAGATTAAATTTCCATTTCAAATCCTGATTTCTCTCGACGCTCGGTTCAGCCTTTCTTGTGGCCCGTTTGAGACCCTAAAAAAAAAAAATTTGAGTTACCGTGAAAGTGAGTGTTCTGAAATTCTGTTATTGGTCAAAAAAGATTGAAATTGGAAATGGGATGAACGTAAATTTTAGTTCACATGCGAAGAAGTCGTGAAAGAAGAAACACGAAATATATTCAAACATAGTATACAAAACAATAAGTAGAAAATTCACCACCGTCATTTCAATTCACCGTCATTGAATTCTTCTTTACCGTCACTTCGCTCGGTTTTACCGTCATTCATCTAGGTAACACGACCGTTCAACTCGGCTTTACCGTCATTCACCTCGGTAACATGGTCGCTCAACTCGGTTTCACCGTCATTCAACTTGGTTTCTCCATCATTCCAACTTGATTTCACCGTCATTCAACTCGGTTTTACCGTCGTCCAACTCTATTTTACCTTCATTCAGGTCGGTAATACGGTCGTTCAACTCGGTTTTACCGTCATTCAGCTCGATTTCACCGTCATTGAATTCTGCTTTACCGTCACTTCGCTCGGTTTTACCGTCATTCAACACGGTAACATGGTCGCTCAACTCGGTTTCACCGTCATTCAACTCGGTTTCTCCATCATTCCAACTTGATTTCACCGTCATTCAACTCGGTTTTACCGTCATTCAACTCGGTTTTACCGTCTTCCAACTCTGTTTTACCGTCATTCAGCTCGATTTCACCGTCATTGAATTCTGTTTTACCGTCATTCAACTCGGTTTTACCGTTATCAAACTCGGTTACACGGTTATTCACCTCGGTTTTACCGTTATTCACACCGGCTGGGCGACAAGTTTTCAGCTCAACCGACTTTGTTTGTACTGTTAAGCACGTGAAAGTGTAGAAAAGTCTGTTAAATACACGGTAAAAGAGTCTTTTTGACGGTTGTTTGCACTCTTAACCGAACAAATAACTGTTGGAGCCGTCTTTAACAGAATGACGTTTATTTTTCACGGTTAAGTTTAACGGTTGAAACTACTGTTTCAACCGAGTTCCGGAACCGACTCTTTTTCCCAGTGCAGAAATAAAGGTCTCCCCACACATATCCGTGTTCTCACAACGCCGAGTCCGCACCGACACTCGGGGTGAAATGAAAACAACTGAATTAACATGTGAGAGCCTGCACATGTCCGTGCCCATTCCACCGAGTCCGCGCCATGTCCGTGAAACAGCCCACACAGTGGTTTTGGTTCCACTTCGGAAATAAAATAAAAAGGAAAGGTTTTGGTGCTTTTATATTTTTCTAAGTGAGTTATAATTATAAATTATTTATTAACAATAAAAAGGGTAATAAAGGGGTCCAAACATAACCGGCAGAGAGCCACAAAGCAAACCCAAGCCAACCGATGCTGCAAAGAAACTCCTAAGCTCATTGTCCTCTAGATCTGAAGGGCCGCCCCGTCTGCAACGCCTAGGAGATCATCAGCATTGCGCCATCACTTCCTCGACGAATGGATGCAGAGGCTTGAGGCACGAAGGATTGCAAAGGTCAGCCTAGTGCGAACCCAAGCTCTCACTACGTGCTGAGGCTTTGCCCATTTGTCCGCAAGTCGCTCAGCTAGAACTTTGACAAACGCCGCCATTTGAGGGGCAAAGTGGCCGTCAACTGACGTAACAAGGGGAGTGAATGACGCGTGCCTTTCTTCGCAAGCTGCCACATACTTCCGCTTCTTCTCCTCCTCGGCTGTTTTGAATACAGCGGACACGTTGCGTGAGATGTAAGAGGGCGCATCAGTGTCTGTGACACGGATATCAAACAATGCCTCCCTCTGTATTTCCCACACACCTCGACACGCCAGGTCCTTTCGAAGGCCAGGATGTGTGTCGGAAGGTTCCAAAATAATAGGTTCTTTTAAGCAGTTCCCCCAGGCAGTCTCCATGAGTTGGCCCAACACATCTCGCACTTCATTGTGCCGTCGGGTCATGAGCCCACCAGTTTTACAGCTCATTGCGTGTTCGATGGAGATTGTACCTCCACAACCATCTCAATTGGAAGAGGTACCTGTCGGAGGGCGCATGTATCGTAACGCGAGGGCATCTCTGAATTGCGTTGGTGACAAGTCAAAATGTTGCCTTTTTTATCGGTAAAACCGAGAGCCACCCCGTCGACTTGCTTCCAGAGAGCTTCTGGATTGAGCATTCCACTGCCCTCCTGCGATTTTCATGAAAGTCAATGAGTATTACTTGAAGAAGCGTCTCCTCCTCTCCTTCTCTTCTCTGAACTGCGGCTTTCTTCTCTGCACCCAATGTTGCAAGATGGTGCCCGATGACGAAATTGGAGTCACCCAACCGGATTGCATCTGCCAACACTGAAGTTCCTGTTCGTGATGTCTGAAAGAATGGCTGGGCTGTAGATACCGGATCTGTCAAGGCTAATCCTCCCTTCTTGACAGGTAGCGAAAACAAATCACATTCTTCTGGTGTCGCTTCCCCCTTGAACACTGCTGGTATGAAAGAAGACCTAATGGCTCTTTTCAGGTTAACATAGGTGTTTGCCTTGGACCACTCGTTGAACAAATTGCCACTGGAATTGCACGGACTTCACAAATGCGGCGTAAGCAGCCTGTGGTTGTGATTTACCTGCTTGGGACAACTTTTCCACCAACTTGATCCAGCTTTTAACTTTGGAATCTAGAAAGCTCTGTTTCATCCCTTCTTCTCCAACATAGCCCCCAAGAAATCGCTGACCAGTTACAACCTTCATACCAGAGCCTGAAAAAACAGATTTCGCATTCTCCACACAATCAGGATGTACAACAAGGTATGACTTCTGACCTTGAGGGAAGTACCCATAATCTGGTCCCAGCTGTTGAAGCTTATCCCACCAAGTCTTCAGATCAGCAATTTGGCCTTGGGCTGAACTGTCGTCCGCGTACCAACATTGGATCACTCTTGAGTCTTCTAATTGGTTGATCAATGGTAAAGTGGATAAGCCATAGAGCAGCATGGCAAGAGGGTCCTCTTGAGTCACCCTTCCTTACTGTGTAGCTTTTCTTCACTTCCCCGGAATACCAGTTCAGCATGTCCACGATATGTGTTGTATAGGAACTGGGCGCATCTTGGCCAGAGAACTCTTGCATGCCACAAAGCCGCAGCTCTATTCATCACGTTGAAAGCGTTCTTTGCATCCACTAGAAGGAGGCCCCAATTGGAATCAGGAGAGGAGTTTTCCAAGAACAAAGAGTCCATAGTGTGCACCGCCCCTTCTATACCTGCTGCTAGACCTCCACAGAGTTGTTTTTCCTTGCAAGCTGCTGTGACATCCTCACCAGTTGCTAGAGCCATGACTTTCCCGAGAATCCTCCGCAAGCATTCTCTGACTCCTATGGGCCTTACCCCTGGGTTTTTGTCTAATGCTACTAATCGGCCGGCAACAAGAGCTTGAATCGACTCCCAAGGTACACTTTGATTTGCCAATCGATTGGCCAGGGCTGCTATCGAAGCCCTTAGCCTTTGACTGTGTCGACCAAAACGTAGCAAAAAATCAGCCCATTGTTCTGCTGTTGATCCACCTGGGCCTCCTCCTCCATGGAGTTTCTTAGCTACCAATTCCACGTGTTCCTCCGTGATTTGTATTCCCAGCAACGGAGGGATATCTACACCATCTGAAGCCACTAGTAGTGATGGGTCAGGCATGACTGGGTCCGGATGTTTTTCTCTGAGTTCATCTAGAACCGTTCTCCCCTGGTCATCAATTCAGGGGCAAGGATGGTCGATGTTCCACCTTCCTCTAGCCAGCGAACTGCTTCTCTTACCTTCCCTCGGAGTATTAGGCGGTGGAATATTTTAATTACGTGTCCATCACTCATCAGTCTTTCATTCTTTGGTTGCTTGTGGCCGACTAATTTCTTATCTTGCAATAGAGCTTCTTGTATTAAGGCGTCATAGTGCCCCTGCTCCCACAGCCTGAGCCTTCGATCTAATAGTGTGCGAATATCCTTCGCATGTTTCACCATCCTACCCCGTTGGAGGATGACCGATATGTAGACAAACATCCGCTCGGAGGGGTATGTGCCGTCCACTAGTGCATCTAGCTCACTTGTTAGATAGTCAATAACTCGGCATGTCACTGTACCATTCGGTAAGTCGTATTGTTTTCCTGTTAACTTTGTTATATTCCTCCATCTTTTGTACCAGACTCCAGTTCCATTTCCTGGTCGATTTATGTAAGGAGCCCCATATAGTTCTTCGAGCGTTATTAATGATGTTGGATTGGCCTCCGATGTAACGGCATCTCGTGGGTCGGCGCCCAATGTATCGGTTCCTTGATGGTCGGCGGCTGGTATGTTTGCGTCTCGTGGTCCATTTGCATGATTCATCATATTCGCACAAGCAGGAGCCCTGGAAAGATGCCTATTTAGGCTAATGAAGGACCTTCCGCAACCATTGCAGGTTGACCTAGGCCGAGGCGTGGCTGCAAAAATATCTGTGCTTGATGCGCGTGATGTATCTTGGGAGCCAAACATGTGTGTCCAACGAAACCAGGCAGAATTTTTTTTTTTTTTTTTCTCAAATTTTTCAGGTTGAAACTGCTTAACAAAAACTCCGCGATCCTACATGTCGGCTATCCGAAATGATTATCTCTCATTATGGTCCGCAATATCCCGAAGGTATCTGCCAAAATTCACTTTCCTACACTGCCTTTTTCCCCCCTTTTTTTTACAATAATTTTGAGGAGCAAGTTTTCACGATACACTTCTAAATGCTTCACTTTTTCATATTTTTCTAAACATGAAACGCGACTGACTAAAAAGTAGTAAAATATCATATGGCGGGGAATGCCGCCACATCACCCTCCCACAGGTAGAGAACCTTTAGAACCCAGGTACGGAAACACGCGATAACCGTCATATTTGGTCCCTCCGCCTTTTTATCGCTTGTGAAGTCACTCCATTTAATAATGATAATGAAAAAGAAGAATGAAGCTGTTAAAAAAAAAAAAAAAAAAGAAGAAATCAGATGGTATGAGTTTTGACTTTTTGAGAACTGAAGAGAGACAATCAAGAGACGTGTGGAAGAGAAAACACTTATCAAGACCCGAGTGATACCGACCGGAGGGACCAAATATGGTGGTTATCGCGTGTTTCCGTACTCGGGTTATATAGTAGCCTTACCACAGGGAGAGACTTAGGTCGTACCGAAAGAAAACGTTTTCTCGGAGTTCTAAGGTGAAAGTTGGGCGACGACGAGTCTTCGTCGCTGAGAATGAAGGCTGGTTTGACGCGATCGATTGAAACGGTGGTTTCCTTGGAGTTAGGTAGACGAACGGTTATAGTTTTGACGTTTTGGTCCCGTTTGGTAACTGGGTAGGGACCCGAGTATCGAGGATGAAACTGCGGGCGGATGCTATCATCACGAATCATGACGTGGGAGCAAGTTTCAAGCTCATTATAAACAAAAACTCCGGGGTTCGAATGGCGTGAGGTTGGGATAGGACGAATTTCGTTAAAGATTTTAGTGAGATGATTGATGATCTCCGAAGGGGGTTTTTCCTCAGGTGGGGAGAAGAATTCACCTGGGAGTCTGAGAGATTCGCCGAAAACAAGTGCCGCGGAAGTACACTGAATATCTTCTTTGAAGGCAGATCGTATTCCGAGCAGAACAAGAGGGAGTTTTTCGACCCAATTTTTGTCGGCGTGGCACGTTATTGCTGTCTTGAGTTGACGGTGCAGCCTTTCCACTAGGCCGTTAGCTGCCGGATGGTAGCTGGTGGTATGGCAGATGTCAATGCCGAAACTTTTCGTTAGAGTGTGGAACAGTGACGAAGTGAACTGGAGGCCACGGTCGGTTGTTACTTTTGAGGGTACGCCGAATCGACTCACCCATGTGGACACGAAGGCATTAGCAACGGTTAAAGCCGATGTGTCCGGTAGAGGAGTGACTTCCGGCCAGCGTGTCACTCGGTCGATGCATGTTAGGCAGTATTTCATGCCGCTAGAAGTGGGGAGAGGGCCGATGAGATCCAGGTGGATGTGCGAGAAACGAGACGTGGGAGTGTCGAAGTGACCGAGTGGCGAGTGGACATGACGCGAGACTTTTGAGCGCTGGCAGGCGAGACAGGAACGTGTCCAAGCCGTAACATCTTTTCTTATCGACGGCCAAACGAATCGATCGACGATGAGTTTTGTGGTCGCGCGAGATGACTGAGGTTGTGAAGTTGGAGGAAAATAGATCGACGTAAAGGTGTAGGAACGAAGGGGCGAGGACGACCAGTTGAAGTGTCGCAAACGATTTCAATGTTTGTTCCGGGGACCGTGAGTTTCTCAAGATTGAGCGAGGATTCCATCGATTTCCAAGTTCGAAGTTCTACGTCCACTTTTTGTGACTGCGAGAGGGATTCGTAGTCGAAATGGGTGGAGGATATGGAATCGACGCGAGAGAGAGCGTCTGCTACGGTGTTGTCAGATCCGGAAACGTATTGAATTTCGGTCGTAAACTGCGATATATAAGTAAGTTGGTTGCGCTGAACAGGAGGCAATTTGTCGAGTTTTTGAGTGAAAACAAATGTGAGGGGTTTGTGGTCGGTGAAAACAGTGAAAACTTGACCTTCGAGAAAATGGCGAAAATGATGGATCGCTTCGTACATCGCTAGTAGTTCGCGATAGTAAACGGGTCAATCTGCTTGACGAGGGGAAACTTTTTTCGAAAAGAAGCCGAGGGGTTGCCAGGCGTTGTCGACTCTTTGCTGAATGACGGCTCCGACAGCGCGGTTGGAGACGTCCGTAATTAACCCCAGTTCTGCTCCTGTGACGGGGTAAGCGAGTGAGACAGCAGACGTCAACTTGTCTTTGCAGGCTTGAAAAGCTTGCTCGAGAGACGGCGTCCAATTGACAGGAGTTGAACCTTTGACGTCCAAACCGAGAATGTCATGAAGAAGGGCTTGTATTTCAGCTGCCATCGGTACGTCGTGTCTTCTGTAAAAGTTTAGCATGCCAAGGAAACGTCGGAGACCTTGGACATCGGACGGTTGGGTGAACGATTGAATTGCTGAGGGGGAGAAATACCGTCGGAAGAAATACGATAGCCGAGAAACGTGACTTCATTAACGGCAAAGATGCTTTTTGAAGCGTCCAGGCAGTTTTCACGCTCATTGTAAACAAAAAACGTTCAACGTCACCGTCAAAAATCGTTGATGAACAGTTCATCACCGTCATGAACGGCCGTTTCATTCGAAGCGGTGCCGCTGTCTGTTGACCGCTCTCTAGGCAACTACTGGTGTGATTTAAAAGGGGAGTTTTTCTACCGCTATTATTACGGCACCGCTTTTCTAGGAAACCAAAGCTTTACAGAACCTCATCTCCATGCTAATGGCGCGGTCATAACAGCCATCTCAATAATTTCGATCCAAGCAACTTTCAATCCACAGGAAGTGGAAATTTTGCTTCAGGAACTCAATCATCAGCCTCAGAGACTTATTTCTCCTATCTGATCCCTTAAAAACCGAAAGTTGAGCGCTGGATTCACGGAACAGGACCTGAGGGTCTGTATAGTGTAAATCTAGGAGGAGAGAAATGAATAAGATGGCACAAACTTAGCTTTCGGTTTAAAAATAAGGATTAGTCTGGTAGAGAGCGGAAATTACATTTTTTTTTTCTTTTTAAATCCTCATGCTGAAATTACACGTGGCGAAGTTGCACGCTATCACCCCATGCTGCACGCAATCCATCTTCGCATCCCTCACTTTTTTTTTTTTTTTTTGTTCCAAACTAAACGCACTGACGAAATGAGTTAAAAAGGTCTCTCCTCATTACCGGTAGCCGTATTAAAAAAACATTTTAATGACAGTTATTAGCCGACGAGAGATCTCGTATATTGTCGCCTCCTTAAACGGTAACGTTCCATGAAAATCTTGACCCACGTCCCCCTCTTTCTTGCGTACAGCCCTTAATTCCATTTACACGGGGTATAACGAGGACTCGAAAGATTTTATTTTTTGTTGGAAGTATCTCTCTTCCGCTCAATGAGTTTTAATTATGTTTGCTGAGGGTTGACGATGGTGCCAGAGGGTTTCTATACGGTTCCGCAGCATCTTTTCTGCGAAAGTATCTGACGGCGAGTAGCAAAATTCTCAATTATGCTAAAAATGAATTCTTTAAATCGCGTCATTCTGAAGTGAAGACACTTCGCCTTCACTCATCTTGGCTGCTTGTCAAAGGGAAACTTTAAATGCAGTGTAACGCGCGTTCTTTCTCTCTTTCTCACTCTCCCTTCTCTCAAAGGGTTTCATTTATGGGTGTATTACAACAATTACCAGTCCCCTATTCGTAATAACTGCGCATTCTAACTAGTTGTTAGGTTTAAAAATGGGCAACATTTCTAAAAATAAAGGCGATTGTAAAAATTAACTCCTTAATAAAACGAAAAGCACCCTCTCCGCCTATAAGCCCCTTGCCCAACTTTCCAACGTCACGCCAGATGTTTTTAAGGATTCCTCCGCATTCCACTCGTGCTTAATTTGGCCGATTCTTTTGCATCATCCAGTTGTTTTGAATTTATGGCTAGCACGCTTTAGTTCTACTCTCGGCCCTTTTTTTTTCTATCCTTTTTTCTTAAAATGGTTGCAATTACACAGGTCAGCGGGCGGCGCGTTCCTCACTCATTGAAAATACTTTTTAGGCATGAGTATCGTAAGTCCTTTTTTAACGTTTGATCGGTTCATTAAGTGATTAATTCTTTAGCTTTATTTAGAGAACTTATACCTGCGAATTACACGGAATTGCTTATGGAGGGGGGGGGGGATGCACCCTTTTTAAAAATACCGCTAACCTACAATCTCAACCATTTTTTCATCAGTTAGTGACATGCTCTGATATAATTATAATTTATAATATTAGTGATTCTTTCATTGCCGCAGTCTAGTCTTGGGCATGGTTGACGCGTCGGCTTCATCAAACTGCAGAAAATGCCATTTTTATATTGGTTTTTTTCATTTATTAAAAAATGTAATTATTATTAAGGGTATAAAGAGCTGACCACACAAGAAGCCGAACGGTTTTGCGCTGTTATTATGCTTCCATGACGAGTAAAACGCTGAGATTTCCGTGTCAGTTCATAGAACTTCATTTTAATGACGACATATTATTTGCACCGAGTCATGCGGCTCTTGTTATTTCTCAAGCCTTACAACTTTAATTACTGTTTATACTGCTTCTTTGTATATTCTCATGAGGGAAATCTTAAGCCGCGAAAACAAAGACACGTGACCGGCTTTGTATACGCCAAATCACGGGTAGTCGTGCGAGGCTTTCGGACAAGCTGTGTACGACACTAGAAACAAAACAAAGCCGACGGCTTTGTTTTAATATGAGCAGGAGGACGCCAGGCTTATAATATTCGGATTACATAGGATACAGTTGAATAGGTATTGTAAGGAATTTATGCCCAAACTATGAGGCTGGAGCTTCGTCGTTTCTAAATGAAGTTACATATCACGTCAGAAATTGTTTCGAGTGACTGCAAAACCTTTCCAGCTTCCTCTCTAACTGTAGATTAGATTACAGGCGGGAAACAGGTGATTTTTGCAGATCGAATAAGTTGACTGCGACAAACGCTGCTCTCATGGAGGCAAGAAAAAAGGTCACAGATTACCGTTATTTTCACTGAAAATAATATTTTTCTTTTTGTTTTATAATCATACAAACTATTATTTTTTATGAGGATATCATTATTTTAATAAAACTGTTGTTTATTTTATTTAAATCAATACTGTATTATTATGCTGACTAGCGGCTAATAATAAAGACCTACAAAATAGAAAAGATTGACATTTAAAAGTCACGGGTTTATTCATGTTTATTTATTAGCCATCTTCTTGAAACGTCGAATAATTATTTTTTGAGATTTTCGGGCCAGGTTTATTATTTGTTAAACTTCATAATTTGGAGGGGGGGGGGCCAGTGGCGGATCCAAGGGAGGGACCACAGGGGACATGGCCCCAAAAAAAAGTCATCAAAACCTCCTGCAAAATCCCATCGAGGAGGTGTGATTACCTCTAATTTTAGGGTCATTTGCTCAGGAGCTAGAGGTTCAGAGGTTCTCGAGAGACGCGAAATAGCGAGTTACATTTAAGGGGAAAACTCTCGCGATTGGTTTTCACTGGAGGGGAAAATTGACGTGAAACGCGACCGCGTCAAGGGAAAAATGTACGCGAAAGGTCCCGCCATCAAGGGTTAAACTTTAAGCGAAACGTCACTATTGTAAGGGGAAAAACTCTTTCGAAAGGCCGCGGCGCAACGAGTAAACTATATGCAAAATGCCCCCACGGCGGGCAAAACGCAACACATTCAAGGCAACATTTACATGAAATGCACCGTCAAGGGCAACAAATATGCGAAACGCTTCACCAAGAGGAACGTTAAGGTGACATTATTGTCTATTTTATGAAAAAAAAAACTCGTCGGTTTCACGAAAAAATGGTCAATTTCATAACGAAATTGTCTGTTTTATGAGACAACTTTCAAATTTGTAAGACATTCTTAAGCTTATGAGCATAATAGTTGATTTTTTGAGGAATTTTTCAGTCTAAAAGGTGTCAATTTCATGAGTACATTGTCAGTTTGATAAGGTAATAGTCAAATTTATAAAGAAAATGACAAATTGTATGAGGAATTGTCAATATAATGAGAAAAATGCCCTTTTTGAATGAATTTCCAATTTTGTGAGGAAATTGTTCGTTCGAATTGGAAATGGGGAACTTGCATGAATCTCAGATTGGGTAGAAAAGCATACCGGTGGTTTGACCCGTGAACTGAAGGATAACAACGGAAGTTGCAACCCGATTGGTGCGTTTTAAGATTTTTAAAAAAGGTTCAAAGTTCTTCAGAAGAGGATGGATGGTGCGAGGGGAAATGACGTAAATACTTACTTGTGAAGCATTTGAGGGAACTCTAAAATTGTTTGTTTACAAATAACATGAAAAATGCCCCTCCATTAAACTCGTCTAACCCCCTCTTCCCCGCATCATCCATTTCAATAAGTAAGTTTTTACGTAATCGAACCCCCACTCAAATTTTTTAAAAATTCCCTAAAAAAGCATCCTTGACTGATTTCAAAGTTTAATGTGAGCAATAGACTTGTGGAAGAGCCCTCTTTAAGCAACACCAACTTTTGAAAAATGTGCAAGTTCCCCATTGATATTTCTAAGAGGAAACCGTAAATTTTCTAGGAATCGTCAGTTTTAGGACAAAATTGTCAGTTTCACGAGGAAATTTTCATAATTGACCTTTTTATAAGCGCATTGTCAATTTTAACTAAAAATGGTCAATTTGAAGCTAAAAATGTCAATTTGACGTGGAAATTGTTATTCATCCACAATAATTTAATTTTAGTCCTTGGAACTTATTGATTTTACCCCATGACTGATTGTTAATACAGTAGTTGGTGATCGTTTATTTTGGATTTAAACTGGTCATTTTTAATGTGAGTAATAATCTTCAAAAATACGCTTGGGAAATGCCTCCCCTGCAGTGTGGGATTTTTACCCACTAAAAAACCCGCAGACATTCCTCCTCAGAGACCCCCCCCCCCCGGTACGACCTTTTCGGTATTACTTCAGGGGAGGTTTCCGGTGCCTTTTTTGCACCTCCGTTCTG
The DNA here is from genome assembly GCA_038030265.1 of Corythucha ciliata. NCBI lineage: Eukaryota > Metazoa > Arthropoda > Insecta > Hemiptera > Tingidae > Corythucha > Corythucha ciliata. The sequence continues at coordinate 4,813,357 of CM075941.1, read as the reverse complement.
TCCTGCTACTTGTTTTCCACCCGTCGGCTGGACCCAGGCCTAGACCTGCAGAGGTCTATTTCAGGTCGGCCTCTCTTCCATGTCGCGCTTCTTCTGTTTGAGTACCTCAACCACGAAGCTGGTGATTTGGCTCCAGGTCTCCTGCTTCCCGAGCATCCTCTCAACTACACTGGCGGGGTGCAGGGCCCCCACGTGTCTAATTAGCTCATTTCGAAGGGCCTCCCAATTCAGGCATTCAAAGATGGTGTGCCTGGCGTCGTCCTCCTCGCCACAATAAATACAGTTCAGAGAACTTTCTTTTCCAATTCGGTGTAGGTACTTCCCGAAGTAACCCTGCCCCGACAAGAACATAGTCAGGTAATAGTTGACCTCTCCGTGCTTCCTTTCCAGCCACGGCTGGAGTTTTGGGATCAAAGTCGCCGTCCACCTTCCGCGCGCTTCAGCATCCCATTTCCTCTGCCACTCAGCTAGGGTCACGGCCCGCCCTTCCCTCCTCACCCGGGAGTTCGGGACCTCCGCTTTCTTTGCAGCAACCCGCTTCCGCTCCTGCGCCAGCAGATCTAGCGGGATAACTCCAGCTATGACAAGCGCTGCAGGACCTGACACCGTGCGGTAGGCACTGCATATGCGGAGCGCGGCCCTCCGCTGCACTGCCAGCAACCTTTCCGCGTACTTATCGAACCGCAAAGAATCCGCCCAGACTTCTGCGCCATAAAGCATGATAGCTTCTGCCGTGCCAAGCAACATTTTCCGCTTCCTCGGGGAAGGCCCGCCAATATTTGCCATCAACCGACTTAAGTTGGCCGTGACTCTAGCAGCCTTGTCGGCCGCTCCACTAACGTGATTCCAGAAGGAGAGCGTCGAATCCAGCGTTATTCCTGGATACTTTACCGCTCTGCTTGTCTGAACCGTTTCCCCCATTACCCACATTGGGACAACTCGGTCTATCCGCTTCCTAGTCAGCAGAACGATCTCCGTCTTGTGAAGGGCAAGCTGCAAACTATGCTCCTTCATCCAGCCATCCACTCTCCGCATCACCTGATTCAGTTTTAACTACAGGTGCTCCAGGCTACGGGCCGTGATGACTGCTGCCAGATCATCTGCGTACCCTACCAGAAAGGTGCTCTCCGGCATGTCCATTTCGAGAATTCCGTTGTAGCTTGCGCCCGCCGTTACTCGCCTCCTTCTTGGCCCCTCATCCGTGTCGTAAAGCAGCCATCTGTCGTGAAGGTAGCTACGCACAATCCTGCGAAGATAGGTGGGAATTTGGAAGCGCATCTCGAGTGCCTCCAAGATATCCACCCAGCTGACCGAGTTAAACGCATTTTTGACGTCGAGTGTCACTACCATACAGATTTCTCTAGAGTGGTGATTCCCCTCCCATGCGGTCTGTGCCGCTGCTACCACCTCCCCAACCGCTTGCACGGTGGACTTCCCTGGTACAAAGCCGAACTGTCGTTCAGAAAGTCCGCCTATCGCCTCGATTGCCCCCATCAGCCTCGGCTTCAGCATTTTTTCGAGGAGCTTTCCCGTCGCATTCAGCATACACAGCGGCCTGTAGGCCGAGGGAGAGGCCGGATCTCCTTTGCCCTTCTCGATGAGCACCAGTCTAGCTACCTTCCAGCGCTTACAGAAGATTCCCTCGCCAAGACACGTATTATACATATCAAGGAGCAAGTCGGGCTCGTGCGTTGCCAGAATCTTCAGTATCTCCGATGGTATTCCGTCCAGTCCGGGTGCCTTCTTATTTCGCATCGAACATGCCGCTTTCTGTAGCTCCTCTTTCGTAAACAAGGGAACGCTCTCCGGTTCTTCCTCTATTACGTCCGGGTCTCGCCCCGGATGATCGGGGAACAGACCTTCAACAATCCTGTCTTTTACGACTCCAGGCATTGGGGCTGGAGGGCTCATGCTCCCCAGCTTCTGAGTCACGATTCAGTAGCCTAGCCCCCAGGGGTCATTATTAATGTCCTCTATGAGCTCGTTCCACTTGCGCCGCTTACTATCAGCTATTGCCCTCTTCAGGGCCTTTCTAGCCTCTTTGTAGTCCGCCACTTTGCTCTCCACCTCGTTTCCCCGCGGTGCCGCTCGCTGCGCTACCCGCCTCAGTCGGAAACAACGCCTCCTGAGCTCCGCGATTTCTGTAGTCCACCAGTAGGCTGGCGTCTTACCCTTCAAAGCCTTTTTCCTCGGCATTGACCAGGTGCACGCTTCTTCGATGAGAGCAGTGGTCTCTTTTACAATTGCTTCCGATCGGCTGAGTTCACCCGCTTCCTTCGCTCGCTCTTGGGCTCCCCTCTTCCCTTCCCGTATGACCGAAAGGAAGACCCCAGGGTCCAACCTTTCCGTGTTGTAGCGCTTTAATGCGCTTGCTGTCGGGAGGCAGCGCTCAGCGCCCCCCAGCTCGAACTCGATGTATTCGTGATCACTTCCGGTATATTCATCCAGCAAGTGCCAATTCTTCACTTTGGATGAGGCGCGCTCCGCAATCATTGTCACGTCTGGAATTGGGCCCCTACACCCCGGCCTCCTGAAAGTGGGTGAACTTCCTTCGTTGGCCACTACCAGATTCAGCCTTGCCGCCATTTCCATGACGAGCCTCCCTCTTACATTTGTTGAGGTCACACCCCACTCGACCGCTCTAGCATTGAAGTCTCCGTCAACGATCGGGTTCTTCTGAAATCCTTGTACCACGTCCTCCAGATTTTCTAGCATAATAATAATAATAATAATAATAATAATAATAATAATAATGTGAGTTAATAAATAATAATAATGTGAATAGCCCAAGCGGAAATGATCAATTTTAAGAGTGAACTGTCAATTTTATGAGGACATTATTAATTTTACGGGGAAATTGTCCATTTTTTTGAGGAAATATTCTTTTTTTTATAGGAAATTGTCAATTATATGTGGAAATTGTCAATTTTATGAGGGAATAATAAATTTTATAAGGAAATTGTTAATTTTATGGCGAAATTGTCAATTTTATGAGGAAATTGTCCATTTTATAAGGAAATTGTCAATTTTTTAAGGAAATCGTGAATTTTATGAGGAAATTGTATGCTTTACAAGGAAATTGTCAATTTAATTAGGAAATTGTCAATTTTTTAAGGAATCGTGAATTTTGTGACGAAATTGTATGCTTTATAAGGAAATTATCAATTTTATCAGAAAATTATCAATTATCTGAGGAATTTGTCAATTTTTAGAGTAAATTGTCCCTTTTATGAGGAAATACATGTCACTTTTATCGGGAAATTGTCAATGTTATGAAGAAATTGTCAATTTTTTAAGGAAATCATGAATTTTGTGAGGAAATTGTATGCTTTATAAGAAAATTGTCAATTTTATCAGAAAATTATCATTTATCTGAGGAAGTTGTCAATTTTTAGAGTAAACTGTCCCTTTTATGAGGAAATACTTGTCACTTTTATCGGTAAATTGTCAATTTTATGAGGAAATTGTCTATTTTTTAAGGAAATCGTGAATTTTGTGAGGAAATTGTATGCATTATAAGGAAATTGTCAAATTTATCAGAAAAGTATTAATTATATGAGGAAGTTGTCAATTTTTAGAGTAAATTGTCCCTTTTATGAGGAAATACTTGTCACTTTTATGGGGAAATTTTCAATTTAATGGGGAAATTGTCTATTTTGTGGGGATATTTTCAATTTTATAAGGAAATCGTGAATTTTATGAGGAAATTGTCGATTTTATGAGGAAATGGTCAATTTTATGACGAAATTGTGTATTCTGTGGGGAAATTGTCAATGTTATGAGGGAATTGCCAATTCTATGAGGAAGTTGTATATTTTATAAGGAAATTGTCAATTTTATAAGGAAGTCGTGAATTTTATGAGTAAATTGTATGCTTTACAAGGAAATTGTCAATTTTATGAGGAAATTGTCAATTTTTTAAGGAAATCGTGAATTTTGTGAGGAAATTGTATGCTTTATAAGGAAATTGTCAATTTTATCAGAAAATTATCAATTACATGAGGAAGTTGTCAATTTGTAGAGTAAATTGTTCCATTTATGAGGAAATACTTGTCACTTTTATGGGGAAATTGTCAATTTTATGAGGAAATTGTCAATTTTTTAAGGAAATCGTGAATTTTGTGAGGAAATTGTATGCTTTATAAGGAAATTGTCAATTTTATCAGAAAATTATCAATTATATGAGGAAGTTGTCAATTTTTAGAGTAAATTGTCCCTTTTATGAGGAAATACTTGTCACTTTTATGGGGAAATTTTCAATTTTATGAGGGAATTGCCAATTCTATGAGGAAGTTGTATATGTTATAAGGAAATTGTCAATTTTATAAGGAAGTCGTGAATTTTATGAGGAAATTGAATGCTTTACATGGAAGTTGTCAATTTTATGAGGAAATTGTCAATTTTTTGTGAAAATTGTCAATTTTATGAGGAAATTGTCAATTTTTTAAGGAAATCGTGAATTTTGTGAGGAAATTGTATGCTTTATAAGGAAATTGTCAATTTTATCAGAAAATTATCAATTATCTGAGGAAGTTGTCAATATTTAGAGTAAATTGTCCCTTTCGCGAGGAAATACTTGTCACTTTTATGGGGAAATTGTCAATTTTATGAGGAAATTGTCAATTTTATAAGGAAGTCGTGAATTTTATGAGGAAATTGTATGCTTTACAATGAAGTTGTCAATTTTATGAGGAAATTGTTAATTTTTTGTGAAAATTGTCAATTTTATGAGGAAATCGTAAATTTCGTGAGTAGACTGTCAATTTTATCAACGGCGAGGGTGGCCTATTTCAGTGACCGATTGCGCAGATTTTGCGCACTAAGAACCGTTATTAGCTGGTTTCACTCAATAAAAAGTAATTTCCCGTATTTCGGTCACTAAAAAACCAAATTTTGAGGGTTAAAATCACAGTGCTAGCCATGGGACGTAAGTGCTTCCCTTCCACCACTGCGCTGAGTTCACTTCATTCGGCGGGAGGCATATTTTTGCCAAACTAATAGTTCAATGTTGTTGTCTTTTTCAATTTTTCCGGCCTTTGGGTTTCCTTAATTTTACGATTTTTCAATTATCAGAGATTGAGACCATTGAAAACTGTGTCTGTCTAGCAACTGTGTGTACGTGTGGTACATTTCAAGGGGAGGGTGCCGGATGGAGTCCATAATATGACCCCCTCCTTAAGCTGACTCTGGATCCACGCGTGTGGGGGGGGGGGGCTGGATGAACGTGAACCTGGCGAAACACATTATCACTAAACACGACAAAAATGGTGCCATTCGTTTGTTTAACCCAAATTTTCGTTTGTTTAGCCCTGCAATATACAATTTAAAAAACAAAAACAAATTGTGAGCCGCCAACTTCACGCAACAGGACACAATTGACCCCAATTGTTTGTTTCGCTACTTATTCAAACAGAACGTCGTTTGTTTAGAACAAATTTTCGATAAACGATTGGGATCATGTGTGCCGTTGCGTGAAGTTTGGGGCACACATGATGTATTTCCTTATAAATAAATGTTTTGTAGGCTAAACAAACGAATATTTGGGCTCAATAAACGAAAATTTGGGCTAAACAAACGTAAACAAACGATTTCGTCATGTTTAGTGATATGTGTTTCGCCAGGTTCTCGGCCGGATACCGCGCTCTTTTACCACAGTCCCCACGGCTTAAGAATCAGAGGCGTAGCCAGCGCTTGATCCGCCAGGGGTTGGGCAACTTCACTGGGGAAAATGTCAGACGCACCATTGCATTTTTTTACAGGCTCCGGAACTGGAAATTGTCAATTTTTCGGCCCCTAGAAACATAATTTGCATGGCAACGGACACTTTCCGTCGAAAACTAAATCTGAACTTGGAAACAGGATTTTCTGTCCTATCTCGCGGCCAGCGCATTTTGAGCCCATGTCGAAGGCTCTACAACCTATAACGACGTGGAAATGTCATGCAATTTTATGCGAAACCATGTTGTTTGGTCTCGGAAAGCAAAATCACGAAATTGGGTTCTGTTAGCGTCAAAATCCCTTGATGTTTAGGACATTGAAAGTGCCTAACCAGCGGAATTGCATTTTTGGACTAGTCAAAACCCGGCGCAGTTGGCTTTTCATAGGGAGTTGATCATGCGGCGACATTGGCTTTTTTGAGTGAGAAAACCCTTTGAAATTCGTTCTGCGGGCAACGGAACATTAATCCACAAAAAATTGGAATTTGATTTGACAAAGGGGGGGAGATTTTTAGCTCAGGGCTACGCCCCCCCTCCTCCCACCTATAAACATTTTACCCTAAACCCTAAATCCGCCCCTGATGAAAACGTAAAGAATCGACCACTTTAGTCGGGAAATGCTAAACTTGACTTGGCTAAATTTAGAAGTTTATTTCGTAATCTCTTGAACGGGGAGACACTTTTAAACCTTTCTACGCGGGTTCATGTTTCCATTTTATAATAATCGCGCGTTTAACGTCACTCAGAAGTGTCCACAGTCGAAAATGCATTGGGTTACTAACATGGTCTGGGTCTAGGGCGAAGAAAAGGCGATCAGAGCTGTCGATACGCACATTGTGAGACATTTTTTGAAGAAATACGGACCGAATTATAGTTTTTTTTTTTACTCCCCTTCATACAGCAAAATCTAGGAGAAAGGATTTTAGTGTTGTAAACAGAATAAACTGGAGATGGACGGTGAGGATTGTGAAGAGCTGCGAGGGAGAATGCGCAAGGCATCCCTTTTTTAACAAAATGATTAATAAGGAGGTTCGGTGCAACAAGATTTCAAACTTGACCATTTTGGACTTTTGTTAAATGATTCTCTTTCCTCCCCTTTCTTTTTAAGCTCCACCTTCCTAAGCAACATCATCTGTCGGTGAGTTATACGTGTAAAGGCCGGGTTAGTGTAGCGCGTATGTAAATAAATAAGAGTGATGCTCCGGGAGGCAGCCCCCCCCCCCCTTTGCCGGTATTATACAAGAAGCGACTTTTAAACTTGAGTTTCACCTTAGAGAAACCTCGACTGTAATTATTTAAATTCGTACTTTGATTAAAGCGGTGGTAAGGGAGGAATGCCATTAGCTCGTGCTGAAGCGTTCTTGACGCTCTGTTACCCCAGTCGGGCGCATTGCAAGCGTACCGCTCCGTGTTGTGTTGGATCTGGACAAATGGGCGCACCATCAAGCTCAGACGCTATGGATGAGGAAAGAAGGGGAGGGAGGGCCTTCTCTACCTATTCCAGGAGAAGCGCTACGAGGAAAGGGTGGAAGATAAAAAAAAAAAAAATAAATAAATAAAAATAAAGGAGGATCCGCTATCAAGATGCGGCCCCGTTCTTTTTCGCTCATTGGATTTTCTGGTAAATGTTTTCTGGTTGTCTGAGGAGAGTGTTTAGAACGGCTGCAATTTTTATAGCTCTCCCAGAGCCGCATTTTACTAAAAGAGCTTTTTGCCTCTTTCTTTTTTCGGAAAAAGACCGCCAAAGGTGTGACTTAAAAAGGGCGACAAGGGCTTCCAAGTTGTAGGCTCGCATGTTTAATTCATAAATTAATAGAGTTTCAGAGAAAATAATGGGACTTTAGTTTTGCTGTAATTTACAATCATTAACACTGGGGCACTAACGAATGCCTATAGGTACTTTAAAACAAAACAAAACAAAAATTATTATTCAATTGAAGTTGCTCTTCAGAGTTTATCATGCTCATTAAGGCTTTTATTTATTCCATTGATAACACTAAATGGACATTTATTAAGACCACCTTCGAAGCCTTTTTAAGGCATTTATCTTAGTGTGCAGGGTAGGGGAGAATCGCTACTGTATATCCAAAAGCCAACGGCCGCGGAAAGAATGCATTTATTATTGATGAGTGATGCTGTCCTCAGTTGAAAAATACGAAAAACACGTTAACTCCCCCACCCCACCGAGTGGCACCGAAACGGTTTCAATGAGGTGTAGCCGAATTCTTAGATTGGAACAACCCACACCTAAGGGAGCCCCCCCCCCCCCCCGACCATCAATCACAACTCATTGCCATCCACCAGCAGTGGCGGAACAACACCTATCGGGGCCCGGGGCGGAAATCTCTAAGAGACCCTTAAGTCTCTAATTAAACTAGGAATATACTCCTTAGTAGCTTTGAAGTACATATTTTTCTCAATTTTAGCCACGAAATTGCCCCCGAAAACCGTGTACGTGCGTCCCAATTTAAACTGTGAATGATTGGTTTTTCTCAATTCTACTAGCACATTTTAGCTGCGAATTGTCTCTTTTTCTCAATTTTATCCGCGAATTAGCTCATTTTCTTATTTTTAGCTGCAAATCAGCGCTTTTTATAAGCTCTCAGCCGCGAAAGTTGCCTCAAGAATCCGCAAATTAGATAGCGTTTGAGTGCTCTTTCCCAATTTTATCCGTAAATTAGCAATTTTTCTCAATGTAAGTCGTGAATTGGTGCTTTTCACCATTTTAAACACCATTTCGTGTTTTTCTCTACTTATCACCCACGAATTAGCGCCTTTTCACAGTTTTAGCCGCTTGAATTAGCGTTTTTTCTCAATTTTATTCCCCAAGTAGCCTCAGGAATCCGCGAGTTGGTGTTCACATTTTCTTAATATTAGCAGCGATTTTTAGTGCTTTTTCTCGATTTTTATCCGTAAAATCGTAATTTTTCGTACCTTAGCGACGTGAATTATCGTTTTCCTCCACTTTTAGACGCGAATTCGCGTTTTTGTCTATTTCACTCGTAAATTAGCGCTTTTTCTCAATTTCAGTCCTAATGTTGCCCCGGGAATCCATGAGTTGGCGCTTCTCCCTTTTAGCGGTGAATTCGCGTTTCTTCTCAATTTTTATAGCTTCAATTTTTAGTGTATACAATTTTTATTGAAGCACTTTATCACAATTTTAGCTGTAAATTAGCGGGTTTCTCCATTTTTAAGACGCGAATTCACGTTTTTCTCTTCTTTGTCCTTGAATTAGCGCCTTTCTCAGTTTTAGCCGCGTGAATTAGGGCTTTTTCCAAATTTTAGTCCCGATTTCGTGTTGTCTCAATGTCAGGTGTGAACTAGGGATATTTCTCAAGTTTTAAAGCCGCACATTGATGCGTTTAATCACAATTCTAGCCGCTAATTAGCGTTTTTCTTCATTTTTTGGGCCGAAAGAACTAGTTTTGCTCAATTTCAGGCATTTTGTTCAATTTTGCAGCTGAAGCGTTTTTCCCTTCAATTTCAGCTGCGAATTAGCACTTGTTGTGTATTCTTTCCACTATTTGGCGTTTCTTAACTAATTTTTCTCTCCAATTCTACCCACGAATGAGCGTTTGTCTCATTGCATTGCGAAGTTACTATAGTCGAAGAAACTAGTCGGCCAATGGAACAAAATTGAAAAGAATACGCGTTTTCTCAATTTCAGCTATGAATTACGTGACACTTTTTCTCGATATTAACAGCCGCAAATTTCAGTATTTTTTCTCAATTTTAGCCGCGAATCAGCGTTTTTCTCAATTTTACATGCGATTTTAGCCATTCGTTACTCTTGAAAAGCCCGATTTTTTCATCTTTAAGCTTTTCAAGGGCCCCATCCGAACAGGGGCCCGGGGCGGCCCGCCCCCCTCGCCCCTGCCTGGGTACGCTAGAGTCCACCAGCTAGCTCAGATGTGACGAATAAAGCCAGTTCACCGGATGAAATTGAGAAAACACCAATTCCTGGCTTCATAGAATGAAACTTTGTGCTAAAATTGAAGAAAGAAAGAAGAGAAAAATATGAATAATAATAACAATAATAATAAAATAAAATCGCGAGTAAAATTCAGGAAAACATTAATTTGCGCCTAAAATTGGGAAAAACATTAATTCACGGCTACAATTGAGGGAAAATGCTAATCGGTTCGGGGTCTTAAACGCTAATTCATGGCTAAAATTGAGAAAATTGCTAATTCGCGGCAACAAAATTGATAAAAGGTAAAATTGGGAAACACGTTAATTCGCACCTAAAACCGAGAAAAAGTGCAAATCGGCGGTAAAAACAGAGAAAAACGCTTAAAAAACGGCTAAAATTAAAAAAAAAATCATAAATTCACGGCTGAAATTGAAAAAAAAGCCAATTCGCGGCTAAAATTGAGAAAATTGCTAATTAACCGATAACTTAAAAAAAACACCGATACGCTGACAAATTGTAGAAAACCGCTAATCAAAACCGCTAGAATTGAATAAAGCAGGGGAAAAAATCACTAATTCACTTCTAAAACTTGGAAAAACGCAAATTCGCGGAAAAAATTGATGAAAGGTAGAATTGGGGAAAACGTCAATTTGCAGCTAAAACTTGGAGAAAGTGCGAATCGGCGCCTAAAACAAAAAAAAAACGCTGAAAAACGGCTAAAATAAACCATAATACATGGGTAAAACTGAGAAAAAGCGCTAAATTCGTGGCTAAAATGGAAAAACATATTAATTCGTTGCTAAAATTGAGAGAAAGTGGTAATCGGTGGCTAAAACAAGGGGGAAACGGTAATTCGTGGCTAGAAAATTGAGGAAAAGCGATGAATTGCTCCAGCAGGCTCACTAAAAAAAAAAAAAAAAAAAAAAAAAAAAAACAATTCGTGGTTTTTTCGAGGCAACTTCGTGGCTAAAACTCCACTACTAACTAAGATTTTTAGTTCTAAAGCATTGATTTGCGGCTAATGTTGAAAATAAGCGCTCATTTTCCGTTAAAATCGGGTTAATTACACCAATACAGTCTGAATGGCAGGGTATCTGGAGGCAACTTCACTGCTAAAATTGAGAAAATGCGCTGACCGCCCAAGTTTCTGGCTGAAATTGAGAAGGCACGCAAATGTGCTAATCTTGGGGCAAAAAGTTTGAAAATAGCGCTCGTACTCGGGGCTAAAATAGTGGTTAAGCGCAAATTCGCAGCAAAATGCGAAATAAAAAAAAAATCACTAATTCACGGCTAAAAATGGAGAAAAACGCAAAATCGCGGCCACAATTGAGTAAAAGCACTAATTCGCTGTTGTGAAGTATAGAAAAGGCTGCGAAGAATCGCTCAGTAGGCTGAGTCAATATTGAAAAAAAACACGAATTCATGGTGGCATGGAACATAGCCAAGCCCGCAGCTAAAAAATTGGGGGGAGGGGAGGGGAACACGATAATTCGGGGCTAAAATTGATAAAAATGCCAAATTTCCAAAAAATCATACATTCGCACTAATTAGCGGCTGAATTTGCGAAAAACGCTAATTCGCAGCCCAAACTGACAAAAATCGCTATTTAAACCGCTGCTAAATTCAAAAAACGCTAATTCGCGAATAAAAATTGGAGAAAAAAAAATTCTAACTAGCATCTAAAAACATGGAACAAAAGCTAATTTGCGGCAAAACATAAAAAGAATCGCTAATTAATTCGCTGAAATGAGATGAAATTGAAAAAAAGAATTGATTCAAGGATAAAATGTAGCAAAAATATTAATCCGCGGATAAAAATGGAAAAAATCACTACCTGACTCGCGGCAAAACTTGAGAAAAACGCTGATCCGCGGCTCTGATTGAGAAAAAGTAGTAATTCATAGTTGAATGGGACAAAAATTATAATGGGAGGCTGAACAGTGAAATCAAAACCGCTAACTTCTGGGTAATATTGAGAAAATCACTAATTAGGGCAGCTAAAATTATGGTAACCACTAATTTTCAGATCAAATAGAGACAAAGTACTAATTCACTGCTAGTAAGGAAAACATCACTAATTCGCACTTGAGGAAAACGCCAATTTGTGGCCAAAATTGAAAAAAAAAATCGGTAACTCGCTAAAATTGAGAAAAATGACAACTTTACTTACGGATTAATTGAACCTAATAATATCTCTGATTCACAGCTAAAATTGAAGATACGCCAATTCACGGCTTCTGAAGGCAACTTTTGAGTGATGGGGGAGGGGGTATCTGAAGGCAATTTTGCAGCCAAAATTAAGGGAAAAAAAGCAAACTCCGAGACCGCTAATTTGCTGCTAATAACACGATCGCCAATTCTTGAATTGAATTGAGGAAAATCGCTAATTCACAGCTCAGGAGAATATTTTCAATTTTACCTGCGAAATAAACGAATAGTTACGTCAATAGAGCTAAATATCTGCGAAATTTCAAGTTTTGGTCCCCCCCTTTTTTTTTGTGGCCGTGGGCCCCCGGGGTACTGCACTCAAAGTCTGACAAATATGCAGTGATGAATTACAACGCACTGGACTAAAAATCTGCGGAATTGTCAGGCTCGGGTTTCCGCTATTTACTCCCGTGAATTTGCCAGTTTCTGGCCTTTTTTATCACGAAATTTCGAGATCCGGGATCTTTCTCAACGACCATGAATGTCGGGCAATTCCAACCCCGACAGCACTTAAATCCTGACGAATAACCGTAAAATTTTAACAATCTGAAGGCGAAATTCGAATTTATTGAAGGTTGAAGGTTGAAAATTGGTTTGTATAATTTGATTGCTTAGTTTACGGTCTTCATTTTCACGATATTAAAAGGTTTCGGATCTTGATTAAAGCAAAATTACAGTTCGGAGAACATTTTCGTACCGGTGGAACTCAGGTTAGCATGCTCCCGACTCAGGCCATACATATCCTGACGATCACCCACGAAGTTCGCGGATAAAACTGAGAGAAAGTGCAAATCGGAGGCCAAAACAGGAAAAATCACTAATAAACGGCTAAAATTGAAAAAAAAAATCTGTAATTCACGGATAAAATTGAGAAAAGACGCTAATTCACGACTGCAATTTCGAAAATATTATAATACGCGGATACATTTGAAAAACCCCGGTTTACAGCTAAAATGGAGAAAGACATAAATTCACTGCTAAGGTTGACAAAAAGCGCTCCAACATGAACAACAAAAACAACAACAACAACAACAACAACAACAACAACAACAACAACAACAACAACAATAATAATAATAATAATAACACCACCAATTCGCTGATAAATTCAACAAAACCGCTATCCCGGCTAAAATTGATACAAAACGCTCTCTCACAGATAAAATGGAGAAAAACGCCAATTCACGGATCAAGTAGAGAGAATAGGCAAATTCGCAGCCAAAATTGGTAAAAAGCGTAATTCGTGGCTTCAAGTTGACCAAAGGCTCAACCTATCAGCTAAAAATGGTGAGAAACTTCAATTTTCGGGACAACAGGCAAAAAACCGGTAATTCGCGGCTAAAATGTACTAAAATCTGTAATTCACGGCTAAAATCTCTCAACTGTATCCGTGAACCGTGAATCTACGGATTTTCATCAAACATAAATCCGTGAATTGGCGTTTTTTTTTTCATTTTAGACGCAAATTAGCGCTTTTACTCAATTTTATCCGCTCATTAGCGGATTTTCTCATATCGAACCACGAATTAACGTTTTTCTCTACTTCAATTAGCGCTCCTTCTCAAGTTTAACTGCAATTGAGTACTTTAACTCAATGTAATCCGGGATTTGAGTGATGTTTTTCAGTTTCAGCCACGTATTAGCGACTTTGCTCAAATAGATCCGAGTGAATTAGCGTTTTATCTTCAATTTTTGCTAAGAATTACTGATTTTTTCTCTACGATAACTGATTCGTCTCAATATTAGCTGGGCGTGTTGAGCGATTATTCACTGATTTTCATCAATTTCATAGCCGTGGCTTGCTTTTCTTCTCAATTATAGCCGCGAACTAGAGTTTGTCTCACCAATAGACCACCACTGGGTGATTTTTTCCGCCGTTTGCCGTGAATTAGCGCTTTTGTTGCTATTTAGCCGCGAAAACACTTTTTTGTAACATCGTTACCGCGTGCTTGCCCCCTATTCTAGCGTACCGTGGCAGGGGCGAGAGGGGCGGACCACCCCGGGCCCCCGTTCGGATGGGGCCCCTGAAAAGTTTAATGATGAAAAAATCGCGATTTTTAAGTAGAACGAATGGCTTAACTCGCCTGTAAAATTGAGAAAAACGCTGATTCGTGGCTGATATTGAGAAAAATTGCGGCTGTTAATATTGAGAAAAAGCGCTAATTCACAGCTGAAATTGAGAAAACGTGTAATTGACGGATTCTTGGGGTAACTTTGCGGAAAACTTCAATTTTTTTATTGAATGATAAAATTAACTTTAGATATAAATGGTTTTGTTGAGTTAAACATTCTTTTCAATTTTATTGATTTTGCCGAGTAGTTTCTTCGACTAGTAACTTCACAATGCAATGAGACAAACGCTAATTCGCTGAATTAGAGAAAAAAATTAGTTGAGAAAGTGGCGTTTCGGAAAGAATACACAAAAAGTGATAATTTGCAGCTAAAATTGAAAGGAATAAACGCATAATTGAGCAAAACGAGTACTGTCGGCCCAAAAATGGAGAAAAACGCTAATTCGCGGCTAGAATTGCGATTAAGCGCAACAATATGCGGCTTTAAAACATAAGAAAAAGTCCTAGTTCACAGCTGATATTGAGAAAACGCAAAATCACGAATTCTTAGGGCAAAATCGGGACTGAAATTGGGAAGAAGTGCTAATTCACGCGGCTAGAACTGAGAAAAGCGCTAATACAAGGACAAAAAAGAGAAGAACGAGAATTACCGTCCTAAAAATGATACACGCTTCAATTTTGCAGCATTAAAAAAATTGAGAAAAAGCGCGAATTCACAGCTGAAAGGGAGGAGAAACGCCAACTTATTGATTTTCAGGGCAACATCGGGACTGAAATTGAGAAAAAGCGCTAGTTAGGAAAACGCTAATTCACACTAGTAAAGTATGAAAAATTACTATTTCACGGATAAGTCAAGAAAAAGCGCTTAAAATCACAGTTAAAATTAAGAAAATGTCCTAATTATCTGCTAAAATTGAGGAAAAAAACGCAAATTCACAGCTGAAAATGAGAAATCGCCAACCCGCCGATTCTTGGGGGCAATTCCGGGGCTGAAATTGAGAAAAAAGCGTTGATTCAAGGGGCTACAAGATAAAACTGAGAAAAACGCTAATTCACGGATAGAAAAGAGAAAAAAGCTGATTCGAGTCTAAAAATAGAGAAACACGATATTCACGGCTAAAATTCGTGATAAAGTGTTAACAATTTGGCAGCTTTGAACATTGAGAAAAAGCGCGAATTCACACCTAAAAATTGAGAAAACGCCAACTCACGGATTCTCGCGGCAGGGACTGTAATTGAGAAAAAGAGCTTGATTCATGGCGTGAAACCGAGAAAAACGCGAATTCGCGTTTCAAACTGAAGGAAAACTCTAATTCACAGCTAAGATAAAGAAAATTGCGATTTTACGGATGAAATCAAGAAAAGGCGCTATAATTCGCAGCTAAAATTATAAAATGTGCTCATTTACTGCTAAAATTGAGGGTAAAAAAGGCTAATTCACAGCTGAAACTGGAGAGAACGCCAACTCGCTGGTTCTTGGGGGACTTTGGGAATAAAATTGTGAAAAAGCGCTAGATCAATCAGCTAAAACTGTGAAAAAACGCTATTAACTCGTGGGTAAAATAAAGAAAAACGTGAATTCGCGTGGGTAAAATAAAGAAAAACGTGAATTCGCGTGGGTAAAATCTAGAAAAACACGAATATGGCGTTTAACATGGACAAAAAACGCGAAAGCACGACTAAAATTTAGAAAACGCCAACCTGCATATTCTTGGAATAACTTCAGGAATAAAATTGAGAAAAAGTGCTAGATCAAGTGGCTAAAAATATGGAAAAACTTTCTCCAAGTTTTAGCTGCAAATTGACGTTTTCCCCAATTCTACCTTTCATCAATTTTTTCCGTGAATTTGCGTTTTTCCAAGTTTTAGAAGTGAATTAGTGATTTTTTCCCCTGCTTTATTCAATTCTAGCATTTGTAATTAGCGGTTTTCTACAATTTGTCAGCGTATCGGTGCTTTTTTAAAGTTATCGGTTAATTAGCAATTTTCTCAATTTTAGCCGCGAATTGGTTTTTTTATATCAGCCGTGAATTTTTGATTTTTTGTTTTTTTCAATTTTAGTCGTTTTTTAAGCGTTTCGCTCTGTTTTTACCGCCGATTTGCACTTTTTCTCGGTTTGAGGTGCGAATTAACGTGTTTCCCAATTTTACCTTTTATCAATTTTGTTGCCGCGAATTGGCGTTTTTCTTCAATTTTAGTCTCGAATTAGTGACTTTTTCAATTTTAGTTGTTTATTAGCGTTTTTCTAGACTCTATCCGCGAATTAGCAATTTTCTCAATTTTAGCCATGAATTAGCGTTTAAGACCCCGAACCGATTAGCATTTTCCCTCAATTGTAGCCGTGAATTAATGTTTTTCCCAATTTTAGGCGCAAATTAATGTTTTCCTGAATTTTACTCGCGATTTTATTTTATTATTATTGTTATTATTATTCATATTTTTCTCTTCTTTCTTTCTTTCTTTCTTCAATTTTAGCACAAAGTTTCATTCTATGAAGCCAGGAATTGGTGTTTTCTCAATTTCAACCGGTGAACTGGCTTTATTCGTCACATCTGAGCTAGCTGGTGGATTCTAGCGCACCCAGGCAGGGGCGAGGGGGGCGGGCCGCTCCGGGCCCCTGTTCGGATGGGGCCCTTGAAAAGCTTAAAGATGAAAAAATCGGGCTTTTTAAGAGGAACGAATGGCTAAAATTGCATGTAAAATTGAGAATAACGCTGATTCGCGGCTAAAATTGAGAAAATTCGCAATGCAATGAGACAAACGCTAATTCGCGGGTAGAATTGGAGAGAAAAATTAGTTAAGAAACGCCAATTTGTGGAAAGAATACACAAAAAGTGCTAATTCGCAGCTCAAATTGAAGGGAAAAAACGCTGAAATTGAACAAAATGCCCGAAATTGAGCAAAACTAGTTCTTTCGGCCCTAAAAATGAAGAAAAACGCTAATTAGCGGCTAGAATTGTGATTAAACGCATCAATGTGCGGCTTTAAAACTTGAGAAATATCCCTAGTTCACACCTGACATTGAGACAACGCGAAATCGGGACTAAAATTTGGAAAAAGCCCTAATTCACGCGGCTAAAACTGAGAAAGGCGCTAATTCAAGGACAAAAAAGAGAAAAACGTTAATTCGCGTCTTAAAAATGGAGAAAACCGCTAATTCACAGCAAAAATTGTGATAAAGAGCTTCAATAAAAATTGTATACAATAAAAATTAAAGCTATAAAAATTGAGAAGAAACGTGAATTCACAGCTAAAAGGGAGAAGCGCCAACTCATGGATTCCCGGGGCAACATTGGGACTGAAATTGAGAAAAAGCGCTAATTTACGAGTGAAGTAGACAAAAACGCGAAGTCGCGTCTAAAAGTGGAGGAAAACGATAATTCACGTCGCTAAGGTACGAAAAATTTACGATTTTACGGATAAAAATCGAGAAAAAGCACTAAAAATCGCTGCTAATATTAAGAAAATGTGCTAATTCACTGCTAAAATTGACAAAAAACCCCTAATTCACAGCTGAAAATGAAAAAACTCCAACGGCGTGAAACGGAGACAAACGCGAATTCGCGTCTAAATGTGGAGGAAAACTCTAATTCACAGCTAAGTCATGAAAAATTGCGATTTTACGGATAGAATCCAGGAAAAGCGCTATAATTCGCATCTAAAGTTGACAAATGTGCTCATTCACAGCTGAAATTGAGGGTAAAAAAGGCTAATTCACAGTTGAAATTGAGAGAACACCAACTCGCGGATTCCTGAGGCTACTTGGGGAATAAAATTGAGAAAAAACGCTAATTCAAGCGGCTAAAACTGTGAAAAAGCGCTAATTCGTGGGTGATAAGTAGAGAAAAACACGAAATGGTGTTTAAAATGGTGAAAAGCACCAATTCACGACTTACATTGAGAAAAATTGCTAATTTACGGATAAAATTGGGAAAGAGCACTCAAACGCTATCTAATTTGCGGATTCTTGAGGCAACTTTCGCGGCTAAGAGCTTATAAAAAGCGCTGATTTGCAGCTAAAAATAAGAAAATGAGCTAATTCGCGGATAAAATTTAGAAAAAGAGACAATTCGCAGCTAAAATGTGCTAGTAGAATTGAGAAAAACCAATCATTCGCAGTTTAAATTGAGAAAACGCACATACACGGTTTTCGGAGGCAATTTCGCAAAATATGTTCTTCAACGCCACTAAAAAGTATATTCCTAGTTTAATTAGAGGCTGGAGGGCCTCCTAGAGATTTCCGCCCCGGGCCCCGCGATAGGTGTTGTTTCGCCACTGGCCGCCGCCTATTGAGGGCCGTTTTAAATTTATTGGTGTTGGCGTATTTTCTCCAATTATTCAGCCACGAAGTTTCCTTTCGATTCAGATGGCTCTTATTCGTGTATTTTTGTTAATTTTTAGTGGCAAATGAACACAAATCGATGCTTTAAAACGTAAAAATCCCTCTTTTTCCATCTTTACAAGCTTTTATAGGTGTCCTCTGGGACGATCGGCGCCTCTAGCCGCGCTACGTCGGCACGCTGCTAGAACCACATAAAACGTTCCAAGCACAAATTGGTTGAAACCATGCTGTTAGGAACGTGGATTGAGCATTTTGTGGTTAGGTCCACAAAATTATTGAACTATACTGGATCAACCCTTTTACGCTTCCAAGCTTTTTTAATCCCCAGCATTCCTGCTATGAGTTTTTAGGGACGATATTTACATTTCGCGGGCAGGAAGCAACTATAGGTCTTGAGAATGGCCGATAATTGAGTCAAATGTTTAGTTTTTGGGTTAAGATTCTATTCACAGTGCTGAAAGTTAAGATTCTGAGGCGATAAGTCACCATTATTCTGATCAAGAAGTGAACAAATTCACTGTCCAGACAGATTTCTGGCTTTGCGGTAAAATGTGCCCGATTCTGCCAGTTTTTTGGCGATGTTTAACCGAAACTCTGGCTTTACTTGGCTTTGTGCTCGGGCTTAAATTGATAGTTCTGTGGCTTAACTATGATTTTCTGAACTGTGATAGGGTTTAAAACCAATTCTCCCTTTCTTCTTTTGTTTTGACAACCCTTTCTTCCTCCTTTTTATTTAATGTTATTTATCTTCTCCTTGATCAGGTGTAGCGGCTACTACCCCCACCCACCACCGCCGATCATTTTCACTTTATCGAAATTCTGTATAGAGTAAAACCTTCCGCATTGTTTCTCTGTTTCCAGGTCTTTCCAATCGAGGCGGATCGAGCAGTTTTCCAGTCATATGTCAGCCGCCACCGTCAAGCACTCGCCCCGGTGTCGTCTACGCTCCACCCAATTCATCCATACCCAACGGCGGTCTCATCGTCAGTTTGAACGGCTCGCGGCACTACATCTCATTCCCAGTACCAATGGGAGTTCCACCGACGGACCTATCGAAATCGTCGCCGAAATGATCACTCCCCTCTCCCTCTCTACATCATCACACGTGTCATTACGTCAGAATCTTCTTTATTTTGCACCCTTGGGATTCGTATAGTATAATATACGGTATCTGTAACGCTTTTAGAAAGGTGGCCAATTTTTTGTTTTGTTTTTTGTACAAGACTGAATTTTTGTACCAAATCTAACATAATTTCCCCTTTCCCCTTCATCACTGTCTATAGGTCTTCCGAAAAGCTTTAAATCATGCTACTAACCAGCCTCCACATCATTCACAATCGCTATACACTTTCCTCGTCTAAACAAACGATCTCATGACTTTTAACTTCTTAGTTTGAAACATCGCTATTTTTACCCCAGCATCGTATAGACGTTGTCTACGTAAGCGTCTTACGCTTTGTTACTTTATTAACCACGAGAAAATGAAGCCGTTTGATCACGATCATTTCGTCAAGCCTAACAGGAGAAATAACACATTTCCCTGCGGGGTATAAGAGAGTAAGATTGCACTTGTATATCGTTTGACGATTTCATTTCTTTTTTCTCGTCTTTCCTATAATTTTTTTTTTACTCACTAAAGCGAGAGACCGAGTTAGGAAAGAGTATTCAATCACCTAATCGAGTTAACTGAAAAAAAGTTAATTAAAAATAGTTTCTATAGCGTCACAAATGGTTTTTTTGCTCAGTTTTCCCCCTCAAAATGGGTTCGGGCAACGAGCTTTTCGATTAAACAGACTGAACAGCACAGAAACAGACAAACAAGTCTTTAAAAAGCCTTCCCTTCCTTCTAATATCAAATAATAGAGCTTTACACAAAAATGTAACTTATAAATAAATTGAATAAAAAGACTGACAAACTTTTAGTTTTGTTTATTTTTAGAGCGAGAAAAAATAACTGTCTAGTTTGGCTTTGTTAGATTTTTTTTTCATTTCTTCAAGCTTCCTCAGAGCTCTAATTTGCTATCAAATCTCAGCTTTATTCTTAATTTAACACCCCTTTCATAATTGGCAAGTGCGTGCAGCTGTCTATAGTCTGTGCTGCGTTGTTTATTATTATTATTGTTTTGTTGTTGTTGTTGTGCAAATGGAGCATTTTTGAATAGGGAAAAAAACGTCAAGTCTGACTCATATCACACCTGCTTTTTGATGTTTTTTTTTTTTTGTTCTGTCGACTTTCGATTATTGATTTTTTCAAGGAATTTGCGTGCTCGATAATCATTTTTTTTACCCCCCACCACCATCACCACCACACCGCATCAAGTCCTTAAAGGTCAGTCTCTGACTCTCTTTTCTCTTTATCTAAAAATTACACTTGACCGTCAGATTATTTATTTTTAAAAATGCTGCCTTTTTTAACAAATAAATCATTCAAAGGAGCGGAAAAATCACTTTTTTAATACTTTCATCTGCCCTAAATTCTAACCCTAACGCTGTGTTTTCTAAAGAGGTGATTGAAAAAACTGGTGCTACCTTAAATCATAAAGTAATGAAATTGGGAAGATCAAAATCTCAGAAAAAAACTTCGAAGTCTCATCACATAAGTGGTTTAACCTATTAAGAATTAATATTTAAGTTTTCATAATCCCGACTTGTTACTATTTTGCAAAATTAATCCGAAAATAACGTTAATTTATAAGTTATTTCGTTTATTGGCTTATTGGTGGTCCACGCTGTTTACAGCCATGAGAAATGAACCAAGAAAAGTTGTTAACTTAGTCATGTAATATTAAAAAAAAAAGAAAAAACATCCATTCTTATTTATCCGAATCGTCTCCTGTAGGTAGTACCTACGTGTGGTTTTAAATATAATCTTAAAACTATACTCCGGCTATAATTTGACGTTGGAATTGGCGAAGGTTTGTTGAGGAGGAGGAGGAGGAGGAGGAGGGGGGGTATTATCTTCCAATTATAATCACTTCGTAATAGCCTGAGTTGTCTCTATATGGTAAACATTTCAATCGGCTCTTTTTTAAAACGTGACTTATTGTCCTTGGAAGGGCACCCACGTTTCTAAAAATACGCTTCGATGGAGTTTTGAACTGATAAAAACTGTGCTATTTTGTTGTAATATAGACGGAACAAAAACGGTTTTTTCAGCTGAAATGAAGACAAAGTGAGAGGAAAGATGAATTTGTTTACAGTTATGCCCAAAAATCATCGTTTATTGGAATTTATCTTGCAGTGATGCCAGATCTACAGTTTTTTGTGTTGGTTTTCGCCACCTATAAGTAGAAAATGTCCAATAACTCGTTATATGTGTTCAGTCATGGGCGTAGCTAGCTCGCTAGACTAAACAGAAGGAGGGGGGAGGGACATTTCGCGGGGTTGAAATTGAGATTCTTTGGCAGGGAGTTTCTTATTAAGAGTTTCTCTCGGCATGGCCGACCGACCCCTCATTGCAAACTGCAATCACATCTTTCAAAGGGGTGAGTTTGGGTCACTCACACTGCACTCACTGTCGTCCCCACACATGTGCCAACCTTCCAACGCTTGTAACGCTTGTGATTCTTGAGTTATCGTTATGGGCAGTGGTGGCCAACCGAGGGCTCGCGAGCCAAAAAGTGGCCATGGCATACAGTGGTTGGATTTTGGCGCCCCTCTGATTTTTGGACAAATGGAAATCGTTACAATTCGCGCCTCCTCGTGGGCGGTCAATCCCCCACTTAATCTCGATCAAAATGGAAAATAACGCTAATTTGGGGCTGAAATTTAGATAAATGGCTAATTAACGGCTGAAATTATTGAAAAAAAAATAACTGATTCACGGCCATAAAATAAGAAAAAGTGCTAAATCACGGATAAAGTTAAGAAAACTTCACGGCAAAAATTGAGAAAAAGCTCTCAAATCGCGGATAACGTGTAAATTACAGTCATTAGCGTTTAAAATTACGAAACACGCTAATTAACGGACAAAATCGTGAAAAATCAATAATTCACGAATGAGAAAATGCGCTAGTTCACGCCTAAAATTACGAAAACATGAATTCTCGGCATATTCAGAAAGCAAGTTCGTGGCTCAAACTGCAAAAAAACGCTAGTCCGGAGCTAAAATTAAGAAAAGTTGCTAATTCATAGATGCAATTGAGAAAAATCGCTAATTAGCGGCTGAAATAAAGAAAAACACGAATTCTCTGCAAAATAAAGATAAATCGCTATAATTAACGGTTAAAAGGGTGAAAAATCACAAAAATGACAAAAATTGCTAAGTCGCGGGTAATAAGGAGAAAACTTGCTAATTTATCGATAAAATTGACTAATTTTCGGATTAAATTGAGAAAACGTCAATTCGAGGCAAAAATCGCTAATCCGCGGCCAAATTTCACAAAAAGCGTTAGGTAGTTTGCGGAGAAAATTGGGGGAACTCTTAATTCGTTGATGAAACGTAGAAAAATCCCTAATTAGCTGCTAAGATGAAGGAAAACGCTAATTTGCGGCTGAAGTCAACAAAAATTGTATGTTTATGGCGCTAAATTGAAAACATTTGCTATTTCACAGAATGAATAGAGCAAATGGCAACTCGCGGTTTCTCGAGACAACTTCGTGGCTAAAATTAGAAGATTTAGCGCTAATTCACGGGTAAATCACATAGCTCATTAGTGGCTCAGGAAAGACACAAATTCTTTGCAAGGAAAACCGCTAATTCACGGCTGAGATGGATATAAATCGCTAATCCGCGGCTAAAATGGAGACAAATCGCTAATTCATGAATAGACTTGAATCGTGGAACTTCTTCGTGGAATATTGCCCATTTTTATGCGAGCACAGTGAGTTTCTCAGTTTCTGGGTTGAAATTCGCTTTCTTTGCCGAATAGGGTAAACTTTAATGCGCTAATTTTGCTCGAAAACTCAACCACTTAGCTAAAAAACTAACACTTATATCCATAATCCAGCTTGTTCCAGCTTATTCAATTCAAACAAGGCATTTGAGTCTCAAAAAGTCTCTAATGTGACTGTAGTAAACATTTCATACATTTCTTTTATTATTAACTCCTCAAACCTTCACAATTCTTACGGCATCTTCGATCCCTCGCAGGACCCACACTCGTACACGACGATTTGCTGCGGATACTCTGGACGCAACGCCTACCTCCACACGTTCAAGCGATCATTCAAACACAGGCAGACCTTCCACTCGACCGCCTAGCCGTCATTGCCGACCAGATCGTCGAAGTCCAACCCGTGTTTCCCACTTTCAACCGTCACCCTTCCCCTGTCGATATGGTTACTCCCACGGACCCGGGAATCGCTCGCCTTCTCGAAACTGTCACTCAACAACTTGCCACACTGACTCGAACTCTATCAACATCGGCGCATCAACCACGATCTCATCACAGACTTTCCACCCCTTCCCACAGCCCCTCCTCCGACTCACCATCGCCGCTGGGGAAATCGTGCCACGCAATGCACCCCTCCGTGCTCCTATCCAACGTTAAACTCTCAGGACAGTCGACAGTAGCGGCGACCGACCACCCTAAACAAGGACGCCGCTTGTTCATCCTCGATCGCCTCACCAAGCACCAGTACCTCCTCGACACAGGCTCCGATTTGTGTTGTTTCCCTCGCCGTCTTCTTCCTGGAAAACGACATCGCGTTGATCTCCAACTTCTCGCCGCCAACAACACGAACATTTCATTGTACGGCACTATTTGTCTTCGCCCGGATTTCAATCTTCGTCGGGATTTCTCCTGGAACTTCGTCATCGCCGACGTGCAAGTTCCCATTATGGGAACCGACTTCCTCGCACACTATTCTCTTCTTCCAGATTGTCGCAACAACCGTTTATTCGATGCCAAGGCTGAATTCGACCTTATGCTTCAACAAGGAATCGTTCGACGGTCAGACAACCCTTGGTCGTCACCACTTCACATGGTGCCGAAGAAAGGTTCTGGGTGGCGCCCCTGTGGCGACTATCGTGCATTAAACGCCAGGACCGTTCCTGATCGTTACCCTGCCCGTCATATCCATGACTTTTCCCACAACCTCCAAGGATGCACAATCTTCTCCGTCCTGGACCTCGTCAAGGCGTATCATCAAATCCCCGTCAATCCCAACGACGTCCCTAAGACGGCTATCACAACGCCTTTCGGTCTCTATGAGTACCCGTACATGAGCTTTGGTCTTTCCACGCCAACAGCAGTGGCCAGCCTTTCACCGAGAACTTCATGCCGTCTACGCTGCCATACAACACTTTCGTCATACCCTTGAAGCCCAAACTGTCTACACGGATCACAAGCCTCTCACGTTCGCCTATCGTCGCAAGGAAAAGATACCCCCAATACAACTTAACCAGCTCTCGTTTGTTTCCCATTTCACGACCGACATTCAACACTTCAGCGGCGCTGCAAACATTGTCGCCTCTCGAGTCGATTCTCTCACCGCTGCAATTCCTCCCCCTGTCGATCTCACAACACTAGCTAAAGCGCAAAATCATGATGATGAACTTCGTGATCTCCTCAAAACCAACGATTCGTCCCTTCGCCTCCAAAACGTTGACATCCCCCGGGTCCGACATTACTCTTGTTTGCGACACGTCAACATCAACTCTTCGACCCTTCGTACCTACTCCACTTCGACGCCGCATTTTCGACTCTCTCCATAATTTGAGTCATCCCGGCATCAAAGCAACTACCCGGCTCATTTCACAACGCTTTGTGTGGCCTCGAATCCGTCAAGATTGCCGAGCGTGGTCACGGGCGTGTATTTCTTGCCAACGGCGTCAAAATAACTCGCCAAGTACACTCTCCACCTGGCAACTTTCCTACACCCACGTCGCATATTCAACACATCCACGTCGACCTCATCGGACCACTTCCCCCCGTCGGACGGTATCGTTATTGTCTAACTGTGATCGACAGATTCACGCGATTGCCCGAAGTTTGGCCACTCGAAGCCAGCTCCGCACCCACCGCCGCAAATGCTCTCGTCAACTGTTGGTTTTCCCGATTCGGCACACCGTCCCGAATCACGACTGACCAGGGCGGACAGTTCGAATACGCGTTATTCCGATCTCTCGCATCAACCTTCGGTTTCGAACGCTTCCGGACCACTAGTTATCATCCCTGCGCCAACGGTCTAGTCGAAACTTTTCATCGCCATTTAAAAGCGTCACTCATGTGTCACCCGACTATGAACTGGCTACAAGCTCTACCACTCGTTCTTCTCGGAACTTAACACGTCCCCAGCCGAACTAGTCTACGGTGAACCTCTACGTTTTCCTGGCGAATTAATTGAATTACCCGTCCAACAACAGTTCATCACTGCCCCCAACAACCTCGTTGACTGTTTACGTCGTCAAATGTCCGAATTACGGCCAGTACCCCCAGGCAATCACTCGATGAAGAAGCCCTTCGTATTTCAAGAATTGTCGTCATGCACACATATTTTTCTACGTGACGACACCAAACGCCGCTCGTTACAACCCCCCTACACTGGTTGTTTACGACGATTCAACAAAAACAAAAGAGTACAACGGTCATAAACCTCTTGCAGTTCAAGTTTTCTATACCACCCAATTTCTGTTCAGTTCCCTTTCGTCTCTTGTTCTCTCAGTGCGTAACGCGAGTCTTAAATTGATTTCCATAAAATCTACCTGAGCTAC
>CM075941.1:4770939-4786949 GCA_038030265.1 Corythucha ciliata | reverse complement strand
TTCGCTTGGTGAGGGTGATTGCTGCACCTAGGATCTAATACTTCTGATGTCGATGTTATTGCGTTGATTGTTACGCGCCTGGGGATTAAAAATAAAGAAGATCGTGGCAACCTCCTCCTTATAGGCGGAACGTCGAGAAAACAGTCCTGCTATCATACCCAAGGAACTAATCCATCATCCAGCAAAGTTTCAACTTTTCTCTAAAATGACGATTTCGATATTCGTATAATGGTAAAGTGGACAAAAAAAGATGACACCGAGGGGAAAAATGAGGCGAGAAAGCAAGAGCCGCCTCGCCTCGGGTCGGAATACTCACCCGCATAGTCATGACACGCTACAAAAGACCAACTATCCGGTAGCTGCTGAATTCTGTTTTTCGCGCCGAGTGAGTGGTAAAACGCTAACTCCCTCGCCCGAGTCTATTAAAAAACGAGTTTTGCTCACCTTGTCGGTGATAAATTTCATATTGTTCAAACTGTCGTGTGAACCCAAGGTCCTGGGAGTGGCAATAAAACCGTCTGGAAAATGTCACCCGTTGGCACCATTTTTTTTTTTTTTTTGCTGTCGTGAATCTTGAAGGTGAAGACAGTTCTGAAATCGAGGGAAAATCGTTCACCTTAATTCCCTTTTTGACACAATACCTATGCAAAAAAAAAATTTTTCGTCTTAAATAAGAATCTCTCCTTGACTGGGCCTCTTTTTTTGTGAGTGTTTCTTCCCCACGATCCGTTAATTAACTCTTTATTTGGAAAATAAATGAGAAAAACACCTTCATATTTTTTATGGGAGCTGAAAATGATTGAACCATTCCGCGGTTTTAATGATAAAAATATCCTTTTTCATCGGTTAAAAAATCTCACTCAAGAAGTTTCGATTTGTAAATTCTTATTAGTGTCGAAGCGGTGAAACTATAGTACGACATTTTCATTTTGGAACGGAGTTTACCATTAAAAAGTTAACGAAGGAATCAAGAAAAAATCAAAATAAGAAGTGAGGAGGCATAACATCAAATGTGACAATATCTTAAGTAGAATCTAAATTCTTTCATCTTGTTTGTTTCGTTAGACTTTGAAAAACCCATAAATTCACGGTTCTTCAACAGCAAATCTTGCACGCTTGGAATTTCATTGTTTTCCGCCTTGTACGGTGGCCAATTTTTGCGCTGAAAATAAAAGGAGAAAATTGAGTGGCGTTCTAACGGGCGCCCTATACACTCCAATCACTCCAGTATTCGTTGCATTGATGCGAACGAAGAAAAGAGTTATGAACGGCTGTTCAATTCATGGCTGAAATTGAGGGAAAATGCTTATTCGACTCTAAAATTGAAAGAAATAGCCGGGAAACTACATCATTTGGACCAAAATATCTGCGAAATTACAAAATTTCGGCGGCCGTGGATTCCCGGGTATAAGCCATTCCCCGACAGAACCCATAAAGCCTCGCACATGTAGCCACGAAATTAAATCCTTTGGAGCAAACCATTTTTGAAATTGTGCGGGGCCCAAATTCATTCGAATAGACGCGAAATTGCAACATTATGGAGGCAATTATCAGCCAAAGTTTCCTGGTTCGTCGTAATGCAATTTTCACGTTTTAATTTCAGCGAAATGACAGGGAATTTTTTTTTTGTGACCTCGACAGCGCTCAAATCCTTGCAAATATAGCCACAAAATTACATGTCTAATCGTCAGAGCTGAAAATAAGCAAAATTGCAAGTTTTGGACTTTTTTTTAGTCATTCGCTTAGCCGCGAAATCGAAATTGGCTGAACATGCGAGTTTAAGATTTATTTTGGATCTGATTATCCACGAAATTGGAAGTTTCCGATAGTGCGATCGAGTTTCACGTCTTAATTTCAGCGAAAGCGGATGTTTCCGGGCCTTTTTTTCTTTCTTTTTCCGGACGTGCGGATCCCGGGCAAGAAGCCTTTTGCGAAATTGAAAGTTACTGGTCTAAATATCCACGAAGTTGCTATAGTATCCGTTATTTATTTTCGTGAAATTGCAAGGTTCGGGACTTTTTTTTTGCTAGCGGCCAAAGTTTAATAAATAGCCGCAAAATTCCAACATTTTGAAGCTAAGTATCCGCGAAATTGGATGTTTCTTGATGGCTGCGAATTTTCGCAAAATTGGACAGTTTCAAGTCTTTTGTTTTTTTGTTTTTTTACTGGGCGTGAACCTTGCGAGCTGTGGCCGGCCCCAACACCGCTCGCATGCCTGACGATCACCCTCGAAATGGGAAGATTATTGCCTGATTTCCACTAAATTCTGTCCGCTAAATTAAAAGTTCTGTGTCTTAACCGGTGGCGGATCGAGGATTTCATTTTGGGAGAAGTTCGGTGCAAATTGTCAGGTAATTTAAACAAGGAGTGAATATTAGCCATGGCGATATTTTTAGGGCAAGAAATCAAGAATCCATGCCATTTGTAACAGTAGAAAGAAAGGCTATGACCCGGGGGGGGGGGGGGGTCTTTCCCTTCTTGCAAATTGACAAAAGTTCGGAAGTCTGTTTCGCTATTTTTAGAACGGGAATTTCCAGTTTGGCAATTTTTATGGCTCAAAATGTAGTTAGTTCGCAGCCCTTTGCGCTAATCGTCAGTTTTGCCATCACATTAATAGCGGAGTTGAACGCCATAGTTGAGGCTGATCTGACACGTGTTCAGGCCGTTCTGTATCGTTGGAGGTAAAAGGAGAGTGTGACAACTTGATCTTCTTCATATGGATTTGGCTCAATAATTGGGACGTCTTCGGTCAGAGTTGAGCCCATTAGAGTGGATTATGGAGCCAGGTGACGAACTGAAACAGTAGTTTCACGGCCATCTGGAAGTTTCACATGAGCGTAGTCCGAATTACTTTCGAGCAACGTGACTTCTTCTACGATTGGGTCGAACTTGCTTCGAACTGCTTAAAACTGGTCCAGGCTTACTCAACCACTCTGGTAGAAGTGTGCCAGTAGACGAACGACGCATATGGTGAAACATGCGGTCGTGAGGAGTAGAGTTTGTAGATGTAGTACGCAATAGAGATCGAATAGAATGAAGGACATCTTGCAAGATCTCTTCCCATTGTTCAATGCGTAGACCTCGAGACTTCAAAGTTAGAGAGATACTAGACCAAATGATCACAGTTATTTCATCACACACACTCACATTTCCTCTCAAGGCTTTTACTTGTCTTAGTGCTATGCAGGTAAGCATTTCATTTCTAACCCCTTTTTTACCATAATTTTATTTAACTATACTAATTTAAGTACTTCAACTTTTTCCAGGTAATTCAAAACTTTCTTCTGATTATCTGCCCAGCTTAGCAGCTCCTTATAAGTTATACGAGGGCAAGGGAAAAGGCAAGTACTGTCTTCGTTGGACGTCAAAAACTGGGCATTCCTCTACTATGTGCCTGACACTTACAGGACAATTACATCGATCACACAGCGGCCGCCGACCTCCGGTCAAATGATGGCCATGCGTCAACCTACTGTGCCCCGTTTGAAGACGTACAATTTTGATGGCTTCACTTCTGTTCAGGTGAGTAACATCTTGCTTTTGTACGACATGTGGCTTTACTTCTTTCAATTGGGTTGTTGCTCCATTCCATTCCATTTGCCATTTGTGCTACACTTTTTGTTTAACCCACTTCCTAGCATCCTCAGTTCGCACCTTCTTTTCACAGGGCCTTGACCCTGCCGCTTCTCAAGCAAGCCTATCAGCCCGTTCATTTCCGTAAATTCCTGCATGACTGGGGACCCACATAAAGCAAATTACTTTCCCTTGCTTCTTAGACCATATAGTTTCGTCTGGATTTGATTAACCAGGTCATCGGATGTAAACCTGTTTCTCAGAGCTGTAACAGAACTGTGAGAATCTGTTAGGGTCAGCACCTTACTATGGTCCTGGTTGATGCAATAGTTCACTGCATGATCGATTGCGTACAACTCGGCAGTGTACACAGATGCATACTCCGGCAACGGACTAGAGTTGTAAATGCTATCTGACATAAAACAAGCAAAGCCAACTCCATCATTTGTCTTTGACCCGTCGGTGTAAATGTGTTGATACCCCTGATATTTCTCGAGCGCTTGGCACAGTAACGATACAACCGCCGAGGCTGGAAGCAATTTCTTCTGCGTCACGTGCAACGTCAGGTCAAAATTTGTTTGAGGGTAGAGCCAGGGATATATTTCATTTTCCCTTTCAATTCCAGCGGGCAAACGTATCTCCATTTCCCCCATGATTTCCTCGAGCTTCACTGGATATGGCCTAGTTCGCGTAATGAACTGTCTGTAATCTTGTACCCTATTAGCGTCAAAGACATGCTTTCGCAGAAAATGTGCTGTGTTTCTTCTAAGTCTTAGGGCATATTTCAGTCTTGCCAGGTTACGATGATGTTCGGGTGGCAGACACGACGAAAGGACGAAAAGATCCCATATGGGGGTGGTTCGAAAAGCCCCAACTGCTATTCTAAGCCCTTGTTGATACACTCTGTCCAAGGGTAACAACCAAGATTTCCTCGCATCCCCATACGCCACCGACCCATAATCCATCCTTGGCCGAACCAAGCTATCAAAAATTTTCAACAGAGTGTCTGTGCAGGCTCCCCACTTATGGTTTGAGACGGCTTTCATGACATTTAACGTCCTTTCACATTTCGCTATTGTTTCGTGTATATGCTTCTTCCATCTTAATTTACTGTCAAAGTACACACCTAAAAACTTGTACTCTTCCTTGTACTGGATTTCAGTTGTCTGGAGAAACAAAGTAGGCCTGCTGTGAGGCGTTCTCAGCCGACAAAAATGGACCGCCACTGTCTTTTCTTCTGATAGTAACAATCCAGCATAAGTGGCATTTTCAATAATTTGGTCTATGGCCACTTGCAAAGGAGTCCCATTCGTGGCATCATGCGGGTGCCGAAAGAATAAGCCAGATCATCTGCGTATACTGATGCTCGTACTTGCCTTGGCAAATTACAAATAAGCTTATTAATCGCTATCAGGAAGATCGTTACACTCAGAACAGACCCCTGGGAGACACCGGTTTCCTGCGTAAACTGGGCTGAATAACAGCTACCTATTCTTACGACGAATTCGCGAGATTGTAAGAAGCTTCGAATAATTCGTGGAAGACTTCCCTTAAATTTCCATTCATCCAGCTGTTTTATGACTACCGAGCGGAAAACCCTATCGAAGGCGTTTTTAACGTCAAAAAAGACAGCAGTCACGTGGTCCCTGTCTAAAAAGGCGTCTTGCACAAATTGTTCCAGGTAGACTAGCTGGTCCTCCGTCCAATGTCCTGGCCTAAAGCCTGTCTGAAACTTATTTATCAAATAATTCTTTCCCAATACATTCATTAACCTAAAATTCACCAGCCTCTCGAAAAGTTTTCCCATGCAAGACGTCAGAGATATTGGGCGGTAACTTTCAAGTCGTTGCGGATCCTTCCCTGGCTTTAAAATGGGTACGATGACTGCTAGTTTCCATACACGTGGATAGTAACCTTCAGCCCAGAGAGCGTTGAAAAGATTCAGCAATTTTTCTTTATTATGTACAGATAACTTTACAAGCGATAGCATTAGCGATATCGTCCAATCCAGGGGATTTTCTATGTGAAAGTCCAGATATAGCCCGCTCTAGCTCGTCAAGCATGAAAGGGGCATTATAATCCTCTCGAACCGTCGCTTCAAAAGAAACATTTAGGAAATTTTGGCACTCCAAGTTGCTCCGCGTTTCGATCGGGTAATTAGTATCTGTTGTAACAGCCGCGTAATGCTTTGCATACTCATTCGCGATCTCGTACGGATTACTCAGGAACGCACCATTATTACTACCGTTTATATAAACCGGAGCACAATTTCTTTTTTGGCCTTTGAGCGCTCTAATCTTAGCCCACACTTCAGAGCTAGACGTTCTCAAGTCTATAGTCTTGATGTATTCCTCCCACGACTTTCTCTTCGCATTTTGTTTGAGCAACCTTTCGTGGGCCCTTTGTTTTTTAAAAGCAATAAGATTTTCCATTGTGGGATGCCTTTTGAAGTAGTTGAACTTAGCCTTCTTTAGCCTATTGGCTCTTTGTATTTCATAGTTCCACCACGGGACGCGTCGCTGGCGAAGAATATTCTTTGGCTTCTGGCGAGGAACCGCATTCTTGGCTGCCCGGAGTATGGCGTCAGTGTAGAGTAGTGTAGATTATTATTATTATTATTACTATTATTATTAACAGCTTGAATGCCGTAAAAATTTTAACCCACTAAGTTAACAAGTGATTAAGTCACTGCATACATTTCTTATTGATTTGCTGTTATGTTACCTAAATATGTCTATGTTCAGGCTATTTATAACACAGCAGGCTCTAAACAGTTTTTCTGGAACTTTGGTTTTAATTCACAGCAAGCCTTACATGAAGATGTGATTTGTCGGATTTCTTCTACAGAAAAGGGCAGATTTTAGTTCTGACCCAGTGATAGAGGCGAATGACTCCTGGATGACAAAGGGATTCGTGAAGTTTTGAAAGCTTCTCAAGATTACGGCCAGTAATTGACGCAGAAATTCGGGAGAAAGCGTCAGCGGCGGAGTTCTGGCTTCCCGAGCGATAAATAATGTCGTAATTTTAACAAGGCAGTTCCAGTATCCACCTCATAATCTTTTCATTTTTTATTTTTCCGTGATGTTTCACGTCGAACATGAAACTGACTGAACGTTGGTCGGTAATAAGCTTGCACGGACGACCTACCAGGTGTCGCGAGCTCCTAACTCTGCGATGAATAAACAATAACCTAGATAAAATTAGTTTGTTTGGGTCTATCCAAACTGCGATGGTTAATTTGGCTAGTTCCAAATCTTGTTAATTTATGGCTAGTTCCAAATCTGTACGCAGCGTTACAAGATATTGATAAATTTTTAGTCTTTAATTGACCCCCTCCTCATCATCCCCTTATAGGTGTCCACGTCCTCCGCGTTTCATGCTTAGACTGATAGTTGTAGCTACAGGTGATTGAAATGCTACGGTTTATGTATTGTACATGTCTACAAACGGAACCACCCCTTTTGTTGCTGTTTTCAAATGAAGTCTTACTCATTAGTTATTGGAAGAAGGGTGGCAGACAGAACGCGATATTGTTATGTGTCTGGTAGAGAAAGACAGGGATTAGGTCGTGATCCAAGCAGAACAACGCGAAAGATATCCCACGGAATATATATTCCTATTAAACTTTTTTTTAACGAGTCGCTCTACAAAGCTCTTATTAGCAATGGTAATGTTTTAAATTGGTAGGCGTTCTGGACAGGATACCCAGACCGGGCTTGAAAAACAAACAAACTGTAGACCATTACTAGTGAACAGTGAATTCAGAGGAGAACCTGTAGACTTTCGTTTCTATTGAGAAATACCTGAATCCGAATAAAACTCCGCTAAGTCAGATTTGTTGTGTACACTATTTCAACGTTCCTGAGATTCGCGGAAGAATAACACCGCGAGCGAACACACAACTCGGACTCGGACACACAAAAATGCAAGTTTCACGAGCGGGAAGCCCCCCCTCCCCACAGGATCCAGTATATGTACTATCCGCCATTTTGAAAAATAAGGATCCTAAAACAGCGGGTTATTGGGTGTTTTCCATTTATTGAAGGGAAACACAAAAAAGCTTTAGATCTGCAGTAACAACTGAAGATCAACCCATACTCTGGATCTTGAGTAAGTTCACGGCTACATAGATGGTAGAGTCAAACTAAATTATGTAAACCAACGGGGCTTTACGTTCAACTACCTTTAGGGTGTCGTGGACGAGGCGGGAGCACACATTTTGTTTTAATTTTTTTTTAAACATAAGCTAAGCCTTTGCTCAAATGATGCGGCTTGTGGTGGGAATCGGGCCTCCTCGGAGGACGATGTCTGGACGTGGGAGTCGACGCCCTAGCAACCTCGGCCACTCTACTGGGCTATCTAAATGATATTAAATTGTAGATACACGCGCATACATCCAATATTCGGCCTTGGAAGGATGTTTGAGGAAGCTGATCAAAAAAATCGCTATTTTCCGCTTGAGCCTCGGCCGCGGGCCTGTCCGGGCATCCTATTATGAGATAGGACCAAAGTCATGCCAACAGGTTGGCAACATGTCTGCTACATATCTCTCACGCACTGCAGTTACATGCACTTGATGCATGTATTGATGGGTGTTTTGGAACCACGAACCATCGTGGTTGGGACTCAAATAATCAAAACCTTTTGCCATGACATAATTTCAGTCCTTGGCATGGCTTGGGACACTCTCAATGAAAATTTGCGACTCTCTTTCTATGCATCAACAAATTTTTAAGCTTGTCAACACAAACGAGAAGTCCTAAACATTATTGCATTGCATCTGTGTATTACCCTTGCAGATTTGTAGCTCCACTCATGCTACTTACCAGAATCTTTTTGCAATGGGCGGAAGGTTTGAGGTGGGACACACCTCAAGAAATTCCGCATTTCTGCACTTCGGACGGATTGTGCCGTCGATTTCTCTCTTACGTTCGAAAGCCTTTGCTCTTCCATGATGATTATGGACTGCAACTTTGTGCCTGAACGGTTAACCGGGCAGTACGTGACTGGCTGCATACATTGGGATTACTACTTACCTCTCTGGGTCTCGCCAAATGGGCGATCATTGCAACTCGGCCTCAGGCAGCAGGAAACGAGGCCCTGACTGCTGATTAGACAGCCCTATGCCTACCGTACCATTTCTTGGTTAACCCCACAGCAAAATAAGAC
Organism: Corythucha ciliata; assembly: GCA_038030265.1. Taxonomy (NCBI): domain Eukaryota; kingdom Metazoa; phylum Arthropoda; class Insecta; order Hemiptera; family Tingidae; genus Corythucha; species Corythucha ciliata. The sequence goes on along the minus strand of CM075941.1, from coordinate 4,778,207 downwards.
GGTCGAGCCTACATGCAATTATTGAGAGGAATACTGGACCTCACAGCTGGGAGTACACTCAAATACTTGACATAACTAAACGGACGCATTATTCTACACTAACGAGTCACAGAAATACTTTTTTTATATACCACTTTTCATTATTCTGCAACTTCGATTTACTCCTTTACCAATGAAGTTACTGGTCGAAGGCACGGTTATCCTCAATTTTGGGCATTTTCTTTCAGACAATCACAGCGTTTGCTATGTAATGGTCAATACCACATCGCGTGCCTACTATTGACCAACGTGGTCCCGTACCGTTATAGAATCAGGGCTTTCATCCTGGGCTATCACATGATCACAGATGGACTACTCCCATGATAGATCTTCATTGGGATTTCAACCGCCATCACTCTCTCTCCCTCCTAACATAATGGATTCCTCAATTAGGAATTTATAAGAATCTCGACAGTTGGGCAAAGCACTGTTTGCTTCGAATTTTAAAAAAAGTGTTGTTATCCGACAGTCAATTACAAACACAATTGACAACTACCGAAGAAGCACTGGACACTTGGCCAGTCACAATTGTAGGACCGGGCACGAAACGTTCTTGCATCATCCCATTTTCTGCGTACTTATGGTCCGCCAGATCTTCAACCATCCGATCTAGTTACCAGCCGTTTTCCCACAGACATCTGAAGTCGAGTTGTTCAAAGTTTTCGGTTGTCCATACGAGGACGACCAACCGTTCTCTAGCGCTTCTGAGATACGTTCACGACCCACCATGTCCTGTGCCTTCAGGAACGACCTCTGAAATCTGAGCTACTGAAAAACCCCCATAGGTAACATATTATATCGTGCAAGTGAAGTGCCACACAAAGCGGACGGCGACAACAATCCAGCCGGCCGGATTACTAAACTTCGCTCTGAGTTGGATCGCCCAGTGCGCACGACCCAAGGGGCCCTGGATAAGACTATCCGCTGGAACTCAATGGCCACTCACAATCAGATCGACTCGACACTCCTCCTCCTGATTGCTATATCTCCAGAAGCCTTTTGTGACCTAACGGCATCACCTAAAAACCATTTTTTCTTTGCCTTGGGAGAGTCGCTAAAAGCGAAGAGGGACATATGAGTATGTATGGGTGGACTGCGCGCCACCAGGGTGAAGCCTTTCTGTGGTGGCAGGAAGGAGGGAGGAAAAGAGAGAGAAAGAAAACGGAGACGCTTGGAATAGTAAAAAGAAGGTAACCAGCTGATCAAGAGAAAAATAAAAAATGTGAGCTTCTTGGCAGCACGAAGGCGATATCGGTGAGTCAAAAAACTATTCATACTTCTTTGAGCATAAAATCTTTACCATGGAGCGAACCATGCAATTTAGCAATTGCATTAAAATAGAGATAACTCGTCCAGGAAACGGTCCCAATTGGACCGTGAGGCTCTAGCGATTGTATTTGCCGTAGGTCACTTCTACCAGTACCTGTTCGCTCGCCCTTTTAAATTGATCACCGACAATCGACCTTTGGAGCGTATTTTTCACCAGACTTCAAAAATCCCTCACATGAGCTCGGCTCGTCTTCAAAGATACGCTGCGTTCTTGTCGGGCTTCAACTATGAAGTGGTCTTCAAAAACGGGACAGAAAATGGCAACGCTGATTGCCTCTCCAGAGCTCCAGTGAATTCAGACAAACTCGCCGACTCTTTTATCAATGAAGAAGTTCAAGTGTGCGTCGCATCAATTTCAGCCATATCCACACCTCGCCTGACCTACAACACCCTTCGAGAAGAAACCAATAAGGACGCAGAACTAAAAATAGTTCTTCAAAATCTTCGAAGCAAACAAAATCCCGACAGCGACCTGACAATCAATGGCGACATTCTTTTCAAAGGCCCTCGAGTGATCGTCCCAAAGACTCTTCAACCACTTGTCCTTGCCGAACTGCATAGAACGCATCTAGGCGCTACAAAAATGAAACAATTAGCCCACCGCCACGTATATTGGAAAGCAATCGATAAAGACGTAGAAAGATTGACACGAAGTTGCGAGCAATGCGCAAATGGCAGCGTGCTGGACTGGAAATCCAGAGGTTGCGGGTTCAAATCCCGCCGGGGAGCCATTTTTTCTCGAAACTCGAATAGTGTTGGGCTATGCCCTTCCATCGTCGTCCGGATAATATCAGTCTAATTAATTTATTAATTAAAATACCGGCGACAGATTTATTCATTATATCCATCTAATAAATGTCCGAGTTTATGACAGATTGAGCATTGGACAATGGATGGGGCAATGGACTCGAAATGCTTGTTTCTCGATAGTTTTTACGGCTAATAAATGCTTTTTCTGTAGTTTCGGTGCCTTGTAAGTCGTTTCGACAACGAGCCTGAGTTTCTTCTAGAATTTTAATTCGGAGTTCTTGGGGCGAGGGCAATTTGTCTCCGGTTTCGATGGCGATTCGGAAGTTCTCGAAGCTTGCAGGAAGTGAATACAGCATCATGATGGCTAAGAGATTGTCGTTTATTTTAATATCCATTTCTAATAGTTTGTCGACAGTATCGAAAAAAGAGTTGAGATGGTCACGAATGTTGTCGCCTTCTTGAATTTTTTGTACGACAAGTTTTTTTAAGTAGCGTGGCCATTCTGGCTGGTCCAGAGCTTTTGATAAGTTCGTTGGAATGTGTCCCAAACTTCTTTTGACGAGTTACAATTTTTCTCTTGTTTCAGTTCTGAAGGTGATTATGACCAGCAGAAGGTCTGATTTCGCATCCATGTCATCGTCGATCCATTTTTCCAGGTCTCGACCAGGGATTTCCGGCTTTTGCCACTAACAAAATTCCATGTGCCGGCCTTCCTCAGAAGCGCTTCGGCATGGATCTTGCATGTGTCGTAGTTGTCGCTCCGGAGCGTCTCTATTCGACAAGTTGTGCCAGTGTTGGAGCCCATAACCTATTGTGTTAGGAGAAGTGACAGTGATGGAATGAGAAGAGTTTTAATTTTTATTTTTGTTAAACAAAGGGAACGCGAATGACAAAAACAATTATAAAAATACACACATGTTTTCCCAAAGTAAACATGATGCGAGTGATCTCCAACAGTTTCCACAGTCTCCGATCCGACATGCATGATCGGTGTCGGATCGGAAGCGTGCGTTTTTTTTTAGTTTTGCACTCCCTGTTCAGAAATACAGAGCGTATAAACGCGTTCGGTATTTCAAAACGAAACACGTCGATTTTGGTGGAGTCTCGATCTGTGCCAACCGTTCGTGGGGAGAGTGTGTGAGAGAGATTTTTGAGCGAGGGTGAGAGAGAAGGATAAGAATCATGACAATAGTTTGCTCGATTGATTTTAATCTCTGCACGTTCTTGGAAGAAAAGAAAAGAAAAAAAAAAAATAACAGGTTCACTCTCTGTCTTTTTCGTCCTCTCTATCTCATTTAGAATGACGTTGAAATGAAACGACACAGAACGTGGCATTAATTTTATAAATTTAACGAGGGATTTGTTACGCGAGGACTGCCGAGAGAATGAAGGTGACTGAGAGCCCTGACCTACCCGGGCTATTTACAAGCCGAAGCACAACATGCACACGTTCCAAACGCCTCAAGACTTTCCCTTTTCAAATGAGAAAAATCGTTAAGTTCTTACTGCGTTTATCACCCTCCCCGGAAGAGTTTTTAAGTACATGAAAAAAATGAGTCGTTCACTTTTTTTTTTTTTTTTCATTTAAGGGGGTCACACTAATAACCACCTATTGTACCTATAGACGAGCAAAAGAATCTGGGCCACTCAAATCTAACACGAGCGTATAGTAAAATAAACCAGGCTGAACTCTTTCGAGCCCTTCTTATTGTATTAATTTCTCTCAACAATAAACCAAATAGGATAACCACTTTTCATTACTTACAACTACTCGCAAGTTTAATTATCCGTGCCCTAAAATGTTCAGTACATAAAAAAAAAGTAGTTTTAAATAGTTTACTTTTTTCTCTAATCACCTCTTCAGGATTGCAATAAACAAATATTTCAGCAATGAAAAAAAAAAAGGGAAAAAGAGAAGAGCTAAACGCCGTTTAATTAACAATTTGTATTCCAATCGGTTTTTAAATAATGGCTCCGCCAAACGAAGCGCACTGTCATGTCACAGTACAAAGTAAACCATTTAAGTTCGAATCACATACGGTACAAAAAGCTTTCTTGGTGTTTTTTTTCATCCTTCTTCTTCGTCTTTATTTTTTTCCTTTTTTTTACCTTGTGTGTTTCAGAGAAGTCCTGCCTGAGTGTGGAATCACGTTATTGTAATTGCTTATGTTAATTTTATACATGAGTTTAAGACGAAGGGGAGTTTAATTTCTTAAAAAGGAATCATTATTGCTTCTGCTGCAGCTCGGGGGATATATTATATATATACACATTTTTTTTTTTTTACAAGAAAAAAGCTGAAACTGCAAGTATGATTTGTGTAAATGATTTTGTTTCTTTATTATTAATCTTCTGAACCATAAATAATGCAGCGAGCCCTTACTTTTTCACGTCGTTCCTAAAGAGAGAGATGCATTTGGTGCGTGAGAGGGGAGGGGGGAGAATTCCTGGAATTTTTTTCCGAATATTTCACTCGGCCGGATTTATTTTGCTTTCATACATGCGCATGTATAGGTACAACGCTCCTGATGTCCACCTCGACTCAGTAAACACATCCGGACTACATAAATAACTCCTTTCCAAGCCTGCGATGCTTTATTTAGAGAGAGAGAATGAGGTCCATTATCAATCTATGGAATTCATCGGATGCATAATCTTGATTAATAGCGCTAAAAGGTGACGCTAATTTACGCTTATAAAATAGCTGACGAATAAAATTGCGTCGTGAATACAGCACCGACTTTTTCAACTGACAAAAATATTACAAAGTTGGTTCTCCTCACCTCCAGGCGGAGTCAATTTTTCCAATCGAAGGAGCGAGTAAATCGCATAAGTTACGGGCTTCGTGTACCAGAAGAGGGGTCACAAAAAGTTGAGCTCGTTCATTTCCCTTGAAAAAACAGGTGATAGATAGAAACGAGAGATTTTGAAGAATGGGCTGTTGTCCTCGCGTAGGTGGCAAGAGCATTACTTGAAACACCTACTACTATAATAAACGTGTTTAAGATGGTATGGGAAAAATACATCACTCGAATGGTTGCGATGAGTAATGTTTTATAGGACCAAGTGGGCTCTTTTTAACCTGGCGGAAAAGAAAAATGAAAGAAAACCAAATTTCTTTGTGTTAAGCAATGGAGATTTACATGTCTTGACTTATCGTTGTTTTATAATAGCGTCTTGAGTCTGAGGCCGACCCGAAAAAGCGCAACGCTCACCAAGGAATTTCGGAATGCTTTAAAGAAAAAATAAAATAAAAAACTTGGTTGGAGGTAGTTTATGACGCGACCAGAATGAAATTTTTGCTTCCAGCTTAATATGTTAATTGAGGCGAGAGGGGTACAAATAAGCTTATGATAGTAATCTTTTTTTTTTCTTTTAATTTTTGTGTCTCAGTTTCTCTCCCCTCCCCTAATGCACCCACCCAAAACCTGTGAATTACGTTTCGCCCTCGTAGTTTTAAAGATTGAAATAAGAGATTATACCGGTGTCTGAATCAAGCGTGAATGTTGGCGATGGGAGGACTATAATGGTTTAATCTCGGGTAACAATAAAAATAGCCTCGTTCTGCAGTAGTTCAAGTTTACGAAGAAAGCGCGGTTCGTAAGCTGTACGAAAAGGATGAAATTCCGCTTTTGGAGTCTGCCTGTTAAAGAAAGAAAAAAAAAGTGTTCACTTTTTGAACGCAAAAGGAACTGCAAAAATTACATATTTCCAACTTAAGGATTCAATTCTGTTATGAGTTTCCATTTAAGAATAGTTTGTTCATATAGTTTTTCTCAATGAAATTTTTTTACATTAAAAACAAGTTCTATACCAATTACAGTAAGCTATAAAGTGAAATCACACTTTTTTCTGCCCTTTCAACAACTCGGGATGTAGCCATTAATCAAGCGTTATAATGATGAATGGTTCCAAACAAATTAAAACTAAGGCTAGGCTACGTTCAGTGGCGGATCTAGGAATTTCTCTTGGGAAGGGTTCCACCATCTGATGAACTCTTTCTTTTTATGAAACAATGGTCTAGCTTGTCAATCAGGTGGTTTTCATACACCCCCCCCCACCCACATCGCTGTATTACTTTGACTTATTTGTGATGCACTTTAATGTTCTACCTATACGAATTGTGTCCGTATTTGTGTTGCATGCTCTTTAAAACGTGGTTTAAATAACATTAAAATCCCACATTGAACTTCTATACCGGGAAATTTCACGTTCTTCCTTCGACTCATGCACTCATATAGCCATCAGGGGCGGATACACAGATTTGACCGGCCCGGCGCACTGGGAAAATATCGGCCCGATATACATTTATATGAATACAGGGTGATTCAGGAGGAATGTTAGAAACTTGCACTGGTGATAGTGCGTACCTGGACGCACAAAAACGTCATGTAGACGCATAGCCGAAAATGCTTTGGTTCCGAGCATTTTTTAGTGCATTTCATTTATGTCAAAATGCACTATTGGTCTCGTCGTGATGATGGCAAACATGGGTCATGGCATGTTTTTTTCATGTTTCAGGATCTCTAGAACACGAATTCAGTGGTCTCCGGAATTCATATATATATATAGATTTATTGGTTTATTTATAATATTATGGCCGTTTTCTTGTTAGCTCGATAACTCTCGAAGAAATTAGTTTAGCGGAACGCGCTTTGGCACAAAAATAATTAGTCATAAGACTCCGGTCGGTATTGCATTTGGGCCAAATCGGTCGAGGTGGAGGGGGGAAAAATAGGGGTTGAAATGGTCAAAAAATCACTACAATTCACCGGTTGATTCAGAACCATCACATTCTTGATTTTCTTGATCTTAGCGTTTGAATACTTCTTGTTAAAGTAGTTTTTGATTCCCATTTTATTTATTTTTGTTTTTTGAAAAAGTCAAGTGGGAGGGGGTGGTCCCCTTGGGGTGCAAGTGTATAATTTTGTTGTTGTTGTTGTTCTACTTCTTCTTCTTGTTTGTTAACATTAGGGTTCCAATTGTCGGTCTGAATGATGCCGCCTTTTAAGTCTTCGGTGAGGACGGGTTGGAGGCAAGTCATGTGGAATTTCCGTAATCAAAGGATTCGCATTACTTTGCATGTTGTTTAGGAGATTGGCATAGTTGATAGAAGATCTTCGACATTTGGTAAGCCCAGGTCTCTATGA
>CM075941.1:4736976-4770439 GCA_038030265.1 Corythucha ciliata | reverse complement strand
CCGTATTCAGAAGCCAACCTTAACCTTTAGGGCCTTTTCACACGAGGAGAAAAAAGACGCCGACGTGCGAGTCAACGTCTTTTTTTCAGGGGAGAGACGACTCTTGCGAACGCGTTCAATGTGAAAGGCCCCATAGAGTTTTATGTGTTTTTACTGGCTGCAAGGATCGGACGCTGACGCGCGCGTCTGCGTCTTTTTTCTCCCAGTGTGAGAGGGGCCTTACGCCTCCTTTAAGCGCTTCAAAATAGATGACACATTTTTATAAACCATCAAATTTTTCAACTCCTTGCTCCGTAAAGGTGGTTTGGTTTTCTGAATACGGCCCTTGGTGTTCGAAGGAAATGTTTTCAAGTGGGCGTCGACTCGTTGAACTGGCTTTGGACGGCTTCGAGGATGATGAGTATGAGCCACGTCGGTTTCGGGAAATGCCTGCTTGTTCCTCTTTCGAGGCGTGGAAGAAGATTGTTAGTGGCTTCGGACGATGGGGTGTGTAGTCGTGACGTGCGGCAAGCAAGGTGGATACGGGAACGAGAGAATTCCACCCCAAAAAAGCATTTCAGTAGGTCGAGTAGGGTCACGGACCGTTCCCGAAAGGGAAGACGTGCAACGATTGCAGTTCTGAGAACCCGTCGTTTGTGCCTTACTTCAGCGTTTAGGAATAAGGGAAATCGCTGCCGCAGCCGCGGCTGTTTTGTTTCGCATAGATGAAATAAAAGGAATGAGACAATATGAATGTGTTTGGTGTTTTTCTCCTCTCTCCCATGTCCTGAAGTAGGCATTTTAGTGCAATTCATTTTGGTTTTTTTCTTCTTCTTCTTCTTCACTTTTTTTAGTGCATTTCATTCTGAAAATGCACTATTGGTCTCGTCGTGATGGTGGCAAACATGGGTCATGTCATGTTTTTTCCACGTTTCATAACCTCTAGAACACGAATTCAGTGGTCTCCAGGATTCATTGTATATATAAGCTTATGACCGTTTCTTGTTAGCACGATAACTCTCGAAGAAATTAATTTAGCGGAACGCGCTTTGGCACAAAAATCAGAAGTCATAAGACCCCGGTCGGTATTGCATTTGGGCCAAATCGGTCATACTGGACAGGGGGGGGGGGGAATAGGGTTTGAAATAGTCAAAAAATCACTACAATTCACCAGTTGATTCTAGATGCATCATATTCAGTGCGAATACTCCATGTTAGAGTAGCCTTTGATTCCCATTTTAATTTTTCGAAAAAGTCAAAGTGGTGGGGGTGGTCCTCCCGGTGTGGAAGTGTAAAAATGGCGTTGAACTTCACTAGTTCATCTTAGCGTCCGAAAGCCCTGGGTTCCATTGAGATTTATCGAAAACTTTGATGGGGGAGGGGGGTGAAATGGGTGATCAAATTTCAAAAAGATCGCTTAAATTCACACGTTTAGGTATTATAAAATACGGCACAAAAATTTAATATAACAAAGCCCTTGGAAAACTAACGAAACTTTTCGACATTTTTGAAAGAGGGTGGTGAAAATAGAGGAAGAAGTTCGGCTTAATGAATCGAATTATGGTCTCAAAATTATTACTTCTGGGACGGCTTAGAGTATCCGTATACGGAATGAAATGCACTCTTTCCCACCGCCAGCTGTCGGGGCGAAATTTTTTTGTGTTTATGAACAAAAACACTGAGGATGCCTCCAAAAAGCGAAAAGCTTTTGTTTTAATAATAAATACCTACTATTATTCGCTGGGAGACAACAACATTCAAAAATTTGTCCCAAGAGAAGTCTCTACCACTGAATGCACAAATCTGAGATCAATTGACGGAAGTTAGAACTGAATTTTAGTTATAAACGGCAGTCAGAAGAAATGGTTTTCACCACCGTGAAATCGAGTTCAACTAACGTCGTTCAACTAACCAGATGACCTGGAAATTGACCTGTTCATTTTTTTTTTTTTTTTTCTTTGTGGGCTTTAGACGGATGTATATTAGCTCAATACTTCTACAACGTCACACAGCATCATATCACGCAGCTGGTTAAATTCTCATGCCACATTCTTTGAGGAAGTCTAGAATTTTTTTATAAACTGTGAGGGTGGAACTGCCAATCAGAGATTCATAATTTACCGGTTGCGGAATTACTTTTGAGAGGTTCATGAATAATTTATTTCTTTGGCTTGAATATTTATTGCACAACATTACTAGGAGGCATAAGTCCTCTTCATCGCCGCAAACAACGCAATTGGGATGCTCCCTCTGTCCGATCCTATGTAGGTAAGCACCACACAGACCATGGTTGGTGCGTAAACGAGTAATGACTGAACACTCAGCTTTGGTTAGGTTCATATCTGTAAACCATGGGAACTGCCTAATAGAAGGATTGATCTTGAAATAAAATGCTCCTGATGTCACCACCAGCAACGAGTTCTGCCATACTTCCCGGAAACGTGATTTGTGGTAGCATTTTGCATCTGATATTGGTAGATTAACATTTACTTCACTTCCATTAGATGCTGCTGCTTTAGCCAAGGAATCTACGATTTCATTCCCATTTATACCACAGTGGCCCTTTACCCATCCGAAATATATCTTAATACCACAGGATAACTCAATTTTGCCTAGCTTGTCCAAGATATTTGCAACTACATAGTTCGAATTTGAAGTTTTGTCTAGTCCTTCCAGGCTATGAATAGCACTAGACGAATCAGACCGAATGCATACGTTTTCAGCAAGATTAATGTTATTTTTTATGTATTCTAGCGCTTTGAACAAGGCGTAAAGTTCAGCTGAAAAAACGGAAAATTTGGGGGGCAGTTTATACATTTCACTTGTGTTGCCCTTCGGGTCATAAATTGCACATCCTACTTCACCATTTATTTTGGAACCATCGGTAAATATTAGATAAAGTTTTTCGTGTATGTTGACTATGTCTGATTGAAATACCGAGTCGGCGTAAGCTTTTGGGAAGGTTGAATAATCCCGGAGATTAAGTATTCGTTTTTTGAGTTTCATAGAGTCGAAGCTTATACTGGAGAAAGGATGTTTATCCGAGGTGTGTATGCTACGGATATCTTGAACTGCTCTCAAGTACGCATCAATCAAAGGAGGAGATTTCAATTTTTGCCAAAAACGCTTAGTCAGAACTTTGATATTTACTGAGTGTATTTTCTTGTAAAGAGAGCTACAATGAGAATAAAGATTTATTACATGGTTCGTGGCTAACCTTTCCCGGCGAATATTTAAGGGTGGTTCACATGCTTTCACCTGCATGGCATTTATTGGTGTGGATGGAAGACAACCCAAGCATCGTCTGATACACTTGTTTTGGAAAATGTCAAGCCTCCGGAGGTGGCAGTTACTCGCAGCGCCATAGAAGATGCTTCCAAAATACAAGGTGTTGCGTATGCAAGCTCGATAAAAAAGCAAAGCAGTGGACGGGTCAGCGCTCCACTTATTGGCAGCAAAGCATCTCAGAATATTGAATAACCGTTCCCCTTTAATAAGTAGGGAATCAATGTGTGATCTCCATAGTAGTTTTCGATCCAGGACGATGCCCAAGAATTTTACTGTGTGTGCAACGCTCAACGCCATACCCCCCAAATTAATTTCTCTTCCAATAGGCAGGATTCTTTGTTTTGAGAAAGGGCAGACTACTGATTTCACTGGAGAAATCGTCTGATCGTTACTGGCAGCCCAATCCATAAATAAGTGAACACCATTATTTAGAACCTCAATACACGACTCAATCGACTTCTGAGATGTGTAAATGCATACGTCATCCGCGAATTTGGGCCAAATCGACCGATTTGGCCCAAATGCAATACCGACCGGAGTCTTATGACTAATTATTTTTGTGCCAAAGCGCGTTCCGCTAAACTAATTTCTTCGAGAGTTATCGAGCTAACAAGAAAACGGCCATAATATTATAAATAATCCAATAAATATATAGATAGATATATATGAATTCCGGAGACCACTGAATTCGTGTTCTAGAGGTCCTGAAACATGAAAAAAACATGCCATGACCCATGTTTGCCACCATCACGACGAGACCAATAGTGCATTTTGACATAAATGAAATGCACTAAAAAATGCTCGGAACCAAAGCATTTTCGGCTATGCGTCTACATGACGTTTTTGTGCGTCCAGGTACGCACTATCACCAGTGCAAGTTTCTAACATTCCTCCTGAATCACCCTGTATTCATATAAATGTATATCGGGCCGATATTTTCCCAGTGCGCCGGGCCGGTCAAATCTGTGTATCCGCCCCTGGCTATGAGTGTATGAGTCGAAGGAAGAACGTGAAATTTCCCGGTATAGAAGTTCAATGTGGGATTTTAATGTTATTTAAACCACGTTTTAAAGAGCATGCAACACAAATACGGACACAAATCGTATAGGTAGAACGAAGGTAGAAAGTGCATCACAAATAAGTCAAAGTAATACAGCGATGAGGGTGGGGGGGGGGGTGTATGAAAACCACCTGATTGACAAGCTAGACCATTGTTTCATAAAAAGAAAGAGTTCATCAGATGGTGGAACCCTTCCCAAGAGAAAATCCTAGATCCGCCACTGAACGTAGCCTAGCCTTAGTTTTAATTTATTTGGAACCATTCATCATTATAACGCTTGATTAATGGCTACATCCCGAGTTGTTGAAAGGGCAGAAAAAAGTGTGATTTCACTTTATAGCTTACTGTAATTGGTATAGAACTTGTTTTTAATATAAAAAAATTTCATTGAGAAAAACTATATGAACAAACTATTCTTAAATGGAAACTCATAACAGAATTGAATCCTTAAGTTGGAAATATGTAATTTTTGCAGTTCCTTTTGCGTTCAAAAAGTGAACACTTTTTTTTTCTTTCTTTAACAGGCAGACTCCAAAAGCGGAATTTCATCCTTTTCGTACAGCTTACGAACCGCGCTTTCTTCGTAAACTTGAACTACTGCAGAACGAGGCTATTTTTATTGTTACCCGAGATTAAACCATTATAGTCCTCCCATCGCCAACATTCACGCTTGATTCAGACACCGGTATAATCTCTTATTTCAATCTTTAAAACTACGAGGGCGAAACGTAATTCACAGGTTTTGGGTGGGTGCATTAGGGGAGGGGAGAGAAACTGAGACACAAAAATTAAAAGAAAAAAAAAAGATTACTATCATAAGCTTATTTGTACCCCTCTCGCCTCAATTAACATATTAAGCTGGAAGCAAAAATTTCATTCTGGTCGCGTCATAAACTACCTCCAACCAAGTTTTTTATTTTATTTTTTCTTTAAAGCATTCCGAAATTCCTTGGTGAGCGTTGCGCTTTTTCGGGTCGGCCTCAGACTCAAGACGCTATTATAAAACAACGATAAGTCAAGACATGTAAATCTCCATTGCTTAACACAAAGAAATTTGGTTTTCTTTCATTTTTCTTTTCCGCCAGGTTAAAAAGAGCCCACTTGGTCCTATAAAACATTACTCATCGCAACCATTCGAGTGATGTATTTTTCCCATACCATCTTAAACACGTTTATTATAGTAGTAGGTGTTTCAAGTAATGCTCTTGCCACCTACGCGAGGACAACAGCCCATTCTTCAAAATCTCTCGTTTCTATCTATCACCTGTTTTTTCAAGGGAAATGAACGAGCTCAACTTTTTGTGACCCCTCTTCTGGTACACGAAGCCCGTAACTTATGCGATTTACTCGCTCCTTCGATTGGAAAAATTGACTCCGCCTGGAGGTGAGGAGAACCAACTTTGTAATATTTTTGTCAGTTGAAAAAGTCGGTGCTGTATTCACGACGCAATTTTATTCGTCAGCTATTTTATAAGCGTAAATTAGCGTCACCTTTTAGCGCTATTAATCAAGATTATGCATCCGATGAATTCCGTAGATTGATAATGGACCTCATTCTCTCTCTCTAAATAAAGCATCGCAGGCTTGGAAAGGAGTTATTTATGTAGTCCGGATGTGTTTACTGAGTCGAGGTGGACATCAGGAGCGTTGTACCTATACATGCGCATGTATGAAAGCAAAATAAATCCGGCCGAGTGAAATATTCGGAAAAAAATTCCAGGAATTCTCCCCCCTCCCCTCTCACGCACCAAATGCATCTCTCTCTTTAGGAACGACGTGAAAAAGTAAGGGCTCGCTGCATTATTTATGGTTCAGAAGATTAATAATAAAGAAACAAAATCATTTACACAAATCATACTTGCAGTTTCAGCTTTTTTCTTGTTAAAAAAAAAAAAAAAAATGTGTATATATATAATATATCCCCCGAGCTGCAGCAGAAGCAATAATGATTCCTTTTTAAGAAATTAAACTCCCCTTCGTCTTAAACTCATGTATAAAATTAACATAAGCAATTACAATAACGTGATTCCACACTCAGGCAGGACTTCTCTGAAACACACAAGGTAAAAAAAAAGGAAAAAAATAAAGACGAAGAAGAAGGATGAAAAAAAACACCAAGAAAGCTTTTTGTACCGTATGTGATTCGAACTTAAATGGTTTACTTTGTACTGTGACATGACAGTGCGCTTCGTTTGGCGGAGCCATTATTTAAAAACCGATTGGAATACAAATTGTTAATTAAACGGCGTTTAGCTCTTCTCTTTTTCCCTTTTTTTTTTCATTGCTGAAATATTTGTTTATTGCAATCCTGAAGAGGTGATTAGAGAAAAAAGTAAACTATTTAAAACTACTTTTTTTTATGTACTGAACATTTTAGGGCACGGATAATTAAACTTGCGAGTAGTTGTACAAGTAATGAAAAGTGGTTATCCTATTTGGTTTATTGTTGAGAGAAATTAATACAATAAGAAGGGCTCGAAAGAGTTCAGCCTGGTTTATTTTACTATACGCTCGTGTTAGATTTGAGTGGCCCAGATTCTTTTGCTCGTCTATAGGTACAATAGGTGGTTATTAGTGTGACCCCCTTAAATGAAAAAAAAAAAAAAAAAAAAATGAACGACTCATTTTTTTCATGTACTTAAAAACTCTTCCGGGGTGGGTGATAAACGCAGTAAGAACTTAACGATTTTTCTCCTTTGAAAAGGGAAAGTCTTGAGGCGTTTGGAACGTGTGCATGTTGTGCTTCGGCTTGTAAATAGCCCGGGTAGGTCAGGGCTCTCAGTCACCTTCATTCTCTCGGCAGTCCTCGCGTAACAAATCCCTCGTTAAATTTATAAAATTAATGCCACGTTCTGTGTCGTTTCATTTCAACGTCATTCTAAATGAGATAGAGAGGACGAAAAAGACAGAGAGTGAACCTGTTATTTTTTTTTTTTCTTTTCTTTTCTTCCAAGAACGTGCAGAGATTAAAATCAATCGAGCAAACTATTGTCATGATTCTTATCCTTCTCTCTCACCCTCGCTCAAAAATCTCTCTCACACACTCTCCCCACGAACGGTTGGCACAGATCGAGAATCCACCAAAATCGACGTGTTTCGTTTTGAAATACCGAACGCGTTTATACGCTCTGTATTTCTGAACAGGGAGTGCAAAACTCAACAAAAACGCACGCTTCCGATCCGACACCGATCATGCATGTCGGATCGGAGACTGTGGAAACTGTTGGAGATCACTCGCATCGTGTTTACTTTGGGAAAACATGTGTGTATTTTTATAATTGGTTTTTGTCATTCGCGTTCCCCCAAATATCTTTGAGTAAACTGGGAAAATATCAGGATATTTAAAAAAATGTCAGTTTTTGACAACTGTTCAAAGCTAGACTACATTAGCCATGGTGCTCCCAGCACCTGGGAAGTTCCTCTAAAACTGTATGAAGTAACTCAGTTTAATACTTCATGCTTATTTTACTCCTGTCCTTCGCAATGTTTTGAGAAAAATCCTTGTTATACCAAAAAATGAGGCAATTAAGCCCATTTTGAGTGCCTAAAAGAAGATACGAAAGCAATGTTTTTTTCAGCTTATTCCACTTTTATTTGTCTTTCCTCATAGATTAGCGTAGGAAAAGTGAATTAAGCTGAAAAAAAAAGTTTTGGGAATGGCTCTTGATCTTCTTGTAGGCAATCATAATGGGCTTAATTGCCTCATTTTTTGGCATAACAAGGATTTTTCTCAAAACATTGCGAAGGACAGGAGTAAAATAAGCATGAAGTATTAAACTAAGTTACTTCACACAGTTTTAGAGGAATTTGCCCGGCGCTGGGAGCACCATGGCCAATGTAGTCTAGCTTTGAACAGTTGTCAAAAAATGACATTTTTTAAAATATCATGATATTTTCCCAATTTACTCCTAGAATCTGTCGCTATTCTTGTACAAAATGTCCTTATTCACACAGAAAAAAGTGTGCTCTTTTCATTGGTGTCGTTGGATTTAACCTAGGACGCTTACTTCCCAAGTTACAGCTGTTTTTGTTGCGAAAACCAGCCGTGTGCTGAAAAACGTGAAAAAATCAATTATCTCGACTAGGAATGGAAATCGGGCACTAGATCTTAGGACATTTTTTGTTGCATTTTGGATGTACAATCACGCCTGTACAGGGTCCTATAGAATATCCACGCGAAAATAAATTTTATGCAATAGCGTCAGATTTGAATTGAGCTTCATCAACCGGCTTCAGCTTGTGTTTAAGCGCTTGAAGAAAGGGCTGAGTTTTACAACGCAACCAGTGTTTGAATGAATGATAAAATATTTTGAAGGCAAAAGTTTAGGCGTAGCGAAACTTCCCACGACGGTATCCGTGTTAGTAATCCCGGGCAGGGAATTGCAATCGTCCAGTCCGCGACTCGTGAAGTGAAAGTTGAATAATAGTACGTTTGTGATAGCGGAAGTACCGGTAAATACGTTTACGAGGTATGTTGTACTTACTATTGATAATTATTATAAAATCATTCTAGGATGGGAGATTCAGAGGATGATTGTTTTATCTGTCACCAGAGCCTTTCTGAGGGTAAAGTGGTGGTTGTGAAACAAAAAGGGATTCTCTCTCTTATCGCAGCAACCTTAAAACGTGGCCTTAAGGAAAACAAACAATTTCTATCGAGGAGGAATGAAGTTTCCATACACGACAGCTGTAGAAAGAATTACACAGCTCACAAGAATGTTGCTGCTTCTGCTCGTCGAGGAGGCGACCAAGAGCGTACGAAGTCTCGGGCATCAACACTCTGTCCGGTGGCTTGGTGCATTCTGACGTAGGATGGTATTGGTCGCATTTGACGCATCGGGGTTGTTGGTGGCAGTAGTTTTTTGTGTGGTTATACCCTTGGCATCGAGTACACTGTACCACCGATCTCCTGGGCTTGGGAGGCTCAATTTTTACCACGCCGTAGTATAATCTGGTCAAGCTATATATTTCTTGATTTTTAGGAGAAGGCTTAAGGTCCACAAAGAATAGTGGTAGGGGAGTTTTGCTGACGGGGTGAAGTACAGAAATGATTTGGACGGGGCAATATCCCAATTCCACGAGCTCCTTTTTAATTTCGTTGACATCTGACGAGGGGTGTAGTCCTCGGATGACGACTCGGAAGTTCCGTTCATTTTTCAATTGATATGTATAATATTCGGCGTCCGATCCGTCTAGATATGTGATGGTGCTTCGGAAGTCATTAACATTTGCAAACGAGAGTTTTACTTTATCGTTCAAGGACTGGAAACGAAAAGTCCCAGTTGCTTTTTCTTTGAGGTATTTTATGACTGAATTTATATTGTTTACATTTTTGATGAATATAGGTGGTGGCTTCGGCGGGTCCGATTCATTTGCTTGTGTTGAGGATTCATTTGTCATTTCGATCTCCGTAGTTTGGTCATCGTTTGCTGACTTTTCTGAGAGAGGTGCAAATCTATTTGTAGACGCGAAAGGCGATAAGCTCGAATTGTCTGTACGTAGTATTTTTTTTGGTGGCTGAGAAGAATTGTTATCACCGCTGCCCATTATCGGGCTCTTCTCTAGATTGTTTCACTTTTAGCCGATGTTTACAATATAAGTAAATTGTAATGACAGGAAAACAGAATAAATAAATAAGAATGAAATAGAATATAAACTTTTTAAAGACTTGCGTCAAAGGTCACTCGCCGAGAAGATGAATGTGATCAAATCAAACTATATGTTTCCTCTGCGGGTGACAAAGAGCAAACAGTACGCGGGAGGGTCAAACATAAACGAAACAAATCATGGTCCCAACATTACTACTTCTGGGACGGCTTAGGGTATCCGTATACAAAATGAAATGCACTCTTTCCGACCGCCAGCTGCCGGAGCGAAATTTTTTCCTACTTTTTTTTCGAGTAGAGGAAGTAGAAGACATCCTCGTCAATCCTCCAGCTCAAAATCCATACACTGAACTCAAAAACGCTCTCGTCCAGAGGTTGTCTCTTTCGGAAGAACAGCGCGTCCGACAGCTGATTGCGGGACAAGAACTCGGTGATCGAAAACCATCACAATTTTCGCGTCATTTGATTTCCCTCGCAGGAACTATCGCTTTCAATGACAACTTCATGCGAACCCTCTGGATCCAACGACTTCCTTCACACATTCAAGCCATCTTACAAACCCAAGCTGATCTACCGCTCGATCGACTCGCCGTCACGGCGGATAAAATAATGGAAGTACAACCCCTTCTTCTTCCCTCTCCTTCACATTACCCTACTACACACGCCGTCTCCACTCCTATTCCCCAGGACACCCTCCGAGACACACTTGAAAGACTCCAACAGGAGGTTGAATTTCTCTCCGCCGTCAAGTGGATTGCTTAACTCGCAGTTCTCGCTCTCGTGACCGTTCGCTGACACGCAGCTCTACAAGTCACTCTCGCAATCCATCGCCCGCCAATCCATCCCTCTGCCTGGTACCATCATCGATGGGGCGACAAAGCTCGGAAATGTATTCAACCGTGTTCATTCACCCTTGCAAAAAACTTCCCGGGCAGCCAGCAGTAGCGGCAGCCGACTGCCCGTCTCAAGGTCGCCGCCTCTTCGTTATCGATCGTGCCACGTTGCTTCCCTCGACGTTTTCTACCTGGCCGCCGCACCCGTGTCAATTATAATCTAGCAGCGGCAAATAGCACCGAAATCTCTACTTACGGTTTCCTACCCCTCAAACTCGACTTCGGACTTCGCCGTGACCTGACCTGGACATTCATCATCGCCGATGTTGACGTACCTATTATCGGCTCCGATTTTCTGGCTCATTTCTCACTTGTCCCAGACTGCCGAAATCATCGTCTAGTCGACTCGATCACCGGTCTGACTGCCGTTGGCGTCCTCAACAACACCGACCAACTTAGCCTTAAAGCTATCACAGACACGTCGTCTCCTTTCGACTCAGTTTTAAAAGAATTCCCGGAGCTCACTCGACCGTCTGGTTCTCCCCGCGTCGTTCGTCCTCCTATTTCCTCTCGCCCCCGTCGCTTACCTCCAGACCACCTTCGCATCGCAAAGGAAGAATTCGATTCAATGCTACGTGCCGGAATCGCTCGACGATCGGATGGACCTTGGTCTTCGCCACTCCACATGGTGCCCAAGAAAGACGCAGGCTGGCGCCCCTGCGGCGATTACCGCGCCTTAAACGCCAGAACCATCCCTGATCGATATCCCATCCGCCATATTCACGATTTTTCCCACCGCCTCGCTGGATGCACCATTTTCTCCGTCGTTGATCTCGTTAAAGTGTACAATCAAATCCCTGTCAATCCAGACGACATTACAAAGACCGCTATAACGACACCATTCGGTCTGTTTGAATTTCCTTACCTGGGATTCGGACTTCGTAACGCCGGACAAACATTCCAGCGCTTTATCGACGAGGTACTCCACAGTCTTGACTTTTGTTATGCTTACATGGACGATATCCTGATTTTCTCTCGCGATGCAAACGAGCATCAAGTTCATCTCCGTGCTGTCTTCCAACGCCTCTCGCAACACGGCATCCTTGTTAATGCCAAGAAAACCGTCCTCGGATCCCCTTCAGTCCTTTTCTTAGGCCAACAAGTCACAGAAGACGGTATTCGACCTCCTCTAGAACGAATCCAAGCCCTTCAAGACTTTCCCCAACCATCCACAGCTCAAGGTCTCCGCCGATTCCTCGGCATGATCAATTTTTACCGTCGCTTCATCCCTTCGGCTTCAGAACTCCAAGCTCCTCTTCACGCCATGCTCTCTCAACTTCGTGGCAATCAACCAATTCACTGGACCACGGAAACTGAAAATGCTTTCACCGCCTGCAAAAGTCATCTAGCTACCGCAACCCTCCTTGCCCACCCTGAACCCAACGCAGAGCTTGCTCTCTTCACTGACGCCTCCCAAACAACTATTGGCGCATCGCTTCAGCAAAAAGTCGGTGACTCTTGGCAGCCATTGGCCTTCTTCTCAAAAAAGCTGACCCCACGTCAAGCGGAATGGCCTGCTTTCTACAGAGAACTACATGCGGTCTACTCGGTGATCCAGCATTTCCGCCACATTCTGGAAGCACAACATTTCGTTGTCTACACCGACCACAAACCCCTCATCTACGCTTTCAGCCAAAATAAGGAGAAGCTTCCACCCATTCCATTCAATTAAACCAACTCTCTTTCATCACCCAATTCTCCACAGATATTCGACACGTCTGCTCCCACCGTTGCACGCGCTCTCGTCAAAACCTGGATTTCCCGATTCGGCTGACCCGCACGGATCACGACAGATCAAGGGCGACAGTTCGAATCCCAGCTATTCAAGACTCTAGGAGTCACTTTTGGCACCGAGCGCATCCGCTCCACACCTTATCATCCATGCTCCAACGGCATGATTGAACGTTTTCATCGACAGCTGAAAGCCTCTCTAACTTGTCACCCAAATTCAACTTGGCTCGAAGCATTGCCTATCGTGCTCCTAGGAATTCGAAGCGCTTTTCGAGAGGATCTCAATGCCTCACCCGCTGAACTCGTTTACGGCGAACCACTGCGCCTTCCAGGTGAATTTCTCACTTCCTGACCTAGCACTTCTCCAATGGATCCCTCCAACCTCGACGATTGTCTTCGAAAACAGATGTCCCAACTACGCCCTGTACCAGCTGACCACCACTCATCAAAAACACTCTTGGTCTTTCAAGAATTATCCTCGTGCTCCCACGTCTTCCTTCGAGAAGACACGATCCGCCGTTCCCTTCAACCGCCTTACACTGGCCCCTACCAAGTCTTAACACGCGACGACAAAACAATGTCTCTTCTTGTCAATTCCAAACCCATGAAAGTCAGTATCGATCGCATCAAGCCTGCCTACACACTCTCTCCGCCCAACATCTCTTCGATTGACGTTGAACTGTCTTCAACGCGTATCTCCCCTCCGAAGAAGCACGTTCGTTTTTCATCACCACCCGGACTTCCAGTCTCCGTAGGAGGCTAATGTGGCGTCACAATTTTAATTTTTTATTACCCCCGCCACATGAAAACAAAAAAAAATCTGTTCATTCAGTTCTAGACATTCTAATAAAATCGAGTTACATAAATATTCTTTAAAACGTTTAGTCATTACTCGATAGATTCAAATTCACAATGAGCCTCAGAATTTGCGATTTTTCTCAATTTTTGACGCGAGTTAGCGATAATTCTCAATTTTTGCCGTAAATTAGCGCTTTTTGTTGATTGACTGCAAAGTTGCCTCCGGAAGCCTCGGCTTGCCATTTTCTAAAGTTTCTTTGAATTCGCAAATTTTCTCAATTTAACCCCAATTAGCCATTAATCCTGATTACAACCACACATTAGCGTTTTTCCTCATTTTACCCGCTAAAATTACAGATTTTTGTATATTTAAGCCACGAATTAGAGGTTTTCCACAATTTTCGTCGGGAACTACGTAAAGCTTTTTCTGAATTTGGCTGTGGATTATCGATTTTTTCACTTTCTGGCACAAAGCTACCTTTAGAAGCGGCGAATTTGACGTTTTGTCCATTTGAATTAGCGTTTTTCCTCACTTCAGCGCTTCTCAATTTTATCGGTGAATTAGCCACGGATTAGCGATTTTTCGCCATTTTAGCGTTGAATTATCGTTTTTTCTGAGTTTTTGCGGTGATTTCGTATTTTTCTTGATTTTAACCTCTAATGAGCCATTTTTCTCAATTCATGAATTAGCGCTTTTTCTTTACTTTATCCGCGGAGGGAGCCAGATCGCCCCGGGGCTCCCTAATGTGGGCCTAAAAATGTGGATATTAAGGATCTATGATCATGTTTGTATACGTGAAAACGAGTTTTTGGCTTGCAGTTGGACAGCGATATTGGCTCATTTCGACGATTTTCAATCCATCCGACCCAGGTTGGAGTGCCCTGCAGGTGATTAGCAAAGAGTGTGGCTGAATAATCGATTTAGCCCACAAAAGCGCTGTGCTACGCTGCTCCCCAGTTTTTTTTTTTTTTAGTTCCGTAAGCAGATAAAGATGTGAAGGCGTATACTAATATGCTATTCTTGCAGCCAAGTACCAACGCTGCAAAAAGTTAGGAAAAATCGCTAGTATTCGTGGCCAAAACTGTTCAAATACCTTCATTCGCGGTATCTAGATGAAACATCCAGACCGAAATTGAGAAAAAATCGCTTACTCGCGGTTTATATACACCACTTTATGCCTAAAATGAAGAAAAAACGCTAATTTGCTGTTGGTAAAATTGAGACGTGGCCCAGTTTTTGCATTTCTGCAAGCGCTAAAAGGCAAGAAAACCCACTAAGGCTATAAGAAGAAAAAAGCTAATTCGGGGCTGAAAGTGAGAAAAGTGACAAATTCGCAACTGAAATTGCAGAAAATCGCCCATTTGCGGATAAAAAAGTGAAAAGCCACTAATTCACAGCTAATTTTCGAAAAATGCTAATTCACGACTAAAATTGAGAAGAATGGCTAATTAGCTGCTGAAATTGGGACATAGGTACACTAATCCACAGCAGAAATTGAGAAAAATAGCTAATTCGCTAATGAAATTGACAAAAAGCGCTACTTAGCGGCTAAACAATCCTATTTCGCGGACTTAATTGAAATCGTCGCCGAAAAAAACGGAAAACTTCGGGAATAACATTTTCACGTCTTTCGATAAACAAATGAAAATATTTAAACCCGTTATTAGCTTGAAAGAACTAGGTATTTTTGAAGGAAATTTTGTGCTCTTTTCAGAAATGTCACTCATTTTGTTCTATGTTGAACGATGGGTTTGTTTCGACGACTTATTGGTGGAAAAAGGGACAGTGGCTAAAAATTCACTAATTTGGCTCTATCTTCGAAACAAATCATTTGCGACCCTATGTTTAAATGGCTTTTTTGATCCGCCCTGCCGAGTACTACAACATATTTCAATCCGGATCATTCCTCCCCAAACACCCTGCATACGATTTGTGTCCGCATTTTGTGTTGCATGCTCTTTACAACGTGGTTTAAATAACATTAAAATCCCACATTGAACTTCTATACCAGGACATTTCACGTTCTTCCTTCCACTCATACACTCATAGCACCTTTAAACGTGCGAAACTGGCTGATTTAGCATTAAAACTGAACATTTTGCCCCTAAAAACTCGCGAAATTCTGCCCGAAAAAAATAATTTCCAGTTTTAAACCCCCTAGTTCCCAGCTGAAAATAGTGAAAATCGCTCATAATTTGCGGAAAGAATAGAGAAAAGTGCTAATTCACGGTTAAAACTGAGGAAAAACGCTTATTCGCAGCTAAAATTGAGAGAAATAGTCGAAAAAATTACACCATTTGGAGAAAAATATCTACGAAATTGTAAGTTTCAGGTCTAAACATCCGGGAATTGCAAGCTTCAGGGCTATTTTTTCCCCCACGACTACGCCCCTGACATAACCCTCACGCAGTTGCAACGCTTCCTGTCTGAAAATCGCGATGTATTGCACCTTTACGTCTTATAATGTCAAATGTCGCTGAAATTGTTTACCCTGGGTTAGCCAGCCCCAACTACAACTTCGCCAATACCCCGACGAATAAATATTTTTGTGAGCTTGCAAATTCAGGTCCTATGAGTGAAATTACAAGTTTTCTGCTGGAATGTGCGCGAAATTGAAAGTTTTGTGACCTTTTTCGTGACGGCAGATTCAACAGGCCAGACGGCTCCAACAGAGCCAGCCCAGAGACCGGCGTATACCAATGGCAATGCGAATTTCGGATGTTAATTCCTTCGAAAATGCAAGTTTTAGGGTCCTAATTGTAAATTTAAGCAAATTGCTACCTTTTTAAACGCAAAAGAAACTGTTTTGCAAAGTTTTGGGACCTGTTTTGTGACTGCCGCCCGCACCGACGTATTCATTGTTAAGACTCCATTCTTCTTAATTGGAGGGGGTGGGGTCAAACCCATTCTAAGCGCGAATTAAGCACTTTTTCTCAATTTTAGCAGTGAATTAACGCATTTTCTCAAATTGATCCGTGATGTATCGTTTTCCTCCGTTTCAGCAGTGAATGCTCCCTTCTTGTGTACTTATTCAGCCACGTATTTTCTGCTATATACTAGCTATATTCCCACCATAAAAACGCCAAAACGGCCACAATCGCGCCTCAAAATGGCAAAACTGACGATTCGCGCTCTGAACATGCCTAAACAGGTGTGATTCCTGCCCTGAATGCTGTGAAATTTACCATTTGCACGCGAAGAATGGTCAAATTATAACCATTCGTCAAATCTTACCTTGGTTTTACGAGACTATTTGCACGCTAAAAACAGTCAAACTGGAGGATATACCCGTTTTAAAGATGGCCAAACTGAGTTTATACGAGCTCCAAAAATGTTTAACTGACAATTCGTGCTCTGAACAGGCTTAAATAAATTATCATTCCCGCCCTGAAAATGGCAAAATCGACCAGTCTCGTGGCCAAACTGACTATTCTCACCTTGGTATGACCAGTGGCGTGCCCATGGGGGGGGTTTTGGGGGTCAGAACCCCCCCCCCCCAGAGTACTTCAGCCCACCAAAATAAATAGAAATAAAAAAGAAATAGAAATACAAAATAAATAAATAAAATGAAATGAAAAAGTAAAAAAGTAAAAAAACAAACAAACAAAAGAAACAACAAAAACGTGATTTGTATGACCCTAAAAGTTCTTTTTTTAGCAATTTAGTACCCTAAGTAACTATCCACGGCATAATATGGTATTTATTCCACTGTCTTGGCGTGGATTCAGGATTTGTTCAAGAGAGAGGGGCTTGAGAAATTCTACTAAAGATGACTTGGCAGCCATTTGCTGCCTAAAATTAGCTAAATTAGCTATTCCCACCATACAGAATCCTAGACTGACTATACTCGCGCCCCAAAATGGCAAAACTAAGTATTTGAGCCATAAAAATAGCCAAACTGACTTCACGCGCCCTGAAAATAGCTAAAACTGATTCCGCCTTGAAAAAAGCTAAACTGATTATACATAAGTGCGCTAAAAATATCCAAACTGGTGATTCCCGCTCTAAAATTGTCCAAGCTGACTTTTTTTAAGAGTCATAAAACTGGATCAACTGGCAATTTGTGCACTGATAATGCCTGAACAGATGATTCCTGCTCTAAAAATGGCTAAACAACCACCCGCGCGCCAAAATTGGCCAAACTGACGGTTTTCGCGCCTTGACTTGACGTACTATTCACGCCCTATATAAATGGCCAAACTGACTCTACGCGCCCTAAAAATGGCCAGACTGGGCAATCAAGCCACAAAATCGGCAACACCATTCCATGTGCCCCAGACAAGGGCACATAGAGTCAGTTTAACAATAAACTGACGATTCGCGCCTTAAAAAGGCCTAAACAGATTATTCCTGACCTGAGAATGGCAAAAACGACAATTCCCGCGTCAAAAATAGCCAAACTGAGCCTTCACAATGTCTAAATTTAACATTCGTGCCCTAAAAAAAAAATAATAATAAAACAAATAAAACTGGCTATTCACTCCCTAAAAATGGCATACTCGTACTCAAATACGGATCTAGGATTTGCTCAAGCGAGGGGCATGGGCTTGGGAGATTGTGTGCTTCGCTAGACTGACTAAAAATGGCTTGACAGGGCAGTAATTCACTACCTAACAACTGCTAAACTGACTATAATCGCGCCTGCAAATGGCAAAACTGACGATTCTTGCATTTAAAATGTATATTTGCGCCCTAAAAATTGGCATTTACCACTCTATAAAACCGCCAAAATGACTTCACACGCCCCAAAAATAGCCAAATTGGCGATTCTCGCTCTAAAATGGTCAATATGACTCTAGGCGGCCTGGAAATGCCTTAACAGATTATATTCCTGTCCTGAAAGCTGCAAAATAGACCATTAGCGCGCCAAGAATGGTCAAAATAACGATTCGTGCGTAATTGGCTAGAAGTGACTAATTGAACCCGCCTATATGCTGTTATGTTTGGGCAAAGTATAACTGACGATTCGCGCCCTGAAAATGGCAAAATCAACCAGTCGCACGCCAAAAATGCCCTAACTGACCATTATCGCCTTGGTTTGACGCCCTATATAAATGTCATGCTTCAAGACTACACGCCCTAAAATTGGCCAAACTGACTATGCAAGCCATGAAATCGGCAAAACTGACTCTATGCGCCCTAAAAATAGCTTAACTGACGATTCGCGCCTTGAAAATGCCTAAACCCAGACGATTCCTGTCCTTAAATTGGCCAAACTGACCATTAGCGCTTTGAAAAATAGAAATTTCTCGCTCTAAAAACAGCAAAACTGACCATTTCGACTAGTAAAACTGATGATTCGAGCACTTAAAATATCGCACTGACTCTTCATGCCTTAGAAATGACCATTCTGACATTTTGCGCCGTAAAAATGGCCAAACTGGCTATTCACGTCCTAAAATTAGTAATACCAACTCTACATATAGCGGCCCGCGAGATTCGTGCTTTGAAAGGTCCGAAACGGATGATTCATGTCCTGAAAATGCAAAATCGACCATTATCCAGCATAAAAAATGGCCAAACTGAACCTCATGCCCTGAAAATGTCTAAACTGACGATTAGTTCCCTAAAAATAGCAAAACTGACTATTTAAGTCTTAAAAATGGCATACTCGTACCAGAAATTCACGGTCCAAAGATTAGCTAATCAGATCTTTTGCGCCCTACAGAGGCTACTGCGCGTCTTCAAAGTGGCTATCGGCACCAGCAAAAAAAAACTGATCTTCCGCGGCTTGAAAACGGTGAAACTGCGGACAATTCGTGCCTTAGAAATACCGGAACCGATCATTCGCGCCTTGTATAGATGGCTTAAATGACGATTTGTGCCATGCTGCACCGAAAAAATTGCCAAACTGGCTATTCGCGCCCTTAAAAGATGAATTGACTATTGGCGCAGAGTTGACTATAAAGGACCGTGCCCTTTATGTAGTTTGAAACCCCCCCCCCCCAAGAAAAATTCCTGGGCACGCCACTGGGTATGACGTCCTATTCTTGCCCAATAAATGAAAAAACTCATTGACAATTGGAGGATTTTCACAAAATCCGGGAATTAACGGTTTTCTCCATTTCTTTTTTTCCATACTAGCGCTTTTTCTATATTTTAGCGACCAATTTTATAGCGGCGCGCCAATAATTTCTTAATTTTAGCCGCGAATCACCGCAATCGTCAATCTTAAGCTGTAGGTAAATTAGCGCATTTTCTCAAATTGATCGTTTTTTTTTTTTTTTTTTCTTCTTCTTCTTTTTTTTCATTTTAGCACTGGCTTAGCATTTAGGGATTAGCAATTTTTCTCCATTTTACTGCGCGTTTCCTCAATTCTAGCGATTTTTATATATTTTTGACGTGAATTGGGCGCTGTTTCTTATAATTATAACCGTGAATAAGTTTCTGTCAAAAAATTCCCCATTTTGTATACATATAATTTTGTAATTTGAAAACCCCTCCCAAGAAAACGTCCTGGGCACGCCACTGATTTTTCCTACACTCCTCCTGAAATCAGTCTCTTACTCGCGTTCCAAGACAGCTGAGCGCGTGGAATTGATATCATTCCACACGCTATTTCCACACGCTCCGTACTTTTGCTATAGTCGCCACCAGTTGGAAGCTATGTTGTACTGGAAACGTTGTGTCGTTCGTAGTCTTGTTATTTTATTTTTTTTGTATATTAATGTTGGTGTATACTGGTGTAGGAAAAATAGCGTACGATACTCGTACGGCGCTCCTCACTCCGTACTCGGCTACGTCTCGCTCGTGCTCCAACTTTCACACTCGAACGGAATGAGGTGCATTCCGCACTCGTAACGTAATATACTATTTTACATCGTTCAAAATCACATGGTGTTTTTAGGTGGATGATTATATTACAGAGAACATCTAGGAAGAATCCCTGATGTTTTGTTCATTATTTTTGCCCACAATGATGTCATTTTTACCTCCCCCCCCTCCTCGTCCATCGAAATGCATGATCGGACCTTATACACCGAGAAAAGAATGACCCACGCTTATATTAAATGATTTTCGACCGACTAAAGGAACCTGTACATTGGCCCTATTATGCGTAAGTCAACCTATTCATTCTTTGCCGTGTCGAAGGGTGGAAACCTGACTCACCTGAGCTCTTCTCACTCCCATTTCCAGTATATTTCGATGAGTGTTCAATTCATCAAGAAGCTCCTTTCTTCTCGGCCTTGCCAAGAGGATTGTGAGGTGGTGCTGAAAAAGGTTACGGCCTCTTACCTTTTTTTTTTTTTTCTCCGAAAAAGAAGAGAGTTCGGTAATTGGAACAAGATAACAAATTGATGTGTATGCGTGGCGTTAAAGCCACTTATATTCAGAAAAAGTGAGAATTGGGGCAGTGGACAAAGAGGTTGACTAATGATGGGTGCTGGAGGGTTATAGGACGGAAGGGTGTCTATAGTTTTTTGTTGTGGCACCTTTCGAACTATACGGTTGCCATGGACATGGGAAGCGCATGTTAGGGGTGGGGGAGGGTAACTTCTGTCTGGGGTTCGCGGAACTTTTTTTTTTTTTTTGTAGCCATATCTTGGCTGGCCTGTGTTCGTTCACAGTTAGTATTCCGTTACTATCAAATCGGGGTGTTGTATGCAAATGCAATGTTAGACAAATCTTAAGGTTAAAGAAGAAAAGGCGAGGGGCGTTTAAAAGTCTGTCAACGCCCCTTTCGTTCTCAACTCTTTTCAAAGTAAGTTATTTTGGATTCATTAGATTAGAAACACGCATTTTGTTCGACACTTTGTTTAAACGAACGAGTATATAATTATCATCTAATTTTAGTTAACGTGAACGCCTTCTTGAGGGAAATTTATAGCCCCACTCAACAAGTATCGCGTGTCTTTAAGGTGAATTCCTGCTCAAATTAGTCCCACCCGCTTTTTAAGAGATTCCGCACGAACAATGATACAAAAAAAATTGAGTTCAACGTTCGTGAAGTATGAAAATATCGCGAAGTTTTATAGATTTTTCCCATACACACACACACACAAAAAAAAAAGGTTGATGATCTTAATTGAAGTCTTCGACACTGTGAAAGCACTCCCCCACAACTCTTATGATCTACAGTGCGGGTAAGCTCTCACAGAACACTAGGGGTGTCATTCGTGCTCGGGCAGAGCGGGAAAAACGTGTAAAAAAAAAAAAAAACCACTCCTCGTGTCTAATTAAAATCAAACTACTGTCGAGCTTTTTAAAAGACCAACTGTTTTGTCGCGCTGGGACGAAACGACGAAAGATCTTCGCCCTCTGGAGAAGTAGGTATATAAAAACAATGAACAATGTGTGATTTGTCAATTGAAAAAAGCGCCCGGTAAGATTGTTGAAGGTGGTCCGGGTTGATGGGGTGCGGAAAGTGGAAGGCGTGTAGAATGGTACAGAATAGGACCGTAACTTGATGTCCGCTAATTGTCCGTATTGTTAACTTTTCTTCTTCTATATTCAAAGGTGTAAGTAGTTTGAAGTGATTTATAGATCTCTAATGATCTTCCACCGAACGGGCGGGTTTTCAGGCTCCTCTTTTTACAAACACAAACCCAGAGAGGAGAGAGTTTACCAAACCTCCCCACACCATCCATTTTGCTTGTCGAACCGATTCGAAGGATTGAAGGAGGATTCAATTATCAATCAGGAGAGTTAAGTTGAAATATGTTGGTAGCCTCGTAGTATTGCAACCCTTTTGGCATTTAAAAGGATGCGAATCTATCCTCATTTCATCCCTCATTGGCGATTACGTGCTAAGAAAAACCTTGTAGAATTCAGTCTGCAAATCTATTATAAGAAAAAATTACAAAACATTTTTCCGTCTCACTCACTCTCTTTATATACGTTCCTCCATTCATACTTGTAAATTCCAAAAATGAGGAAAGAAAGATAAAAAATCAGTTTCACAATAATTTACAACGCGCAGTTGGCTTGATCAAGCGTGGGCATTCCATCCTTTAAAAAGTCCTTCTTTCTCCCAATGTCGGTATAGGGATATCTCCGAATATGGTTCAGCCCGGGAAAAAAGGGCGGGAGAGGCCTCAATTAGTAGTAATGTTAAAAAGTTTGCAGATTGAACAAAAAAAAAGGGGGGGGGAGAGAGAGGATGGAAGAACGTGTAGGCTTTTAAACGTTATCTCGTGGTACGAATCACAAAAAAAAGAGCGAGAGAGTGAGTGTGTGAGCCCGTTGGAAAGGAGAGGAACTGAGTATTTGTATTATGTATTATAAGGAAAAAAAAACAGGTACACCCACCCGAATTAAATGCGATTGTTTTTGGTGGCACATTTTTGGAAATGATAATGACAGTGGGGGAGAGGGCGCGGTGAGCGGGCCTAAACCCAAAAACCTCGAAATATCATGTTATTTGTTTTTCTTTGTTTTATTGTCTCTCGTAGGTGTTTTATGGAACCTCATACAGAGAGGGAGCTGACTCCTCATTTTCTCTCTCTCTCTCTCTCTCTCTCGAATATGTGTAAGATCAAATCAACCAGTCCAATAAAATAAATTTTCAAATATAGGCCACGTAGGTAGTGGATTATTTATTGATTTTTGTCAAAATTCACTTACTATATTTTGCTGCGGATGTGAAAACGCCTGCGCTCAAGAGAGGCTAGAGAGAGGCTCATTAAAGTCTCAAATGACCAAAAGATACCAATCAGTAATATTTCGTCTTTTTCAAAGAAAAAACCCGCGCCTTAAAGTTCCTTTTACCCGTTTGGATAACCTTTTCTTGAGATTTTCAATTCATGTAATTTTTTTTTTTCGTTGTGCTTCAATCAGCCAAATTTGAGGGGACAATTGTGAGGTTTGGAAAGAAACTGGACACTGCCGTTGTTGTTTTCCGAGCTGCAGGGGCGTAGTCAGCCCATGATCAAAGGGGTGGGCAGCCAGCCAGGCACACGGATTCAGAGTTTTGGGGGCGGAGGGGGGGAGCGCACGTCTTGAGAATAAAGTGCTCGTTCGCGGATGAAATCCATGAAAAGGACATTTTCCGAGCGAAAACACCCATTCACACGGCTAGAATTGAGAAATAGCGCTGATGACCTATTTCTACACTTTGTCCGGGAAAAAGTAATTTTCCCCAACTTTAGCCGCGAAATTAACACTTTTTTTTTCAATTTTAGCAGCGAAGAAGCGTTTTTATCCCGTGAATTAACGATTTTTCTCCATTTTAGCTGCAAATTAGCGAGGTTTCAAAACTTGTACGCCCTGCACGATGAATTTGTTTTCACTTGAAGCGCCTTTTCTCAGTTTTAGCTCAGAAGTTGCATTCAGATGTCATGCGGATGGGTGTACGTATTTTCAATCACGTTCCCCAAATTCAATTCCCCCCCCCCCCTAATTTCAGCGGCTAATTAAGAGCTTCTTCTACACTATATCCGTGTATTATGGATCTTCCTCAATTTTATCCACGAATAACCGCTTTCTCTAACTTTTAGCAGCGAAAAAAGAGAGTTTTCATCCCGTGTTCGCATTTTTACTAAATTTTTACCACAAATTGGCGTTTTCCAGGATTTTGATGCAAAATTAGCGATTTTGTTACCTTTTTAGGAGTGAATTAGCAGTATTTTTCACTTTGAGCTGCAAATTAGCGTTTTTTCTTAATTTTAGCCGCGTTAATTATTGATTTTTCTCGATATTAGCCGCAAATTAACGGTTTGTGGATTAATTTGGCCCGGCATTACCAATTTTTCATTCTCTTTTAGCTTTTCACCGTTTTAGAAGTGAAGTTTCCACAAGAAGTCACCGATTTGCTTTTTCTCGAATTTTAGCCGAAAAATTAGCGTTTTTCTCAATTTTAGCCGCTAATTAGCAGATTTCGCTCATTTTTGTGTCCGCGAATTAATGTTATTTCTAGACTTTATTCATAAATTAGCGTTTTCTCCCAATTGATTATTCACGAATCAGCGATTTTGCTCAATTTTAGTCGCAAATTACTAAGCGATTCTTTGCAATTTTATTCACCAATTAGGATTGTCTGAATTTAAGCTGCTCATTACCGTTTTTCGTCAATTTCTTCTGCAGATTAGAGATTTTTCTCAATTTTAGCAATTATTCAATTAGCGGGGTTTTTTGTTTTTGCCGTGTATTAACGTTTGTCCCAATTTTGGCTGCTACTTAATTGTACGATGGCCATTTTTCTAAATTTCAGCCGTGAATTAGAGTTTTTGGCAAATTTAGTTGCGAATTAGCCCCTTTTCTCCTTGAATGAATGATGTTTTTTGCGATCTTGCAGTTGCGAATTGTCATTATATTCTTAATTTGAGCCACGAATCAGCGTTTTTTTTCATTTCATTTCATTTTAATAGGCTTGAATTACTTTTTTACTTACCTTTTTCTGTTTTTTTTCGCCCCTTTTTGGCTTTTTTTTTTGCTTTTTGCGCTTGCAAACCGGGGCACATCCCAATTTTAGCGTCGGGGTGGGCTAAGAAACAGCACGTTAGGGATTTGTCTACATTTTATAGCCATGAATTGGCATCTATACTCCGTGAATCAGCGATTTTTTCCCCCAATTTTGGCCTGAAAGTTTTGTATCAGCAACGAAAAATTGACGCATTTTCTCAATTTTCACATTTATAGCCGCAAGAACAGCAAATAAACGTGTCTTCCCACTTTTGGCCGCCTAAAGAGGTACACACAGAAACAGGGAATTTGCGTTTTTTTCTAAATTTTAGCCTTGAATACTTTATTTTTCTGAATTTTAGCCGCGGGTTCGCTCATTCTCTCAATTTCAGCCGCGGGCTTGGCCCAGGAACAGAACATAACATTTTTGGAGCGCATCCGCGGTCGGTTTTGCCTTCAGGGCATTGATATCGACAGTGAAGGTGTTTTCAGGGCGCTTTAGCTCAAATCGTGTTTAGCCCGCTATGCCATACAGACTTATGGTAGGAGAGAAACTGCCAGCTCTGTTTACCGTCTCAGGTCTAAAATTTAAAGCTTAGCTCCAAAAGTTTCACTTTCCGGGGTGAGGGGGGGGGAGAGAAGTTTCAATTTTTCGACATAAAATCCGAAATAGAAGGCTACAAACGACAGGTTTCCAGCAAATATTTATTTTTTGACGGATAGTGGCCGTTTCTGTGGAAATTTAGTCTCTGATGACCGTGAATTGACGCGATTCTAACCTCCAGATCCTGTTGGAAGCCTGCAAAAAGGCAATGGTTCGTCTGGTGTATTTTCGCCAGTGAATCTGCTCACAGGCGTGGTGGATCCAGTTTTTCCTCAAGAGGAGTGCAGTGAATGAGCACTATTTGTAGCGACGAATTGACGTTTTTCTTTAATTTTAGTTGAAACTGAGTGTTTTTTCTCAATTCTACCTCCAACTATAGCCTATTTTCTTCATTTTAACCGTAAAAAGGTCTCAAAAAACAGTGAAATAACGCATTTTTGATTTACTATTCTAATCACGGCCAGCACTGGGCATCGTCTATAAACCTCGAATAGGTGCGTTCTGTCAATTTCAGCCGCAAAAGAACAGTTTTTCCTCAATGTAACCTGTGATTGAACGCTATTTCTCAATTTTAGCCACGACAATTACACTATAATCAACAAAAAAACTGGGACAATTTTGTCAATTCATTTTCCCTCAATTTTAGCCGCAAATTCGTGCTTTAATCTCAATTCTGCCTTGAGGGATTCCCCCCTTCAAATTTCAGCAGTGAAAAGGTCCAAATAATACTCATGTCAACGAATTTAATTAATTTTGATCCGGACGTTGCATCGCGAATCTTAAAATAGGTGTTTTCCTCAATGTGCCTTAATTTTAGCCGAAAATAAGAACTTTTTCAAAAATGTGTGCGCTAAGTCGCCCTCTTTCTCGATTGTACCCGCAAAATTGCTATATAAATGTATAAAAAACAGTCAATTATCACTTTTTTGCAATGTTCACCGAGATGTTGGTTTGAGAAACCACGAACTGGTGCCTTCTCTCAATTTCACCTGCGTAAATGAGCTCCATTTCTCAATTTTAGCCGTGGATTGGATTGGACAATTAGTGATGCACGAGACCGAGACCGAGACTTACGTGTCTTGGTCTCGGTCATTAGCAAGATGATCTCGGTCTTGGTCTCGGTCTCGTACTTAAAAAGTCGGTCTCGGTCTCGGTCTCGTCTCGGTCTCGTCTCCTAAGTCTCGGTCTCGTCTCGAAAGTCTCGGTCTAATGACTGAAGGTGGATGGGGGGGGGGGATCAAAACCCTTCTTCCTCACACGGTTCACCCCCGCCACCAACCCACCTATATGTTTAGAGTGATTATGACAGATCCCCGGTTACCCCGCCCTCTCCGGAAGCTGGTGGAAGGCTATGGAGCATTTAATTTATAACCCCCCCCCCTGCAAGTGAATTCAGCAGAAATACCCCCCCCCCCTGGAGCTTGTCATATCCCTTTAAACATTGGAGAGGGGTGGGGTGGGAAGGTGGTCGGGGAGTATATGGGGAGCGGGAGGGATTTCGATTACCTCCCCCTAAGAGAGGTCCCAGATCCGCCCTTGGACCTATATGTACACATTTTGTAGGCTATGTAAGGTCAAAATGCTACAATTTAGGGGGGGGGGGGAAAGTCTACATCCGATCCAAGAATGGGCGTAAAAATGGGATTAACCCTAGTAGGCTAGTATAGGTCTTGTCATATCGCTGAAAACTTGTGTGGGGAGGGGGTTATTCTATGAGAGGGTTTTCGATCCCCCCCCCCACCTTTAAAAGGTCTCCGATTCGCCCTTTGATGCTTGATGCTATGTGTGTAGGTCACAGTATTCCAAACTGGAGAAATTAGAGGCACGCTATTTCTGCACGAAACGAATCGAATTCAGGCCGGTCTTCGGTCAGGGCTAAAGACCCAAACCGTTTCCGAAGAGGGGAGCATTAGATTGGGTCAGTGGCGGATTTACGGGGTGGGTTTTGGGGGTTTAAACCCCCCCCCCCCTAAGAAGATGGCGTATGCTATTGCTGGTCATTAGAAAGATTTCTTTTACCTTTACCAAGGCTGCTGAATAAGGGTGCGGCGCAGATGATTCCTATAGACCCTCCTCCCCTGTATTCGCCCCTCATCTACAATGCAGCCAGTAGTGCATCGATGAAGGGGTGAAGAGGTGGGCAGCCATAAAATTGATAGCGTTTTCCATTTGCATAAAATTCCGCTGTATCAAAAATATATGAAAGAGGAAAAAATAGATAAAAATCGCTAGAATTGAGGAAACTCCGTAAAATCGCTAATCCACATGACTAAGAAGTGCAGTGCTAAAAAGGGGAAAACGGATCAATTTAAGAATATTTACCGGCATTGTCAAATCGTCGACCGCCTTAAGTTTGTGACGGGTCCAGACAAGTGAACATCGCACACGGAGACCTAATTCACGAACTCGGCACTCTTCTGAAAAGTTTCTGTTCCTCCAAACTGAATTTGAAAAGTGGCTGGAAAAGTGAACTGCAAAGTGAAAACTTTTCAACTTTTCATACAAATATGTATTTTTGTTTCACCAAACACAAATTTGCAGAGTGAAGAGCCACACTTTTCAACACTGAGAAAAATGGTCTGTTAAAGAGGTATGTTAAAGCAGTTCTCGGTTGGTTTTACCGAGAAGTTCTGCATTTTTTGCATGGTCCTTCTTGGTTAATGCACTTTCTATGTGGAAACAGCATAGAAATCGCCTACTCAACGTTACTTAACCGTGAACTCTCGGTCAAAAATGCGTTTTACAGAGATTAGTGACTCTGTTAACAACGTTTTTCTGTATTTAACCGATATTCGCAGTGTTACTTTCTGAAAACAACAAGTACTCTGCTGTCAAAAGTATGCTAATCAACGGACCTACTCTGTTAAGTACAAAAAATAGTCCGGCAGCTGGCGCAGTGTATTATAGAACTTTTGCTCGTATAATTATTTCAGTGTCTTGAAAGTAGAGCCCTCATTGTCATCCAATCTCGGTAATTTGTGCTGCAACTCTACACTCTTTTTGACTTATTAGAAGTTTAAATTACGAACAATAGCCATTGTTGAAACTGTGTTTAGAAAAAGAGAAAGAAAAAAAAAAAATAAAAAGTTGTATATTATACAACGAGTGAGTAAAAGGTGAAATTACTTGCGAGTTGTAGTTTTTAAGCTCGAGCCGCTGGCGAGCGCATCAAATACAACAGAAAATGTACTTGTATCACGAGTTGTGCCTTGTACATGCTATTTTATTTATTTATTTTCGATTCTAACAAAAAAAGCGATTTAAATAAAACCCCCCAATTTCTTTCTTAGCTAGAGCACTGCTGCGATCTATTTGCGGTACGAGAGTAACACAAATTTGGCTGACAAAGAGGGGTCCGCGAATGTAACTCTCAGATTTTGATCTTAATCACTTTTTGGGTGAAAGCTTAATAATTTGTTTGGGTTATTTTCATTATAGAAGTTTCCAATAGTTTTTTTTTTACTGTTTTTCTCGTGGTTTTTACCTTTGGAAAACACGGCCAAATTGTCAAAAAATTCAAATTTGAATATCCGAATTATCCGGCTTTCCGAATTTTTCTCGGGCTCCCTTCGGGGCCCATTCACAAAAAGTAAGCCTGAGGCATTGGTCCACTTCACCCCTCCTACCAAGAACAACAGTTTGATCAGAATCTTATAGTTAAATTTGAAACCTCTCCATGTGAGTATAGCTCAAGAACTAATTAGTAAAGTGCAACTTTACTCACTAGTGAGTTAATTATCATTTCACCCACCTCAATTTATGTAGCCAGTAAAAAAGAACTTTACCCCTTCTCCGTTAAACACGAATGGCATACATTAACTGTAAGTCGTGGAAAAAAGATATATTTTGTTATGAATTGAGCGGTGCTTGAGTAAAATTGTGATACAAAATGGGGAGCGCGGAAAGTTGATTGTGCTGCACCGAGCGGCACGATATTCGTAATTGGAGCGAAATTTTACTATTAAATTAATCAACGAGTTTCCGATTTGTCATAGATTCCGGGGGAAAGAATTCGAACCTGTAGCACAATGAAGCACCTTAATGAATGAAATAGATGGTTCTTGGTCACATATGATTCTCTGTAGTCCATAATACAGTAATTTTGGTTCGTCCTACATAGTACTACCTCATCTGCAAGTATTGCGGGTTCCTCCTGAAACACCCTGTATAACTTTGGTGTGCACTCAATATGGTTTTCACGCTACAGTGACTAAAACGTGATTTTAGCCACTGTGTTGGAGAGAAAACAACTGTCTAAAGTTGCATTTTAGCCACTGTTTTGATAGTAAGAGAAACTGAGGGCATCGGACTGTTTCACCGCAGGTTCCACAGCCTTTCGGCTTTCCATTTCTCAGCGTGTGAGTTGTCGACGTCCTGAAAGGTGTTCGCGATGATGGAGGAATTCGTCCTTCACTTTTTTCTCAGTGTCTTAACGGGCGATTTCGCAACTTTCTGCTAATGTCGTCTGGCATCGCGCGAAAAGTAGCGTACACAACTCGTGTGTTAAATTTAAGCTTCTTTTTTACTGTTTTGCATTGTTTTTTGTTATTTATTAATTAATTTTACGCGAAGGTCGATTTATATGGGCTCGGTTTTACGTTAGTGTGAGAGTCTTTGAAAAAGGGGGATTACACAGTACTCACGAATATTCACTCCTGGGGTCCGAGGACGCCACGGGGAAGTCCGACTTCCGGGTGCGTCTTCGACGAACAACCGCTCAACAACGGAGTCAAGGTTCCACAGCGAACGCCCCGAAGGACCGGCGTTTTGTAGCCGGATCACCAACAGAGGACAAAAGAGAAAAAGACCGGTGCTCGCGCCTCGCTAATCGATCTCTCATTTTGTCTCCCGAAAGCCCCACGAAGACGTCCCTGCTTCCTCTGGTTTTCCCCCGTTGCTGGTGTTGCCGACGAGACGACTTTCCCAGGGCGCTGCTCAAAAACTCAATCCCCTCGACGCTGGCCAAAAACACACTCTCCCAGCGATCGCATCTTCCTTTTCCGTTTGGCCCTTTCTTCCTCCCCACTTCTTCGCTGCCGAAACGCGTCGCAATGTGGGTTCTCACGCACTCCTCTTTTTTTAAATCATATTATCTAATTAAGGTAGGGTTCGCCCGCCTGAGCCAAGCCGCTCGCCTCAACTCCCCCCCCCCGCATATAGCCGTTAGGGTGTGACCCATAACACGTGGAAATGTGGATTTTACCTGCTCGTGTTTTTTTAGTGAATGAGGCGTACGTTGCACGCCTCGTTCACTAAAAAAAAAAAAACTCGCAGGTAAAATTACACTTTATCCACTCGTAGTATAATATACTGTTGTTTACTGAAAAGAGAGGAAAGTTTCACTTCTCACACTTTTTAGTAAACAAGCCAAATTGTATGCCAACCAGCGATGCCAACTGACTTGCATTTTGATTTAACTGATTTACCCAATTTAACTTTTGAGGAATCAGGGGGCCTATTCTCTAACTCCGAAGCAATAGCTCTTTCGCAGTCATATGTTTATTTCATTAAGTTTCTTCAAACAAATTAATGAAATAGACACATGGCTGGCGAAAAAAATATTGCTTGTTGTTAGAGAATAGGGCCCCAGGCCTTCTACGGAGTAGCGAAAATTACAACGAAGACTTGAGGGTTGGTGACGTGAGCCTCACCGGCATCAAAGAACAAAGCGTATGGTTTAAAGTGGACACATTTGACATTTTTAGCCACGTAGCCGTTGATGCCATGCACGATCTCTTTGAAGGAGCCTGCATTATTTTACACTATGACATTAATAATCGAGGGTTTAATTCGACACAAATACTTCACTTTGGATTATTTAAACCAGCGCATTCTAGAATTTGATTACGGCCCAGATTCGTGTAACAAATCCCCGTTAAACTCAACTGGCATGACAGTAGATACGGTCAAGTTGAAATTTTCATCAACTGAATGCGAACGATTTGTGAAGTATTTCGGTTTAATGATTGGTCACAAGATTAATGAAGGCAATAGTAGATACTATAAATATTATGAATTATACATTCTTCTTCGACAAATTATTGAATTAATAATGACTGAAAACGTCTATTACGACTTAACCCGTTTACTAGCTCATCACATTTCTGAATTTCTTCTTCTGTACATCAATATTTCTCCTGGAAATTCAATACCTCCTAAGTTTCACCACTTAATTCACTATCCAAAGTTGTTGCTCCGCCTAGGACCTCTTTGTAAATTACGGTCTATGAGGTACGAGGGGAAGCACAGGGCATGCAAAGCCGCCGCTCGTGTTTCAGCAAGCGGAGTGGATATTTCAAAAACAATAGCTAAGAAAATGCAATTGCAATTGAATAGCGTTTTCTATTCCAACACAATACCTCGCTCTTTGTTTGTTTGCAGCCGAGCACGCAAATTACCTGCTGCTATTGTAGCTGAAGTATCAGCTCAACTGGCCTTGCCTAACGGCACATTTTTGTCGTCCCATTCGTGGGTTAAAGCACCAAATAACGTTACATACAGACATGAAGATGTCGGATGCTTTGTACTTGATAGTGGGGACTTGAATTATCCCAAATTCGTAGAAATCAGTGATTTGTACTATTCGCCAAAATTGGGAGAGGGATTTGCTCGAGGATTCACATTTGACACGATTTTTTTCTAATCCAAGTTGCAAGCCTATTTTGTCGAACGGAAAGTCGAAATTCATTGTTTCAGCTTGCAAGCGCTTAAATTTCCATTTCCAAATACTGTCACACCTGCTGCATCAGTTAACTCATATTATAATATAACAATAAGAAACTCAATAGCTTGAATATTGCGCTATAAAAAAATAAAATAAATAAATAAATAAGCTAAAGTAAGTTTGTATTTTTTTGTAAATTAATCTTATTCGTAATAAATATTAATGGAAACTGTGAGATGTTTCTCCTTTTGCCATTACGCTCATCATTGAACATTGTTTAATGAAAATAACTTATTATTATTATAATTTTGGTGCATTTTTTTTTCTGAAGTTGTTTGACCCACAGCACTTCTTAACCCTGCAAAATACACCGAGAGATCTAAGTTAAATGAGCAATCCTTCTCTGTTGATATGACCGAGAATGGTAGGAGAAAGTCTCTGTAGAAGACGCCATTATTCTCTGTTACCTCGAAATTCGGTTTTACCGAGATGAGTATTTACGGAGTTTGACATGCTTTAACCTAGATGTGCCATATCGGTTAAATGTACCGACCTCGTCTCGGGTGCTACCGTTTAACAGAGAGTTTTCGGTTGAATTTAACAGAGAAAGTGCCCATTTTTTCTCTCAGTGAAGAGTTTTCAGTTATTTCTGCAGAGTCGTTAGTTGACCCTTTAAGTGGGAAGAGGTGTTTGAAATACCTACGCGAAATTTATTTTTCTGAGGGAGAAAGGCGTAGGGATGCATGTCCGAAGGGAATATATAGGATTCACATAAACTTTGCCGTGAGTGATAGCTTTTTCACGAAACTTTTCGTTTGATTAGGGCTGAAATTGAATAATTATGTGCTCGAAAAAAATCGACCGTCGTATACTATATCCTCCGAAACGAAGCCTATAGCGTTGTCTGCTGAGATTGAGCAGAAACTGTTGTTTCGGCACTAGGTGGGCATACTCGGGCCGTGCATCGCCGCGTTGCAAGAGGTTTCTAGTGTCTAGTGTAAAGTTTCGATTCATGTTCCGAGACCTTTCGTTTGGCAGAAGAATCTTGCGGATTAGCTTCTTTTTTTTTTTGGAGGGTTTCCTTATGTTGCTGGATGTGTCGATGGTACACTGATTAACATTGACGATTCGAGGGAGTACGAAGAACAATTTGTCATCAGACATGCGAGCGTCTTTCACCCCTTTTAACGCGTTGTAATGGGACCGATCTCCGGCTCCCAAACAAAACACATCAGGGTGCTCATTCTCAGAAGTTTAACATACATAATATGTATAGCCCAGTCAAAATCGAATTTTACCTAGCAAAAGGTTCATTATCATTTCTTAAGCGGCCCAGACACGTACAATAATATTGCGCAATAATACGGGTTGTACTTGTACAATAAAATTGAACGTTTGTGGGTTGTTTTG
The DNA here is from genome assembly GCA_038030265.1 of Corythucha ciliata. Classification (NCBI taxonomy): domain Eukaryota; kingdom Metazoa; phylum Arthropoda; class Insecta; order Hemiptera; family Tingidae; genus Corythucha; species Corythucha ciliata. The sequence continues at coordinate 4,737,065 of CM075941.1, read as the reverse complement.
ATGGGTTGCACAATACAATGAACAACCTATTTTTAGTGCATTTCATTCTGAAAATGCACTATTGGTCTCGTCGTGATTGTGGCAAACAT
>CM075941.1:4586523-4736476 GCA_038030265.1 Corythucha ciliata | reverse complement strand
AATCGGACATGTGTGGGCTCTCCTCACCGCGCCGAGTCCCGGACCGACACACGGCGGCGCGGTGAAAACACGGAAATGTGTGGGGAGACCTTTATTCGCGCCTTGAAAATTGTTAAGCTGACTAGACCCGTTATATTGTTTCGCGAGTGTTGCACTTTTGAAGAAAATCATCTGGTTGCATTCAATTTTAACTTCAATGTTCCCTTCGGCAACGGAAGTATGGTGTTCGTGAAAAAAATCGAGTCCGAGCTGACATCACATTCAGAAAAGTTGAAAAAAGTGGTTTTTGGCATGCCGTCGGTCTGTCGCTTTTTTTTTTTTTTTTCGATAAATTGCATGAAAATGAAAACCTGGCTTCTCTTGGCATGAGAAGCACAAATCTGGCCTTTGTTTTGTGAAAAAAGTATTTATCGGACATGTTCTTGTTAAAAGCAGTGGATTTCTAGACAATAGGAAAATAAACCTTTTGCAAAGAAAAGAGAAAACCGAATGACTTTTTATTAATTTTTTTTAAAACAATTATCATGTGCGAAAGTGTTGCTTCAAAATTGTTTCCAACAACACACCCCCGCAAGTAATTATTAGTTTTCTAAGTTCTTAGTTTTCTGTAACTTTTAGTTAAATATGAGCGCGAACTCATTTGTATAGGCGACAGCCTCAAAACAAATAAACCATCTATTCTATTCTACTTCGCACTTCTCATTATTTAGTCCTCGCCTGCTGAAGTTGTTTCAGTCACTGTAGTCAATGAAAGAGTTTTTTTTTCGTGAAGTGATTTGAGTCGTGTTGAAGCAAGAACTTGTGACTCCGAAATGGATGAAGATGTTAAAACTCTTTTGCAAGAGTGGAAGCTGAGCGACTACAATTTGAATGTGAATTTTCTACTTATTGTTTTGTACTATGTTTGAATACATATATTTCGTGTTTCTTCTTTCACGACTTCTTCGCATGTGAACTAAAATTTACGTTCATCCCATTTCCAATTTTAATCTTTTTTGACCAATAACAGAATTTTAGAACACTCACTTTCACGGTAACTCAAATTTTTTTTTTAGGGTCTCAAACGGGCCACAAGAAAGGCTGAACCGACCGTCGAGAGAAATCAGGATTTGAAATGGAAATTTAATCTGCGGTTTACCTCTGACGCTCGGCTCAACCATTTTTTGCGGCAAATTTGGCCGTAAAGAATCAGTAAGGCTAACCGTGAAAAGTGGAAGCACGTACCGAGAAAGTCGGTGACAAATTACCGTTTGTACCACAGTAGAAACGGTATATTCTACCGTATGCCGACGGTAGTATATGCCGTTATTTCACGGTTGACACCAGACTCAAGACGGTACCTCTTAACCGAGGTGAGACACCTGTTTTAACTGTGATATAACGGTATATTCCACCGTATGCCAACGGTAGCATGTACCGTTATGTCACGGTTGACACCAGACTCAAGACGGTATTTCTTAACCGAGTAGAGATACCTGTTTTACCGTTGAGTAACCGTCATGACAGTAGAATTTTACCGTTTTTTTTCTGCTGATGTTACCGTATAATATCCAAAATTCGGTTCGCCACTACCGTAAACACACTGTTGGACTAACCGCCTGACACGGCTGTGATTACCGAGTATACGGTCAGCTTTCACCGATGTTAGACAGTTGCTGTAACAGACAAGGGAGTTGTGGGTCGGAAGAATCTACCGTAAAGTAACGGTTAGAGTTAACCGTCTCAACTGACTGGGATCATGTGTTTAACCGTGTTTGTGGCTTGACCGTCAGACTCGGTTGCAAACATTTTACCGACAATATGCGCTAACCGAGTGCATTTAACCGTATCAAGCTTGTCGGTAGACTTTACCGACTCATGACGGTTGCAAACATTTTACCGAGATTTCTCGGTTAAAATTAACCGAGAAAGTGCCTCTTTTTTTCCCCATTGTAGGTCTTGAGAATGGCCGATAATTGAGTCAAATGCTTAGTTTTTGGTTAAGATTCTATTCACAGTGCTGAAAGTTAAGATTCTGAGGCGATAATTTACCATTATTCTGGTAAATTGTGCCCGATTCTGCCAGTTTTTTGGCGATGTTTAACCGAAACTCTGGCTTTACTTGACTTCGTGCTCGGGCTTAAATTGATAATTCTGTGGCTTAACTATGACTTTCTGAACTGTGATAGGGTTTAAAACGAATTTTCCCTTTCTTCTTTTGTTTTGACAACCCTTTCTTCCTCCTTTTTATTTAATGTTATTTATCTCCTCCTTGATCAGGTGTAGCGGCTGCTACCCCCACCTCCCACCGCCGAAATTCTCTATAGAGTAAAACCATCCGCATTGTTTCTCTGTTTCCAGGTCTTTCCAATCGAGGCGGATCGAGCAGTTTTCCAGTCATATGTCAGCCGCCACCGTCAAGCACTCGCCCCGGTGTCGTCTACGCTCCACCCAATTCATCCATACCCAACGGCGGTCTCATCGTCAGTTTGAACGGCTCGCGTCACTACATCTCATTCCCAGTACCAATGGGAGTTCCACCGACGGACCTATCGAAATCGTCGCCGAAATGATCACTCCCCTCTCCCTCTCTACATCATCACACGTGTCATTACGTCAGAATCTTCTTTATTTTGCACCCTTGGGATTCGTATAGTATAATATACGGTATCTGTAACGCTTTTAGAAAGGTGGCCAATTTTTTGTTTTGTTTTTTGTACAAGACTGAATTTTTGTACCAAATCTAACATACTTTCCCCTTTCCCCTTCATCACTGTCTATAGGTCTTCCGAAAAGCTTTAAATCATGCTACTAACCAGCCCCCACATCATTCACAATCGCTATACACTTTCCTCGTCTAAACAAACGATCTCATGACTTTTAACTTCTTAGTTTGAAACATCGCTATTTTTACCCCCAGCATCGTATAGACGATGTCTACGTAAGCGTCTTTAGTCTTACGCTTTGTTACTTTATTAACCACGAGAAAATGAAGCCGTTTGATCACGATCATTTCGTCAAGCCTAACAGGAGAAATAACACATTTCCCTGCGGGGTATAAGAGAGTAAGATTGCACTTGTATATCGTTTGACGATTTCATTTCTTTTTTCTCGTCTTTCCTATAATTTTTTTTTTTTACTCACTAAAGCGAGAGACCGAGTTAGGAAAGAGTATTCAATCACCTAATCGAGTTAACTGAAAAACAGTTAATTAAAAATAGTTTCTATAGCGTCACAAATGGTTTTTTTGCTCAGTTTTCCCCCTCAAAATGGGTTCGGGCAACGAGCTTTTCGGTTAAACAGACTGAACAGCACAGAAACAGACAAACAAGTCTTTAAAAAGCCTTCCCTTCCTTCTAATATCAAATAATTGAGCTTTACACAAAAATGTAACTTATAAATAAATTGAATAAAAAGACTGACAAACTTTTAGTTTTGTTTATTTTTAGAGCGAGAAAAAATAACTGTCTAGTTTGGCTTTGTTAGATTTTTTTTTTCATTTCTTCAAGCTTCCTCAGAGCTCTAATTTGCTATCAAATCTCAGCTTTATTCTTAATTTAACACCCCTTTCCCATTTCATAATTGGCAAGTGCGTGCAGCTGTCTATAGTCTGTGCTGCGTTGTTTATTATTATTATTGTTTTGTTGTTGTTGTTGTGCAAATGGAGCATTTTTGAATAGGGAAAAAAACGTCAAGTCTGACTCATATCACACCTGCTGTTTGATGTTTTTTTTTTTTTTTTGTTCTGTCGACTTTCGATTATTGATTTTTTCAAGGAATTTGCGTGCTCGATAATCATTTTTTTTACCCCCCCCCCCCCCACCACCATCACCACCACACCGCATCAAGTCCTTAAAGGTCAGTCTCTGACTCTCTTTTCTCTTTATCTAAAAATTACACTTGACCGTCAGATTATTTATTTTTAAAAATGCTGCCTTTTTTAACAAATAAATCATCCAAAGGAGCGGAAAAATCACTTTTTAATACTTTCATCTGCCCTAAATTCTAACCCTAACGCTGTGTTTTCTAAAGAGATGATTGAAAAAACTGGTGCTACCTTAAATCATAAAGTAATGAAATTGGGAAGATCAAAATCTCAGAAAAAAACTTCGAAGTCTCATCACATACGTGGTTTAACCTACTAAGAATTAATAATTAAGTTTTCATAATCCCGACTTGTTACTATTTTGCAAAATTAATCCGAAAATAACGTTAATTTATAAGTTATGAACCAAGAAAAGTTGTTAACTTAGTCATGTAATATTAAAAAAAAGAAGAAAAAACATCCATTCTTATTTCTCCGAATCGTCTCCTGTAGGTAGTACCTACGTGTGGTTTTAAATATAATCTTACAACTATACTCCGGCTATAATTTGACGTTGGAATTGGCGAAGGTTTGTTGAGGAGGAGGAGGGGGGGTATTATCTTCCAATTATAATCACTTCGTAATAGCCTGCGTTGTCTCTATATGGTAAACATTTCAATCGGCTCTTTTTTAAAACGTGACTTATTGTCCTTGGAAGGGCACCCACGTTTCTAAAAATACGCTTCGATGGAGTTTTGAACTGATAAAACTGTGCTATTTTGTTGTAATATAGACGGAACAAAAACGGTTTTTCAGCTGAAATGAAGACAAAGTGAGAGGAAAGATGAATTTGTTTACAGTTATGCCCAAAAATCATCGTTTATTGGAATTTATCTTGCAGTGATGCCAGAACTACAGTTTTTCGTGTTGGTTTTCGCCACCGATAAGTAGAAAATGTCCAATAACTCGTTATATGTGTTCAGTCATGGGCGTAGCTAGCTCGCTAGACTAAACAGAAGGAGGGGGGAGGGACATTTCGCGGGGTTGAAATTGAGATTCTTTGGCAGGGAGTTTCTCTCGGCATGGCCGACCGACCCCTCCTTGCAAACTGCAATCACATCTTTCAAAGGGGTGAGTTTGGGTCACTCACACTGCACTCACTGTCGTCCCCACACATGTGCCAACCTTCCAACGCTTGTAACGCTTGTGATTCTTGAGTCCACCACGTGGCATGCGACACGTTATCGTTATGGGCAGTGGTGGCCAACCGAGGGCTCGCGAGCCAAAAAGTGGCCATGGCATACAGTGGTTGGATTTTGGCGCCCCTTTGATTTTTGGACAAATGGAAATCGTTACAATTCGTGCCTCCTCGTGGGCGGTCAATCCCCCACTTAATCTCGATCAAAATGGAAAATAACGCTAATTTGGAGCTGAAATTGAGATAAATGGCTAATTAACGGCTGAAATTATTGAAAAAAAAAAACAAACAAAAAAACGAATTCACGGCCATAAATAAGAAAAAGTGCTAAATCACGGATAAAGTCAAGAAAACTTCACGGCGAAAATTGAGAAAAAGCTCTAAAATCGCGGATAGCGTGTAAATTACAGTCATTAGCGTTTAAAATTACGAAACACGCTAATTAACGGACAAAATCGTGAAAAATCAATAATTCACGAACGAGAAAATGCGCTAATTCACGCCTAAAATTACGAAAACATGAATTCTCGGCTTGTTCAGAACGCAAGTTCGTGGCTCAAACTGCAAAAAAACGCTAGTCCGGAGCTAAAATTAAGAAAAGTTGCTAATTCATAGATGCAATTGAGAAAAATCGCTAATTAGCGGCTGAAATAAAGAAAAACACGAATTCTCTGCAAAATGAAGATAAATCGCTATAATTCACGGTTAAAAGGGTGAAAAATCACAAAAATGACAAAAATTGCTAAGTCGCGGGTAATAAGGAGAAAACTTGCTAATTTACCGTATAATATCCAAAATTCGGTTCGCCACTACCGTAAACACACTGTTGGACTAACCGCCTGACACGGCTGTGATTACCGAGTATACGGTCAGCTTTCACCGATGTTAGACAGTTGCTGTAACAGACAAGGGAGTTGTGGGTCGGAAGAATCTACCGTAAAGTAACGGTTAGAGTTAACCGTCTGGTGACGGTTCATTCAACAGATATGTCTCAACTGACTGGGATCATGTGTTTAACCGTGTTTGTGGCTTGACCGTCAGACTCGGTTGCAAACATTTTACCGACAATATGCGCTAACCGAGTGCATTTAACCGTATCAAGCTTGTCGGTAGACTTTACCGACTCATGACGGTTGCAAACATTTTACCGAGATTTCTCGGTTAAAATTAACCGAGAAAGTGCCTCTTTTTTCCCCCATTGTCGGTCTTGAGAATGGCCGATAATTGAGTCAAATGCTTAGTTTTTGGGTTAAGATTCTACTCACAGTGCTGAAAGTTAAGATTCTGAGGCGATAATTTACCATTATTCTGGTAAATTGTGCCCGATTCTGCCAGTTTTTTGGCGATGTTTAACCGAAACTCTGGCTTTACTTGACTTCGTGCTCGGGCTTAAATTGATAATTCTGTGGCTTAACTATGATTTTCTGAACTGTGATAGGGTTTAAAACCAATTCTCCCTTTCTTCTTTTGCTTTGACAACCCTTTCTTCCTCCTTTTTATTTAATGTTATTTATCTCCTCCTTGATCAGGTGTAGCGACTGCTACCCCCACCCCCCACCGCCGAAATTCTGTATAGAGTAAAACCATCCGCATTGTTTCTCTGTTTCCAGGTCTTTCCAATCGAGGCGGATCGAGCAGTTTTCCAGTCATATGTCAGCCGCCACCGTCAAGCACTCGCCCCGGTGTCGTCTACGCTCCACCCAATTCATCCATACCCAACGGCGGTCTCATCGTCAGTTTGAACGGCTCGCGGCACTACATCTCATTCCCAGTACCAATGGGAGTTCCACCGACGGACCTATCGAAATCGTCGCCGAAATGATCACTCCCCTCTCCCTCTCTACATCATCACACGTGTCATTACGTCAGAATCTTCTTTATTTTGCACCCTTGGGATTCGTATAGTATAATATACGTTATCTGTAACGCTTTTAGAAAGGTGGCCAATTTTTTGTTTTGTTTTTTGTACAAGACTGAATTTTTGTACCAAATCTAACATACTTTCCCCTTTCCCCTTCATCACTGTCTATAGGTCTTCCGAAAAGCTTTAAATCATGCTACTAACCAGCCTCCACATCATTCACAATCGCTATACACTTTCCTCGTCTAAACAAACGATCTCATGACTTTTAACTTCTTAGTTTGAAACATCGCTATTTTTACCCCAGCATCGTATAGACGTTGTCTACGTAAGCGTCTTTAGTCTTACGCTTTGTTACTTTATTAACCACGAGAAAATGAAGCCGTTTGATCACGATCATTTCGTCAAGCCTAACAGGAGAAATAACACATTTCCCTGCGGGGTATAAGAGAGTAAGATTGCACTTGTATATCGTTTCACGATTTCATTTCTTTTTTCTCGTCTTTCCTATAATTTTTTTTTTTTTTTTTGCTCACTAAAGCGAGAGACCGTGTTAGGAAAGAGTATTCAATCACCTAATCGAGTTAACTGAAAAACAGTTAATTAAAAATAGTTTCTATAGCGTCACAAATGGTTTTCTTGCTCAGTTTTCCCCCTCAAAATGGGTTCGGGCAACGAGCTTTTCGGTTAAACAGACTGAACAGCACAGAAACAGACAAACAAGTCTTTGAAAAGCCTTCCCTTCCTTCTAATATCAAATAATAGAGCTTTACACAAAAATGTAACTTATAAATAAATTGAATAAAAAGACTGACAAACTTTTAGTTTTGTTTATTTTTAGAGCGAGAAAAAATAACTGTCTAGTTTGGCTTTGTTAGATTTTTTTTTTTCATTTCTTCAAGCTTCCTCAGAGCTCTAATTTGCTATCAAATCTCAGCTTTATTCTTAATTTAACACCCCTTTCCCATTTCATAATTGGCAAGTGCGTGCAGCTGTCTATAGTCTGTGCTGCGTTGTTTATTATTATTATTGTTTTGTTGTTGTTGTTGTGCAAATGGAGCATTTTTGAATAGGGAAAAAAACGTCAAGTCTGACTCATATCACACCTGCTGTTTGATGTTTTTTTTTTTTTTTGTTCTGTCGACTTTCGATTATTGATTTTTTCAAGGAATTTGCGTGCTCGATAATCATTTTTTTTACCCCCCCCCCCCCACCATCACCACCACCCCGCATCAAGTCCTTAAAGGTCAGTCTCTGACTCTCTTTTCTCTTTATCTAAAAATTACACTTGACCGTCAGATTATTTATTTTTAAAAATGCTGCCTTTTTTAACAAATAAATCATTCAAAGGAGCGGAAAAATCACTTTTTTAATACTTTCATCTGCCCTAAATTCTAACCCTAACGCTGTGTTTTCTAAAGAGGTGATTGAAAAAACTGGTGCTACCTTAAATCATAAAGTAATGAAATTGGGAAGATCAAAATCTCAGAAAAAAACTTCGAAGTCTCATCACATAAGTGGTTTAACCTATTAAGAATTAATATTTAAGTTTTCATAATCCCGACTTGTTACTATTTTGCAAAATTAATCCGAAAATAACGTTAATTTATAAGTTATTTCGTTTATTGGCTTATTGGTGGTCCACGCTGTTTACAGCCATGAGAAATGAACCAAGAAAAGTTGTTAACTTAGTCATGTAATATTAAAAAAAAAAGAAAAAACATCCATTCTTATTTCTCCGAATCGTCTCCTGTAGGTAGTACCTACGTGTGGTTTTAAATATAATCTTAAAACTATACTCCGGCTATAATTTGACGTTGGAATTGGCGAAGGTTTGTTGAGGAGGAGGAGGAGGAGGAGGAGGGGGGGTATTATCTTCCAATTATAATCACTTCGTAATAGCCTGAGTTGTCTCTATATGGTAAACATTTCAATCGGCTCTTTTTTAAAACGTGACTTATTGTCCTTGGAAGGGCACCCACGTTTCTAAAAATACGCTTCGATGGAGTTTTGAACTGATAAAAACTGTGCTATTTTGTTGTAATATAGACGGAACAAAAGCGGTTTTCCAGCTGAAATGAAGACAAAGTGAGAGGAAAGATGAATTTGTTTACAGTTATGCCCAAAAATCATCGTTTATTGGAATTTATCTTGCAGTGATGCCAGAACTACAGTTTTTTGTGTTGGTTTTCGCCACCGATAAGTAGAAAATGTCCAATAACTCGTTATATGTGTTCAGTCATGGGCGTAGCTAGCTCGCTAGACTAAACAGAAGGAGGGGGGAGGGACATTTCGCGGGGTTGAAATTGAGATTCTTTGGCAGGGAGTTTCTTATTAAGAGTTTCTCTCGGCATGGCCGACCGACCCCTCATTGCAAACTGCAATCACATCTTTCAAAGGGGTGAGTTTGGGTCACTCACACTGCACTCATTGTCGTCCCCACACATGTGCCAACCTTCCAACGCTTGTGATTCTTGAGTCCACCACGTGGCATGCGACACTATTTGGCGATTATTCAACTCATCATTTTAAACACGCCTTCAGGCAAGGCAATTGCTTCCATGAGCGCGTCCTCGCCCTCTTCAGTTAGTTACAAATTCCCGTTACGAGCTTGGATGGAGCCTTGGGTTGGATTCCGCTATTATTGAAATAATAAAACAATAAAATAAATAATTATTGTTTGTTAAGAAATGTGTTTGTGCAAATAAATAAATAAAAAATAAATAACACCCACATCCACCACCAACCGCATTACAATCACCATGAACTGGAGAGGTCGAGGGCGCGCTCGCGGAAGCAATTGCCTTACCTGAAGGCATGCTTAATAACGGATACTTTTGGTGGTTTTTTTCACTCGTTTTTGCTTCTATCTCGGAAGGAAAAAGAATAATCCAGAACTAAGCAGGCCATTCGAAAGCTGACAAGCAGTAGAAGTTTTTAATAATTTTTTACACTTCCTACGAGGGCCATAAAAGAATTGACAGCTGGCTGAAAGACTAGGAGTTTTCTGGAAATCTAAGAAGTTGGCTGTTCAGTACCAATTTAAGCACTTAAATATTGATCGATTTAGAGACGAAAATATTCAATCCTGCAGAGAATTTAGTGCTCTTTCCAATGGCTTCTTTTAAATTTCAATAAGACCATTTTTTCATCAGATACAGACGATTTACTAAGGAAAGCCGTGGGTGCATTGAAAATTATGAAAACCCCAATTATCTCCAAAACCATAAGTAATCGGACCATGGTGCATAGGGTCATTTTGGTTCCAAATGTGACCAAGAATCACCCATTTCATTTATGCCAGACTTTTCCGTTACACCCGTATAAACGCTTTTTTATTCCCACTACTGCCGTGGAAATCGTATCGCGTCGCACATTCGTTCGACAGGACAGAAGTCCAGTGGGAAATTCGATTAAATAAATGTCCGTGCGAATGTCCAGATGAAAAACCGAATCAAAAATGACCAAAATCACAAGCATTTTCAAATATTAATCTTTATATTTAATCATTATTATTGCCGATCACTTCAGCAATATTTTAAAAAGGAACGTAACTAATATTGTTTTAACGTTGGAATTAGTCGTTTATAAAATATTAATTAAATGAAAGCAGACAACATTTTATAAATATTTTCTACAATCTACAATAAATATTGTTTCTTGAAATTTATTCAATATTGAAAAAATGGGACATGACAAGGATTTTTTAAATATTGATGGGAAACATTTATGAAATATTAGTTCATTGATTTTGGTTGACTGGGTATTGGCTGCGGTTTCATGGATTTTGCAGTGTTCCGGAAAGCTTTCCAACACGTTTTTAACATCATGTGATGACATGTTTTCAACATGAAGAACTTCGGCATCACTTGTCAGATAAAACTGAAATCTTACAGAACAGGCCCCCCTTGAAGCAAAGAAACTGCAAAATGCTGACGCGTGGTGTAGGGGCATGGACAAGACTTATTTTGGGTTCTGACTTCATTAGAGTTTCTTTTTAATAACTACTTTGTGTTCTAATAAACGATGATGTCTATCTATTCTAAAAAAATGTGATTCCTATGAAGCGTCAAACACACGCGTCATCGGCTATGGAGTTAGACCACTTATATACTCTCACTCCAATAGCCGATGAACGCGAGCGTCTGATGCTTTATACATGGTGTAACGGGAAAATGGGGCATTATTGAAATGGGTGATTCTACATTACATTTGGGTCGAAAATAACTATAATGGACCATGGTCCGAATATTAACCGTTTCTGAGAAAATTGCAGTTTTCCTGATCGTCAATGCATCAGTTGTTTTCTTCAACACTCGGTCGGTATCTTAGCAACCACTGATCCTGGAAAAATATCAAGGACACCGTTGGAAAGAGCACCAAATTTCCTTTAAGAATGATCGTAAAGTTAGGGTAGTTCGTGAAATTTGGACGCCCTTCACGCTCGGCTGAATAGACGCTCCCTTGAATTTCTCCATTCTTAATTGATATTCCGCCAGCTGTTTTAGAGCTGCTCTCGGAGGAAGAGTAGGACTTCAGGAAAAACTTCTACAATTAATAAGCTTTCAAATGACCTGTGACATGGCAAATAGCCCCCCCCCCACCACCTCAATTCATTGGATTGACACCTGTATGTGTTCCTCTGGATAATAAGAAACAGTTTATTTCATTTTAAGTTATGTTTGTCATTTGGGCCATTTTATGTTATTTAGTTATGATTAGCACTCTGACCGTTTTAGTTGATCAAGATTGTCGTTTTGACCGTTTTTATTTTAAGTTAGGATTGTCGGTTTGACCATTTTATTTTATTCATTGAATTTAGAAGACCCATTCTCCGGACAATTAGGGGATTACTCCCCTCCTCACCACACCACCCTAGTCACAACTGTGAATTCGATGGAGTGGGGAGGCTGAAAATAAAGTTTCAAGCACTTAAGTATGACCTTTTTTGGAGCAAGGTAACTGGACTCAGCAGTCTTAACGGAGAGAACAATTCGCAGAAAAGGTTCGCAAAGAGCTTTCGGAAGCAAATTGTTTCACTCTTGAGGGCAATCGTAAACGTACGTTTCCAAACATTTTTGACGAGTTTTCAAGTATTTCGTACTGTATCTTAGAACGAATAAAGACAAAACCCCGAACCGTTAAGCAGGTCATTTGAAAGCTTAATAATATAATTGTAGAAGTTTTTCCTGAAGTCCTACTCTTCCTCCGAGAGGTGTCAGTAAAATGACAGCTGGCTGAATAACAAGTAAGATTAGAGAAATTAAAGAAAGCGGCTATTCAGCCGATCGTTAAGGGCGTCCAAATTTGACGAACTACCCCAACTTTACTATCATCTTAAAGGAAAATGTGTTCTCTTTCCAACGGTGTCCTTGAAAGTTTCCTAGGATCAATGGTTGCTAAGATACCGACCGAGTTTTGAAGAAAACGCCTGATGCATCGAAATTCAGGAAAACTGCGATTTCTCAGAAATGGTTGTTATTCGGACCATGGTCTATATAGTCATTTTTAATCCACATGTGATGTAGAATCACCCATTTCAATTAAATATGCCCCATTTTCCCGTTACACCCTGTATAAATCACACCTTAATAAACGATTAACCCATTTCGTTCAATAGATGACTGACATCAGTATGAGATATGACTAACACGTGTTAGTGTAGTGAACGAGAACACATTTTTAACATGAGTCTGTGATGATGTTGACAACAGTACAACCTCGTGATGAAAATATTTGTCATAACATAATGTCAAACACGTGTTCAAAATCTGTCCGAAACAATGCAAAATCCTTGAAAAAGCGGACAATAACACTTTTTCTGTCATGTGTTTGAAATATTCCTAGAAATAATTTTCAAAATTATTAAATTGCTACTAGGGTGTGCTCAAAACACAAATTTCCGCGTGTTCAATACGTTTTGGACAGGAGTTATTAAAATATGTTGGTCAGTTGTGTTGGAAATGTGTCAGAAACATCGTTTCTGAAATATTTCAAATTATTGGTGTTTGAAATATTTCAGACAACTTTCAGTTTCAATCATTGCATTAGACACGTTGCTGTATGTTTCCAACATATTTCAGAAATATCTGGGACGGACACCTTTTATTTGTCATCAAAGTTTTCTCGAACATGATTGGGCCTTGGATGCCACATAATTATATGCTTTGATAGACCGGTGGGGGCGGGATTTCTATGCCAACGTTGCCGGCGTGTCCGAACCCCATGGGCTTGCTACTAGGGTAGGGTCGCTATAGCGATTTTCATTCAACACACTACACACAAGTGTATAGTGCAGCGTCCTCTGTATAAACATATGTTTCAATTCCGAGAGGACGGGTGAAAAAACTTACACCACACGAGAGTAAATAATTGAATGGAAAACGCATTCAATTATTTTTCTCTCTTGCCCGGTGACAATTTGCGTGGTAAAAGCTGTAAATTAACTCAACAACGAGGGCATCATGATACAGTTTTTGTTACTCCTTACCAACAATCAAAGCAGGTAGGTACCCTTGATGCGTTGAACCACATTTTCATATTTTGCCTCGTCAGCCATCAGTCATCATCCCACGTCTCGAACAAGACGAGGTAGATTCCATTCGCAATTTCGAAACGCGGTGACCAGGCAGGCAGCTAATGAAAGTAAGAGATATTTAGCATGGAAGTGTCCAGGTGAGTACCTATGTTGGGAGTTGGGACACCCCGAGATCGTATTTGTGGCTGGCGTGAAGGCGACAGGGTGTTGCGCGGTCACACCCTTTTCTTCCCAGTAGCCAAGAATTATTCAACACAACATAGCGGAGACTCAAGACGAAGGCGGCCAGCGAGGGGGTACGAAAGAACCCTATTAGAGTATAGCGCTGTGAGAGCAACAAAAAAATATGTTCATTAGTTCTCCGCCGAACCAAACGTAATTAAGATGAAATATTCAACTTACTGTACTGTGTGAGACGGCTGCAAGAACCAGGGATCAGATAGCAACGCGGTTGATGGGTCATTAGTGGGAACCGCCGATCACGTTGGCTACTTGTGTTAATTTTTGCCTCGAAAAATGATAGTTAGCTGAATCTGGAATTTTCAATTATGGTTTTGCATTCACGTTAAAAAATATATATAATCTGAACCACGCGCCCTGTCTCAACGTTTGCTGGTTCACCCTTTCACCATTTCGTGCAGTTGACTTAAATTCAAAAAGTTTAGCCCAGTGATTCGGCGTCAAAGACAACAAAAAACACCAAAATGCGCGTTGCTGTGTTCACGCAACGAAAATGTCACTTTTAAGTAAAAAAAAAATTTAAAAAATGTCGCTACTTTAAGGGGGAGTTGTACATAGGCTGACCAGATGTAAAAGTCGTTTCCGAGGACGCCTGGCACGAAAAAGTAGGACACTTGCGACAGAATGTAGGACACAACAGTAGGACGCCTAAAAAACTCAGTTTGATGCTAAAATAGTTGTTTACCGGTTTGAAAGTGCAAAACCCACGAAATTTGGATTTGAAAGAGCGAAAATCCGCAAAACATGGGATTTCTGAGGACCAAAATGACGAAATTTGGGTTTCGCATAATAAAACCGAGTTCGGTAATTTGGTTTTTGAAAAAGTTGAATTAATTTTTTGAATTAGCCAATTCACCTGCGAAACTGATTTTATTAAGAGCAAAACGCCACAAAATTTGGTTTTTAAAAGCGTAAAAATGGGGTAGGAAATAACACAAATCCGTTAAATTGTATTTTAAAGTTCCAAGTTTAGAACACTTGGAAGACAAAATTGGAGGAAGTAAATGAATATAATAATAACAACAAAATTTGTTTTTCCGAAGATAGTTTTCATCCAAATTAGTTCTAAATTAACCGAACCTGCAAAGCAATCTTCTAAATAGCTGAAGTCACGAAATTTGGGCTCTGATCAGTCAAATTTTTCCTTGAATTTGGGTTCTAAACTAGCCAAGTCCACGAAATAGTGCTCTGAAAGAGCGAAAGTCCGTAAAAATGGTTTATAGAAGAGCAAAACTCACGAAAATTGGTTTTTTAAATGGCGAACCCCACGAAATTCTGTTTTTAAAAGCTTTAAAATCCGTGAAATTGGGATAGCAAATTAAAAAATCCGTGACATTGGTGCCAAAGAAACATTTGGGTGGAAGATCTTCCTGAGAACGTGATGGATAAGAACCATGATGGTGAAAAGTGGACAGGGGAAGTTTCGGCTAAGCCCCACAGCTTTTTTCAAGTACGTATGAACGTGAAAGATGTTCGAAGTTACAGACTCTTAAATACGTCATAGGTTGAGCCGAAAAAGTTGGAAAAAAAAGAGGACACTTTTGACCTCCCTCCGGACACATGAAAAATGAGCCCGGACGTCCCCGGACGCTCTAAAAAGTAGTACATGTCCGGAGAAAGTAGGACATCATGTCACCCTAGTTGTACAACATGAGTGTTTCCTCGACCCCCCTCCAATCATACCTCGCCTACTCGACGTTACGTAAATTATCGCTGTAGTTCTGCACCAATCCTGGATTTTAAGATCTCAAAACTACGGCGAAAATTTACGAAACGCCGAGTAGGCGAGGTATGATGGGAGAGGGGTTGAGGAAACACATGTACAACTCCCCCATAAAACAAAAAATATTCTTTAGGGACATTCTACTAATGGACTTTTCTTTCGGTTCTGTTCTATTTCGTTGGGTTATTAAATAACCGGGGGTAATTAAAACACCGATTTTGCAGGAGAGGCTAATTGAGCTGAAGAATTCCGTGAGTTTGGCCCTCCCAAACATTGGACCTGGGAATTCGCAGGAACCAATTCTGCTTATTTACCGCCTTCAGTCACGAAATTTCTCAGGAATCTCTCATTCGAGACCTATATTATGCAGCTGCAGCTGTGGGGTTTCTGGGGGGGGGGAACGTTTTCCTTTTGTACAGCCATGGATACAGCCCTAGTTTTGTCAAAGCCGTACCGTACAAGTGTGAAACTGGCCTAATTGTGGTTCGAACGGGTTAAAGTCACAACATTTGGAATTTGGACGATCCACACAAGTAAGTTTCAAGGAAAGTTTGAGCGTGTGGACGGGGCTTAAAACATAGGATTTGCTCACAAACACAGAGCCGTATGAATAACAAAAAGCATGAACTTATACTTCAATTATGCTCATCTGTTCATGAATGAAAACGACGATTTTTATTTACAGTCACCGAGAATTTACGACTACGTGCACTTCTGTTTTCAAAATTATGCTGATATCATAAAGCACTGCCGATCCAAACACCAAGTGAAACTGTCAAAATAATTTGAATTGAAGCATAACATCACTCTGAAAAATAAGAAAAAGGTTATTATGGATATGTTCGATTGTAGTACCATTCGCTGACCGACATTGCAACAAAGCCGTTAACAACCACGATATCTACAAATTAGCCAATTTGTGCAATTGCTGTACGTTCTACAATCAAGCCCATTTCAAGAAACACTGATAAGAGTTGAATAACGTTACAGTTGAATAAAAAAAAGTTGAATGCCATTACGCACTCCTTGAGTCCACCACGTGGCATGCGACACTATTTGGCGATTCAGATTATCGTTATGGGCAGTGGTGGCCAACCGAGGGCTCGCGAGCCAAAAAGTGGCCATGGCATACAGTGGTTGGATTTTGGCGCCCCTCTGATTTTTGGACAAATGGAAATCGTTACAATTCGCGCCTCCTCGTGGGCGGTCAATCCCCCACTTAATCTCGATCAAAATGGAAAATAACGCTAATTTGGAGCTGAAATTGAGATAAATGGCTAATTAACGGCTGAAATTATTGAAAAAAAATAACTGATTCACGGCCATAAAATAAGAAAAAGTGCTAAATCACGGATAAAGTTAAGAAAACTTCACGGCAAAAATTGAGAAAAAGCTCTAAAATCGCGGATAGCGTGTAAATTACAGTCATTAGCGTTTAAAATTACGAAACACGCTAATTAACGGACAAAATCGTGAAAAATCAATAATTCACGAATGAGAAAATGCGCTAGTTCACGCCTAAAATTACGAAAACATGAATTCTCGGCATATTCAGAAAGCAAGTTCGTGGCTCAAACTGCAAAAAAACGCTAGTCCGGAGCTAAAATTAAGAAAAGTTGCTAATTCATAGATGTAATTGAGAAAAATCGCTAATTAGCGGCTGAAATAAAGAAAAACACGAATTCTCTGCAAAATGAAGATAAATCGCTATAATTCACGGTTAAAAGGGTGAAAAATCACAAAAATGACAAAAATTGCTAAGTCGCGGGTAATAAGGAGAAAACTTGCTAATTTATCGATAAAATTGACTAATTCGCGGATTAAATTGAGAAAACGTCAATTCGAGGCTTCTGATCGTAACTTCGTGTCAGAAAGTGAAAAAAATCGCTAATCCGCGGCCAAATTTCACAAAAAGCGTTAGGTAGTTTGCGGAGAAAATGGGGGAACTATTGTCGTCATGCACACATATTTTGCTACGCGACGACACCAAATGCCGCTCGTTACAACCCCCCTACACTGGTCCTTATGAAGCTTTGTTGTTAGTCTTTTTATTATGTCTACGTGGTTTTGGAATCAGCTTGAGTTAAAGGCCCTTATAGTTCGAGAGCAAGCGACAGTCCAATTCAACCGGAATAACATAGTCACCGAATGTGTGCAAAATGATGGCATTTGACCCCCTATTTACGAGTCCGGAAGTCTGCCATGCTGTATCTGGGGCCTAAGGATTTTATAGCTAATTAAAGTCCTTAATTTGGGACATGAATTTAACCAGAAGAACATAGTCCCGAAACTGGTCTCATTCGAAAGGTTTTATGAAGCTGATTACGAATATGATCGTCTGCCGCCGTCTGCCTGAGGCATTTGCCCTCTGTGGCTCGCCAAAAATCAGGGGCATTAATTAACCGGATGAACTAAGTCCGGAGAATGGTCTATGTTTCAGGACTATGTTCTTCCGGTTAATCATTTTCCTCCGGTGCAGTTTGACTGGTCACTAAGGGCAAGTGCCCCAGGCTGACGATCATTTTCGTATTCAGCCACATGAAACGTGTCGCCAAAGACCATTCTTCGGACCTAGTTCTTGTGGTTAATTAATATCCCTGATTTAAGGAGTTTACTGGCCACCGAGGGCAAATGCTCCAGGCTGACGCCGGAAGACTATTACATTTGTAATCATATCCTTAAAACCTATCGAATAGGACCAGTTACAGGACTGTGCTCCTCAGTTATTTGAAAACTACCGAATTACGTGAGTTTGACGAGCCGCAGAGGGCAAATGCCCCAGGCATACGCCGGCAAACCATTATATTTGTAATCATCTCCATAAATCCTATCGAATAAGACCAGTTTCAGGACTGTGTTCTTCCGGTTAATTAAAATTTACCGAATTACGTGAGTTTGGCGAGCCACAGAGGGCAAATGCCCCAGGCAGACGGCGGCAGACGATCATATTCGTAATCAGCTCCGTGAAACCTTTCGAATGAGACTAGTTTCGGGACTGTGTTCTTCTGGTTAAATTCATGTCCCAAATTAAGGACTTTAATTAGCTATAAAATCCTTAGGCCCCAGATACAGCATGGCAGACTTCCGGACTCGTAAATAGGGGGTCAAATGCCATCATTTTGCACACGTTCGGTGACTATGTTATTCCGGTTGAATTGGACTGTCGCTAGCTCTCGAACTATAAGGGCCTTTAACTCAAGCTGATTCCAAAACCACGTAGACATAATAAAAAGACAATTTTGTGCCATTTCAGTGGCGTGCTTCATTATTACGTGCGACGAAAATTGTCGGAGTTATGGCAGTTTGCTTGAGGAAAACCAGCGATGCGTTAATTGTGAAAGGAACTCGCAATGGATATCATTCCACTTCTCTCTTGGAGTGCTCAATGTGTATACTCAAAAGAAATGTGACCTCAGAAAATAATCAAACTTCGCGCACAACAAACACATCAGCTGTTATGGGCACACTATCCATTGGCGGTGGTTTTTCCCAGCGTTATGGAGATACCATCCGTGTCTAGCGACACTAAGGCACTATAAAACACGAGTACTGCAACACGGAAATCGGCGCCATGCTTGGTCCCTCACATGATTATGATTACCACCTGATCTCATTGACAAGTAATATTTTTTGATTTATTTCGATCGCGTTCCACGTTTGTTTGCTGTTACGATGACAATTTTTTCATTCATATGATATTTTGTTTACCCTAACAACTGAGGGACCAAATATGGCGCTGAAATCCGTGTTGCAGTACCTGTGTTTTAAAGGTTCTCTAGCGACACTTGAACAAGATTGAATCGAATCTGGACGAGCCATTGAACGAAGCGGCCAGGTAGTGCCTATGTCTCACAAGGCACAAGAGCGTAAGGAGTTCGTTGTGTGACTCATTCTTTGTATCATCTTTAGATGAGAAGAGCATTAAAATGACAAGATTTAGTCCAGTCAAATGGGGAATTGGCCGGGACAAACGCATAGAGGTAGTTTTGGTCCACGGCAGTAGTGGGAATAAAAAAGCGTTTATACGGGTGTAACGGAAAAGTCTGGCATAAATGAAATGGGTGATTCTTGGTCACATTTGGAACCAAAATGACCCTATGCACCATGGTCCGATTACTTATGGTTTTGGAGATAATTTGGGTTTTCATAATTTTCAATGCACCCACGGCTTTCCTTAGTAAATCGTCTGCATCTGATGAAAAAATGGTCTTATTGAAATTTAAAAGAAGCCATTGGAAAGAGCACTAAATTCTCTGCAGGATTGAATATTTTCGTCTCTAAATCGATCAATATTTAAGTGCTTAAATTGCTGCTGAACAGCCAACTTCTTAGATTTCCAGAAAACTCTTAGTCTTTCAGCCAGCTGTGATTAACCGGATGAACTAAGTCCGGAGAATGGTCTATGTTTCAGGACTATGTTCTTCCGGTTAATCATTTTCCTCCGGTGCAGTTTGACTGGTCACTAAGGGCAAGTGCCCCAGGCAGACGATCATTTTCGTATTCAGCCACATGAAACGTGTCGCAAAAGACCATTCTCCGTACTTAGTTTATCCGGCTAATAAATGCCCCTGATTTAAGGAGTTTACTGGCCACCAAGGGCAAATGCTCCAGGCAGACGCCGGCAGACGATTTTGTTTGTAATCATCTCCATAAATCCTATCGAATAAGACCAGTTTCAGGACTATGTTCTTCCGGTTAATCAAAATAAACCGAATTACGTGAGTTTGACGAGCCACAGAGGGCAAATGCCCCAGGCAGACGATCATATTCATAATCAGCTTCATAAAACCTTTCGAATGAGACTAGTTTCGGGACTGTGTTCTTCTGGTTAAATTCATGTCCCAAATTAAGGACTTTAATTAGCTATAAAATCCTTAGGCCCCAGATACAGCATGGCAGACTTCCGGACTCGTAAATAGGGGGTCAAATGCCATCATTTTGCACACATTCGGTGACTATGTTATTCCGGTTGAATTGGACTGTCGCTAGCTCTCGAACTATAAGGGCCTTTAACTCAAGCTGATTCCAAAACCACGTAGACATAATAAAAAGACAATTTTGTGCCATTTCAGTGGCGTGCTTCATTATTACGTGCGACGAAAATTGTCGGAGTTATGGCAGTTTGCTTGAGGAAAACCAGCGATGCGTTAATTGTGAAAGGAACTCGCAATGGATATCATTCCACTTCTCTCTTGGAGTGCTCAATGTGTATACTCAAAAGAAATGTGACCTCAGAAAATAATCAAACTTCGCGCACAACAAACACAGCAGCTGTTATGGGCACACTATCCATTGGCGGTGGTTTTTCCCAGCGTTATGGAGATACCATCCGTGTCTAGCGACACTAAGGCACTATAAAACACGAGTACTGCAACACGGAAATCGGCGCCATGCTTGGTCCCTCACATGATTATGATTACCACCTGATCTCATTGACAAGTAATATTTTTTGATTTATTTCGATCGCGTTCCACGTTTGTTTGCTGTTACGATGACAATTTTTTCATTCATATGATATTTTGTTTACCCTAACAACTGAGGGACCAAATATGGCGCTGAAATCCGTGTTGCAGTACCTGTGTTTTAAAGGTTCTCTAGCGACACTTGAACAAGATTGAATCGAATCTGGACGAGCCATTGAACGAAGCGGCCAGGTAGTGCCTATGTCTCACAAGGCACAAGAGCGTAAGGAGTTCGTTGTGTGACTCATTCTTTGTATCATCTTTAGATGAGAAGAGCATTAAAATGACAAGATTTATTCCAGTCAAATGGGGAATTGGCCGGGACAAACGCATAGAGGTAGTTTTGTCAACGGGTGCTGAATCCGAATCTGAACTTTGCCAACAAAAATGGACCATTTTCTGCCACTGACGGAAAATTAGCTGGAGCCTGAAGCTGGAAAAACTGATAAACGCTTGGCAATCTCTTTCAGATACACATCCTTCCATTTCCTAAAAAAATCCTGAAGATTCCACGTCGGGTGTTGGCACTGCACGATCTCGAATCCTTGTTTCGAGGGCCCTTTTGTTCGATTTGGTGAAATATCTCTGAGACCATCGGTGTAGACTAATCATGGGCGTAGCCAGCGAGGGGGCAGGAGTGGGCAGTTGCCCTCCCCTAGAATGAAAAGCGCAGATTTCGTGGGGCAGGTGCCCACCCCCAAATTCCATCAAAAAGTTAAAATTCAACACTTTTTTAATTATTAAAACTTTCGCAGGAATTGCTCAGCAACAGAACCGATTACTCGAATTTCGCCTACTAATTCATACACCAATTTCACCGTTTTTTTTTTTTTTGTTTTTTGTGATACAAACCAAATTTCGCACATTACAATCTCTGCCTCACTAAGCAACCAGCATCACTGATTTCGATCACTAAGACATCACTTTTACTGACATTTCTTCCTCAAATGTCTTGTATTTCGATCCATAAAACCAATTTTGCGGATTTTTCTCACTAAAAAAACAACACATTTTCGCTTATCGGTTTCACCAAAAATCAATAATTCGCGGATGTTTGTTGCTGACAAACCGACTTCGAGGGTCAGCTTAACTTTGACTTTGCTGCAATTTTGCTGATTTTTCGCGCTAAAATCCCATTTTCGCAGGTACGACGCGCAATTTCGTGTGTTTTGGCTAGCAAATCGTGTTTAGCCCCTAGCCCGCTGTGCCATACAGACTGGGAGAGGAAATGCCAGCTCTGTTTACCGTCTCAGCTCTAAAATTTAAAGTTTAGCTCCACAGTTATCACTTTCCGGGCGAGAAGTTTCAGTTTTTCGACATAAAACTCGAAATAGAAGGCTACAAACAACACATTTTCTTGATTAATAATTTTTGAAAAAAAAAAAAAAAAATTCTCTGACGATGCCTTCAGCAAAAGAAGGCGAAAGCTCAGGAAACGAAGAAGTAGAAGAAGAAAAAAGCCAAAACCCTAAAAACATAACATTAATCAAGTTGTATGGCTTAAAAACTAATAATATTAATAACCCATTTTCTTCATTTTAGCTGTTAAAATGTTTCAAAAAACCGTGAAATTACGCATTTTTATTTATTATTTCAATTGCGGCCAGCACTGGGCATAGCCTAACCGCGAATTGGTGCGCTCGATTTGTCAACTTCAGCCGCAAAAGAACAGTTTTTCCTCAATTTAGCCTGTGGATGAACGCAATTTCTCAATTTTAGCCACGACAATTCCATCAATCATCAACAAACGGTGACAATTTTGCCAATTCGTTTTCCCTCAATTATAGCAGCAAATTAGTGCTTTTCCCCAATTCTGCCTTGAGCAATGTTTTCCCCCTTCAAATTGTAGCAGTGAAAAGGTCCACATAACCCGCATGTGAGCGAATTTCATTAATTTTGACTTGGACGTTGCATCGCGAAACCAATTTCACCTGCGAACGAACAATTTTCCTTAATTTTAGCCGTGAATATAAGCACTTTTTCAAAAATGTACGCGCTCTTTCTCAATTGTACCCGCAAACTTGCCATATATATGAATAAAAACGGCCAACTGTGGACCCGTGTCTAGCTGGCTGCCCACCCCTTGATCACGGGCTGGCTACGCCCCTGAGACTAATCGTTCTTTTAGGCTTAGTTTGATGACCACGAAAAAAGCCACAAGTTCCCATTCGCGTTTTTCTTCGATCGCATGGACTAGAGGAAGCCACGTGAATAACTATGCCAAATTTAATAGGTATGCCTAAATTTTTCGATGACGTACCGGTTTTATCGAAATCAAGGATACATATTGAAAAATGGCAGAAGGGGATTATAAACGCACCCATCTGAAGAACTGAATAAATCTGTCGCCGGTATTTTAATTAATAAATTAATTAGACTGATATTATCCGGACGACGATGGAAGCAATGGCCGTGGCGCAAATGGCAGCGTGCTGGACTGGTAATCCAGAGGTTGCGGGTTCAAATCCCGCCGGGGAGCCATTTTTTCTCGAAACTCGAATCGTGTTGGGCTATGCCCTTCCATCGTCGTCAGGATAATATCAGTCTAATTAATTTATTCATCTGAAGAACGTTTAGCCAAACTGGACGCCTTGCGTTATGAACTTATCTCACAAAATTGTCTATGGATTGTTTAGCGAATACATAAAGAACAATATTTCACGCAATTTCCAATGATAAGGCTTATGAAAATTTCTTCCGTTGGGCGCGAGCGTTTCATAATAAAAAAAAGTGTGCTCTTGTGGAATTCTCATTTCAACGAAAATTAAATTGCTATTAATTAGGAATAAGTTCTTAAAACAATACGAAAGTGTTGATGAATACGTTTTAAAAAATTGTGACTGTATTCTCAACCTATTTCCTCAAATATTTACGGTGAGAATAAACATTTTTATCGAGGCCACGATTTTTAAAAAATGAAAATTAAAAAAAAATTGAAATTTGAAAAAAGTGAATCCATAGTGACAATTTGGCAACTTCAAAGATTCGCGAAAAAATAATAAAAAAATTATATTGCATTTTTGTCCAAGAAAACGTGTACCGAAGCTTTCGTTATGGGGGGAACCCCCCCTCAGAATTTTTTTTGTCCAAAAAGTGAATCCATACTGACAATTTAATTGGTTAGAAATAGCTATGTGCCAATTTTCATGAAATATCTCGGTTTCACCACAAAGAAATCGTGTACTGAAGTTGAGGAAGCACCGTCAACAGCCTTAAGCCGCGATGACAAAACGGAAGTCGCTGAAAGTCAGCGTCGATCGGGTTATACCAGCCTATTTCACGTCGTCCATGACATTAGAACATTCGAATAATCTAGCAGTTGTCAAGAAACTAACACGGACAACTCGCCGAGTACATTTCGTTCTTCCCGGACTTCCAGTCTCCCCAAGGGGGCTGATGCGGTGGCCCCCCTTCTACTACTTTTATTATTTTTATTTATGTTCCGACACAATAGTTAACAAAAATAAAGCAGTTCGGTTTTATCGTTTCAACAAATAATCAACAAAAAATCTCTCCAGTGCGGCCTCCATTGAGACACGTCGTTCCTGGGGCCGAAGTTGAAACACGTTCAGGTTTCGGAGATCCTTCAAGATCCGAATTTATTGGACTTAGCTCTTTGAAATAGCAATGGGGGGGGGGGTCCGTCTCAATTGAATAAACAAGTTCCATGGGTTCGTCTCTTTCAAATATCAATTTCGAGGGTTTGGCTTAACCGACAAGCCAATTTCGTAATTATGTCTTCTTCAAAAGACAATTTCGCGAGGTTTCCCTCATTCGAAAAAGCAATTTCGCGGGATCTTTAAAAATCGAATTTCCAGGATTTGCCCCTTTAAAGCGTCAATTGGGAAGATTTCTCTTTATTTAAAACCTACGGTTTTGTCCACTTTAGCAAACAAATTTCTTGGATTTGGCTATTTCATACGGATATTTCGGGTGTTTGGCTCAAATACGCCAATTTCACTTTCACATGTTTGGATCTTTCAAGACCCCTTTTTGTGGATAAGGCGCCTTCAAAGCCAATTTCGCGGATTTTCATGGTTGAAAAATCCAATTTCGTGGGGCTGAATTCTTCAAAAACCAAATTAAGTATTCGGATTTTTAGCTCTGTAAAACCCAAATGTTCCGGATTTTCTCTCCATTAAAAATCATTACTTTCTGGGCTTGGGCATTTTAGAACACGATTTTTAATCGTTTCAACAGAATTGTAAAAACTAAGCCGAGTGTAACTCCTGAACGATTATTTTGTAATTATTTTTATTCCAAGCCTCCATGGGTCGGGTCCCCTAGGCGGTCGCCTACCCTGCCTACCCCCCTAAAAACGGCCCTGCGGTCACGTCACCATCAGAACTGAAATAGTTTCGTTCATGAACTCACACCCAACACGTTTATAAACTTCAGCGAGAGTTTATCGAAACGATTTTCCAACGACAAATCGAAGGAGACGCATATATATATATATATATAATTCACATTATACTCTGTGCAAATTGTCCTGGTCTGAATTTGGCAACCCCCCCGGGGAAACTGACTTCAAACGCCCCCCAGTCAGCATATTTGGCTCTTTCCAACCCCAATTAGACGAATGTCACTCCTTAAAAAAATAATTTTGTATTCAATTAAGTCATCAAAGAGTCTTCGAGTGTGGGTGTACGCAAGGGTTAACTGTGAATCATATCGTAAAAATGGGTCCTTTTTAATCATACATCATTAACGTCATAAGTAACTTATCACACTGTAAGAACTCGTCCTTATACGACATTATTTTTTCTCAAAAAAAGCAAAAACGGAGAAAAATAAAATAAAATAAGCAATACGTAGTGACTTCCTTTCCATAAAAGAGCGAAAAGATCCACGTCTATTGCGCACGTCTATGTCCATTTTGGGTATCGTCAGGTTCTCGCTTTGTACAGGAAAGCCCGAGAAAAGAGTTCTTTGTATTTTATAAATTCTCTCGACTTAATCTCCCTCTTCCCTTCCCATCTATCGGGCTTTTCATATTGTTCAAACCGTCGTGTGAACCCAAGGTCCTGGGAGTGGCAATAAAACCGTCTGGAAAATGTCACCCGTTGGCACCATTTTTTTTTTTTTTTTTTTGCTGTCGTGAATCTTGAAGGTGAAGACAGTTCTGAAATCGAGGGAAAATCGTTCACCTTAATTCCCTTTTTGACACAATACCTATGCAAAAAAAAAAAATTTTTCGTCTTAAATAAGAATCTCTCCTTGACTGGGCCTCTTTTTTTGTGAGTGTTTCTTCCCCACGATCCGTTAATTAACTCTTTATTTGGAAAATAAATGAGAAAAACACCTTCATATTTTTTATGGGAGCTGAAAATGATTGAACCATTCCGCGGTTTTAATGATAAAAATATCCTTTTTCATCGGTGAAAAAATCTCACTCAAGAAGTTTCGATTTGTAAATTCTTATTAGTGTCGAAGTGGTGAAACTATAGTACGACATTTTCATTTTGGAACGGAGTTTACCATTAAAAAGTTAACGAAGGAATCAAGAAAAAATCAAAATGAGAAGTGAGGAGGCTTAACATCAAATGTGACAATATCTTAAGTAGAATCTAAATTCTTTCATCTTGTTTGTTTCGTTAGACTTTGAAAAACCCATAAATTCACGGTTCTTCAACAGCAAATCTTGCACGCTTGGAATTTCATTGTTTTCCCCCTTGTACGGTGGCCAATTTTTGCGCTGAAAATAAAAGGAGAAAATTGAGTGGCGTTCTAACGGGCGCCCTATACACTCCAATCACTCCATTATTCGATGCATTGATGCGAACGAAGAAAAGAGTTATGAACGGCTGTTCAATTCATGGCTGAAATTGAGGGAAACGAGGTTGGAATGTTTAAAGAGCCGTTTTCACCAAGTCTGGTTAACATTTTTGAACTCTGATTAGTGACTCTAACCGGCGTTAGCAGTCAAATCGGATTTCACCAGCAATTTTGAACGAGATCAAGCCTTGATCTCAGTTCAAAAAACTGAACGCCCGAATTTGGCTAGTTAGAACATTAACTGGTGGATTATCTCTTATCAGTTGCTCACTTCTCCATTTCTCTTTCGAGAATCGCTATTTTTCGTCGTGTATGTTGTTATTTGTTGCTTAAAAACTAATAATTTTCCGTACTGAGGTGACTGTTCCACACGTCCCGTACTCAGACTGTACTCGGTCCCGTATTCAGAAGCCAACCTTAACCTTTAGGGCCTTTTCACACGAGGAGAAAAAAGACGCTGACGTGCGAGTCAACGTCTTCTTTTCAGGGGAGAGACAACTCTTGCGAACGCGTTCAATGTGAAAGGCCCCATAGAGTTTTATGTGTTTTTACTGACTGCAAGGATCGGACGCTGACGCGCGCGTCTGCGTCTTTTTTCTCCCAGTGTGAGAGGGGCCTTACGCCTCCTTTAAGCGCTTCAAAATAGATGACACATTTTTATAAAATGGCCGTTTTCTTGTTAGCACGATAACTCTCGAAGAAATTAATTTAGCGGAACGCGCTTTGGCACAAAAATCAGAAGTCATAAGACCCCGGTCGGTATTGCATTTGGGCCAAATCGGTCATGGTGGAGGGGGGGGGGAATAGGGTTTGAAATAGTCAAAAAATCACTACAATTCACCAGTTGATTCTAGACAGTGGCGTAGGTAGGAATTTGTCCTGGGGGGGGGGGGATCAGATTGAAATCTCGTAAGGGTGATGGGAGGGGGTAATTTCACATTTTAGTCATCATTCCACCCAGCCAGCACACTCATGAATCTGGACATCTTTTTGGCATCATCATAGCCTCAACCTCTCAGTTAGGGGCGATTTTTGGACTCTACCAGCAAATTAGCGCTTTTCTCAATTTTGGCCGAGTGTATCTTTCTTCTCAATTTCAGCCGCAGATTAGCGGTTTTGCCCCAACCCCTCCCATAGCCATGAATTTGCGCATTTTCTCAACTTTAGCAGCAAGGTATCGTTTTTATCCGTGAGCGACATCTTAATTATCCACGAGTTTTGGCGTATTCCTCAATTTTAGTAGCAAATTAGCGATTTTTTAAATTTTTTACCAGGGGATTAGCACTTTTCTCAGTTTTAGCTGGAAATTATCGTTTTTCTTAAGTGTTTTCCACAATATTAGCCGCAAAATAGGGGGACTTTTCAGGAATTAGGATTTTTTTGGTTCACCATACGCAATGCATGAGCCATTTTTCTCAGTTTACTCGCGAATTAGCGGTTTCTTCGCCCATTGCCATAAATTGGCGCTTTTTTTCAATTTCAGCCTGAAAAGTTGCGCTTTTTTTTAATTGTAGCGTTTCAAACCTGTGAATTAGCGAATTTTCTCAATTTCAGTCACAAATTGGCGTTTGGCGCAATTTTAGCTGTAGATTGGCGATTTTTTCCATTTTTATACAGCCATGCGTGAATTTGCCATTTTTCTGAATTTTAGCCACAAAAATGCCTTCAGAAGGTGCGAATTTAAATTATAAATGTATTTTTTTTTTTTTTTTTTCAAACCAAAAAATGTACATCTATCCATCCATTTCTGTCAAAAAATCATCATTTTTAAATTATTAATTCCACGACACTTAATTCGAGAATTAGTGATGTTCCTCAATTTTACCAGCGATTTTTCGCTTTTTTCAAACTTTTAGCAGCGTGGTAGCGTTTCCAACCCGTGCATTAACTACCGAGTTTTGTCAGTTTTTGCCAAGAATTGGTGTTTGACTCAATTTAAGCTGCAAAATAGCAATTTTTTTCCATTTTCAACTGAGAATTAGCAGTTTTCCCCAATTTGAACTGAAAATTAACGTTTTTCTCAATTTTAGATGCGCTAATTGGTTTTTTTTTTTTTTTTTTTTTTTTTTTTTCAATTTTTGCCACGAATTAGTGATTTTCTTCATTTTGTATTCGCGAATTAGTGTTTTTCCACAACTGTGTAATTTGCAAATTGCAAATTAGCTATTTTCCCCAATTTCAGCTGTGAAATAGCGTTTTGTGCTAATTTTGCGGCCATTCAGCATCCTATTCCCTTTTTCATACACGAATAGGCGATTTTACGCCATTTCAGTGCGCCATTTGCCATTTTTGTCCAATTTTAATCTGAAAGCGTCTTTTATTTGTCAATATTATAGTGTGTTTTTTCAGCTTTAACCGCGGGGTTTGCCCAAATCCAACACTTTTGCGTTGATTTCCACAATTTATTTGAAGAATGGCCTCCATGTACCGCGAATCAGCGATTTTTTTCTTAATTTTAGTCTGGAAGTTGCACCGCGAGACCACGAGCAGCTATAGCCAAGAATATTACTGATTTTTGTCTGATAGAGGGTCTGAAGTCCAAGGAAAAAGCTGGACGTACTCGGACCTTTTCGGGCTGCTTCAATTCCAGAAAATCTGTTCAACATAACTTCAATGTGAAACGCTCATTTTTGGCGATTTTATGGGGCTCTTCGTTATGGTACTAGTGCTCCTTCGTTCGTATACTTGTAGCTCTGGGAGGGGATCTATCCACCATATCCCCCCCCCCGTACCTACGCCCCTGTTGCAGTCAGTAAAATCAAAAAAACTTTGACTCGCGAGTCGGCGTCTTTTTTCTCCTAGCGTGAAATGAAAAGGCCCTAAAGGTTGAGGTTGGTTTCTGAATTCTACGGGCTAAAGTGTATTTACGACATTTGGAACAACACCTCAGTACAGAAAATTATTACTTTTTAAGGAATAAACACGACGAAAAATAGCGATTCTTTAAAGAGAAATAGAGAAGTGAGCAAGTGATAAGAAATAATGCAGCAGTTAACGTTCTAACCAGCCAAATTCGGGCGTTCAGTTTTTTGAACTGAGATCAAGGCTTGATCTCGTTCAAAATTGCTGGTGAAACCTTTGACTGCTAACGCCGGTTAGAGTCGCTAATCAGAGTTCAAAAATTTTAACCAGACTCGTTGAAAACGGCTCGGTTACAGGACCGGAGGTCACTTCACATTGGCTGTCTCAAAAATCGGTATGACCAGGAAACCCCCTTCACCTTCATCTTCAGTCAAGGGATTTTTGGACCCGTTACAAGCTCTGGGTGACGTCAATGATGCGGTACCGATGCGCAACGGACCCTTCGAGCTCTGGTTATAATAGCTCTGTGGCTACAACAGCAGCTAGGCTAAACAAGATTGTACGCGCGTGCGGAATTTCCTGGAGATTTAAATGAGACTTTGAAATCGAGGATTGTGTACCGCCGTATGGGTCTGGGTTCAGGGAGTCGACAAAGAGTAACAAAGAGGTACCTTTACCCCGTGATGTACATTTATTATTTACAGTCTGACTCACCTTTCCTCAGGCCCGACGGCCTGCGGTAGCGTGTACACGAGCTGGCGCGAGGGCTGGTCGCGAGGCTTCGGCCCCCCCTGCACGGATGTGCGTCCCTGACTCTAAGCTGTCCCCCGACTCTAGTCGTTCACTCGACTCCGTCCCCCCTTGGTTTTTATACTAAGCCCCCGAGGACATGTTTGTAAAACCCTAAGTGTCGTGGATAACAAGCAGTTTCCTCAAGGGTTTGTTGACGCTATCGGGTCATTCTCTCCCGCTCGTCCCTGAGCTTGCCTGGTTCATTCACCGAGCGGTGAACAATTTCCCGGACCGAGCTCCTTTTCTCTATAGCTTAACATAACGCCCTTTTTAGGGCGGTACAGACTCATTCGAGAGGAAATTTGTTTGTGGCACTTTGATGGGTGTTGATTCGTCAAATCTAATGTCGGTGCATGAAAGAGAGGCACTGCGTCTGATGCGTTCGGCAGATTTAGTGTTCCTCATGGCAGCATTCTCAGGGTACCCATCAAATACGACAGCTACGTTTCTGCCAAAATGGTTGAAAACATACATGACGTATCCTACTACGATAGTCCTGACCGTATCATTTTTATGCCAAACCACCGTGTGGAGAAGGTAACCACCATCGACAACACTAAACGTTTGACGTCCTGGAATGATGTTCTCTGAGAGCGGTGTAAATGCAGCATAAAAGGTGGATTTTGTCCCCTTGCGCATCCCTTCTTCCGTGAATAAGGAAAGTGGGTATGGTGATAGCTCAAAAGCAAAATGCTCCTTCAGTTGTGCGTCTGATCTTTTAGTAACACAGACCCGCTGAAAGATGGTAAGGGGATCAACATCAACTTTCTTGGTGAGTACTTGCAGCGAATTGGTGACTGATGCCAAAGTATTAACCTTGTCCTTACGTTTGAACGCCACTTTTCCGAAGTTGTTCCCCACAATTTTCTGTGCTCCTTCTGCTCCCAGTTCGTGTGACAAGTGGCAGTTTATGTCAGGGCCTCCAACTATCCCACCGTATAGGGAAAGTAGCCGATTGGTAACCGGAAATGGAGGATGGTTGTCAAACCAAAGCTTTAATTCATCAGCGTCGGCAGTGTCCCTCTCAATTCGGGATGCTCTCAAATCGACGTGCTGTTCTGACGTTAGACTCGTAGTACTAGTGAAACCCTCAACTGCTTCACAAATGTTGAGCATTGAAACCATCCCCACTGTCCAGCGGGCCCTGGACCCTGGCTCTTCAGGGACCTCATAAGGACCTGTTCTATGGTCAAATCCGTCCATAATCCTGACCAGAACTTATTAGGGCGACGTATTGTGAATGCTCCTCCAATAAACATGCGATACTCTTCACGTTCCATGTGCTTTTCCAACTCAAGCATGTCTTGAAGGTACAGTCGGGCAGTTTTTGCATAGAAAAAGTGCCCTGCAGCATGAAAGAATGGTAGCATCATGCCGACGCATTCTAGGTGGAGCTGCCAGTCTCCCATCCGCTCTGCTTGGATGAAAAGCTTCATGAGAGCCGTCATCCTATAATATTGGCACCAAGCTTGGATGTGGGCCCATTATGTTCCATTTTTTGCCAAAGAGGTCCTAAACTTGGCACTCACAAGTTGAAATGATTCATTCTCGCTGCCAAGAATTATCTCGTTCCCACACAGCAAGCTGTCCAATTCAGCGCGTTCAACAATAGTAAGGTCGATCTTATTCATTATCATTTCACCTAATGCAAGGTTGGCCAGTGTGTGAGCCCTTACGGCCCTGGAATACGCATGGCCATGAAGCATTTTATCTACGCTGTTTTCGGCGTAGATCGTTGTGAATAGTTCTTTTAGGCCACTTCCTGCCATGATACTTCCAATACGCCCAAGAAAAGACATGAGGAGATGGAATCCGCCGAGCCTCACCACAGTATTTTTCAATTCTGGGTGCTGACCGCTAGCTACAATATCTCGAGCTTTAAGAAAGAGAGGCTGGTCAAATGTAACAAAGCAAGTTTTCTGAGAATGTGCTGATGTTTTTCTGCTTGCTTCTACAAGGGAAGTCAGCATGGTATCGTAGTCTGTAGGTGGCGCGCGTATGAACGGTAGGTACACCACTTTTGAAATCTGAGAGTCCATATCAGCTGTCTGTAGCTCCATGAAGCCATTCCAACCAGGCACACCAGGGGTTTTAGTCCATTTAACATACAAGGGTGGGCAGGTAAATCAGTAATTGTTATTCTTGACAAGCCAGAATTTTTTCTCAATTTGCATGGTAGCAATAGGACAGTCCCAAAAGAGCTGACTGTGTCAGCGGGCATGTAATTTTTCAGACGAGGGATTTCTTGGTCGGGCCATACAGCAGAGTTTGGTGTGATGCACAAGATTCCTCCCATTTCATGAAAAGTATTTTCACCGTCAAGGGTGTTTACGTTAACGTCTGCGTTGTCCATGACGAACTGAATAAACGCACCTTTTTCAATTATTGGCGAAGCTTCTGCACATGCGATTGCTGAACTTTCGAGGCGAATTGCCTCACTGTAGCTGCATGAAAAACCAATAGATGCACAGACGTTCACCAGGTGTTTGGAACCAAATTTTCTGTAAAGATATGCACCGATGCTTGTCAGTATTGGAGATATGAAGGATCGTGGCCTCACAGCATACATGAGTGCATGACACAAGGTCAAGCATTTTTTTCTCCGTCCATCCAAATTGGTGCGTTTGTGTTTCATTATTATGGTTTCAAAAAATCTTTGCACCGTTTCAGGAATTGGTGATTCAATATCTTCCAGAAAAGAATCCGATGGTGGATACTGGGTCAAGTTCATGGCTTCAGCTCGTATATCTTCCAAACAAATCAGTGCTGCAGCTTCCACAACTCGCAGCCTCTCCTCTTTCATATTACTTTTTCTTGCCTCGTACCACTTTTGGTATAAAATGTTCTGACCCAAGTCTCTGAAGCACACCACTGAAGTTCGTCCTCGGCCAACTTCAGTTATTACAATTCTTTCTCCGTAATGTTTCATGAGATGAGCTTTGACCGTTCTCACGTCTGGAACGTAATCACCTGTAATCTGGTCCATTAGCTCCTGAAGCGAAAATTGGCATTCTTCGCTATTCTGCTATTCTGGATGCATTCGTGGCCTTGGGTCCACAGATCCTGTGAATGAGTACATTTTTTTATGACAGCGGCGGTGATACCTTGCATCAGCAGCAATCAAGTCAGGATTCTCACGGCTGAGACGCTCAACAATTTGCTTCCCCCACTCATCTTCTCGGCGGGTTGCAATATCAATAATCGTCGCCCTAATTGACAGTTGTGTGACTGTGTGCACTGGGTTCTTACGAGCAGCTGGCAATTTTACTTGATGCTTCAGAAAATCTTTTGTAATCTCTTCTCCGCACAAAAAACAGATCTTTCCTAGAGTAGAGAACCTATAATCAGACTGGTAAAATCACAGACGCCATATTCGCTCTTATCAGTTATCAGTCTTGTAAAATTCAACTTTTGTTGATGCTTTGTGGAGCTCAACAAACCACCCCCAACCCGTCTTATTAAACTGATAAGAACGAACATAGTGCAGTATGCGTCTACTCGTCTTTAAAGGTTCCTAACCTAGAATAGAGACACCTTGCTCGTGGTGACGTAATGTTGATGCCCGAGACTTCGTACGCTCTTGGTCGCCTCCTCGACGAGCAGAAGCAGCAACATTCTTGTGAGCTGTGTAATTCTTTCTACAGCTGTCGTGTATGGAAACTTCATTCCTCCTCGATAGAAATTGTTTGTTTTCCTTAAGGCCACGTTTTAAGGTTGCTGCGATAAGAGAGAGAATCCCTTTTTGTTTCACAACCACCACTTTACCCTCAGAAAGGCTCTGGTGACAGATAAAACAATCATCCTCTGAATCTCCCATCCTAGAATGATTTTATAATAATTATCAATAGTAAGTACAACATACCTCGTAAACGTATTTACCGGTACTTCCGCTATCACAAACGTACTATTATTCAACTTTCACTTCACGAGTCGCGGACTGGACGATTGCAATTCCCTGCCCGGGATTACTAACACGGATACCGTCGTGGGAAGTTTCGCTACGCCTAAACTTTTGCCTTCAAAATATTTTATCATTCATTCAAACACTGGTTGCGTTGTAAAACTCAGCCCTTTCTTCAAGCGCTTAAACACAAGCTGAAGCCGGTTGATGAAGCTCAATTCAAATCTGACGCTATTGCATAAAATTTATTTTCGCGTGGATATTCTATAGGACCCTGTACAGGCGTGATTGTACATCCAAAATGCAACAAAAAATGTCCTAAGATCTAGTGCCCGATTTCCATTCCTAGTCGAGATAATTGATTTTTTCACGTTTTTCAGCACACGGCTGGTTTTCGCAACAAAAACAGCTGTAACTTGGGAAGTAAGCGTCCTAGGTTAAATCCAACGACACCAATGAAAAGAGCACACTTTTTTCTGTGTGAATAAGGACATTTTGAAAATATCATGATATTTTAAAAAATGTCATTTTTTGACAACTGTTCAAAGCTAGACTACATTGGCCATGGTGCTCCCAGCGCCGGGCAAATTCCTCTAAAACTGTGTGAAGTAACTTAGTTTAATACTTCATGCTTATTTTACTCCTGTCCTTCGCAATGTTTTGAGAAAAATCCTTGTTATGCCAAAAAATGAGGCAATTAAGCCCATTATGATTGCCTACAAGAAGATCAAGAGCCATTCCCAAAACTTTTTTTTTAAGCTTAATTCACTTTTCCTACGCTAATCTATGAGGAAAGACAAATAAAAGTGGAATAAGCTGAAAAAAACATTCTTGGAATAGCTTTCGTATCTTCTTTTAGGCACTCAAAATGGGCTTAATTGCCTCATTTTTTGGTATAACAAGGATTTTTCTCAAAACATTGCGAAGGACAGGAGTAAAATAAGCATGAAGTATTAAACTGAGTTACTTCATACAGTTTTAGAGGAACTTCCCAGGTGCTGGGAGCACCATGGCTAATGTAGTCTAGCTTTGAACAGTTGTCAAAAACTGACATTTTTTTAAATATCCTGATATTTTCCCAGTTTACTCAAAGATATTTGGGGGAACGCGAATGACAAAAACCAATTATAAAAATACACACATGTTTTCCCAAAGTAAACACGATGCGAGTGATCTCCAACAGTTTCCACAGTCTCCGATCCGACATGCATGATCGGTGTCGGATCGGAAGCGTGCGTTTTTGTTGAGTTTTGCACTCCCTGTTCAGAAATACAGAGCGTATAAACGCGTTCGGTATTTCAAAACGAAACACGTCGATTTTGGTGGATTCTCGATCTGTGCCAACCGTTCGTGGGGAGAGTGTGTGAGAGAGATTTTTGAGCGAGGGTGAGAGAGAAGGATAAGAATCATGACAATAGTTTGCTCGATTGATTTTAATCTCTGCACGTTCTTGGAAGAAAAGAAAAGAAAAAAAAAATAACAGGTTCACTCTCTGTCTTTTTCGTCCTCTCTATCTCATTTAGAATGACGTTGAAATGAAACGACACAGAACGTGGCATTAATTTTATAAATTTAACGAGGGATTTGTTACGCGAGGACTGCCGAGAGAATGAAGGTGACTGAGAGCCCTGACCTACCCGGGCTATTTACAAGCCGAAGCACAACATGCACACGTTCCAAACGCCTCAAGACTTTCCCTTTTCAAATGAGAAAAATCGTTAAGTTCTTACTGCGTTTATCACCCTCCCCGGAAGAGTTTTTAAGTACATGAAAAAAAATGAGTCGTTCATTTTTTTTTTTTTTTTTTTCATTTAAGGGGGTCACACTAATAACCACCTATTGTACCTATAGACGAGCAAAAGAATCTGGGCCACTCAAATCTAACACGAGCGTATAGTAAAATAAACCAGGCTGAACTCTTTCGAGCCCTTCTTATTGTATTAATTTCTCTCAACAATAAACCAAATAGGATAACCACTTTTCATTACTTACAACTACTCGCAAGTTTAATTATCCGTGCCCTAAAATGTGCAGTACATAAAAAAAGTAGTTTTAAATAGTTTACTTTTTTCTCTAATCACCTCTTCAGGATTGCAATAAACAAATATTTCAGCAATGAAAAAAAAAAAAAAAGGAAAAAGAGAAGAGCTAAACGCCGTTTAATTAACAATTTGTATTCCAATCGGTTTTTAAATAATGGCTCCGCCAAACGAAGCGCACTGTCATGTCACAGTACAAAGTAAACCATTTAAGTTCGAATCACATACGGTACAAAAAGCTTTCTTGGTGTTTTTTTTTCATCCTTCTTCTTCGTCTTTATTTTTTTCCTTTTTTTTTACCTTGTGTGTTTCAGAGAAGTCCTGCCTGAGTGTGGAATCACGTTATTGTAATTGCTTATGTTAATTTTATACATGAGTTTAAGACGAAGGGGAGTTTAATTTCTTAAAAAGGAATCATTATTGCTTCTGCTGCAGCTCGGGGGATATATTATATATATACACATTTTTTTTTTTTTTACAAGAAAAAAGCTGAAACTGCAAGTATGATTTGTGTAAATGATTTTGTTTCTTTATTATTAATCTTCTGAACCATAAATAATGCAGCGAGCCCTTACTTTTTCACG
The DNA here is from genome assembly GCA_038030265.1 of Corythucha ciliata. Classification (NCBI taxonomy): domain Eukaryota; kingdom Metazoa; phylum Arthropoda; class Insecta; order Hemiptera; family Tingidae; genus Corythucha; species Corythucha ciliata. The sequence goes on along the minus strand of CM075941.1, from coordinate 4,699,774 downwards.
TCGTTCCTAAAGAGAGAGATGCATTTGGTGCGTGTGAGGGGAGGGGGGAGAATTCCTGGAATTTTTTTCCGAATATTTCACTCGGCCGGATTTATTTTGCTTTCATACATGCGCATGTATAGGTACAACGCTCCTGATGTCCACCTCGACTCAGTAAACACATCCGGACTACATAAATAACTCCTTTCCAAGCCTGCGATGCTTTATTTAGAGAGAGAGAATGAGGTCCATTATCAATCTATGGAATTCATCGGATGCATAATCTTGATTAATAGCGCTAAAAGGTGACGCTAATTTACGCTTATAAAATAGCTGACGAATAAAATTGCGTCGTGAATACAGCACCGACTTTTTCAACTGACAAAAATGTTACAAAGTTGGTTCTCCTCACCTCCAGGCGGAGTCAATTTTTCCAATCGAAGGAGCGAGTAAATCGCATAAGTTACGGGCTTCGTGTACCAGAAGAGGGGTCACAAAAAGTTGAGCTCGTTCATTTCCCTTGAAAAAACAGGTGATAGATAGAAACGAGAGATTTTGAAGAATGGGCTGTTGTCCTCGCGTAGGTGGCAAGAGCATTACTTGAAACACCTACTACTATAATAAACGTGTTTAAGATGGTATGGGAAAAATACATCACTCGAATGGTTGCGATGAGTAATGTTTTATAGGACCAAGTGGGCTCTTTTTAACCTGGCGGAAAAGAAAAATGAAAGAAAACCAAATTTCTTTGTGTTAAGCAATGGAGATTTACATGTCTTGACTTATCGTTGTTTTATAATAGCGTCTTGAGTCTGAGGCCGACCCGAAAAAGCGCAACGCTCACCAAGGAATTTCGGAATGCTTTAAAGAAAAAATAAAATAAAAAACTTGGTTGGAGGTAGTTTATGACGCGACCAGAATGAAATTTTTGCTTCCAGCTTAATATGTTAATTGAGGCGAGAGGGGTACAAATAAGCTTATGATAGTAATCTTTTTTTTTTCTTTTAATTTTTGTGTCTCAGTTTCTCTCCCCTCCCCTAATGCACCCACCCAAAACCCGTGAATTACGTTTCGCCCTCGTAGTTTTAAAGATTGAAATAAGAGATTATACCGGTGTCTGAATCAAGCGTGAATGTTGGCGATGGGAGGACTATAATGGTTTAATCTCGGGTAACAATAAAAATAGCCTCGTTCTGCAGTAGTTCAAGTTTACGAAGAAAGCGCGGTTCGTAAGCTGTACGAAAAGGATGAAATTCCGCTTATGGAGTCTGCCTGTTAAAGAAAAAAAAAAAAAGTGTTCACTTTTTGAACGCAAAAGGAACTGCAAAAATTACATATTTCCAACTTTAGGATTCAATTCTGTTATGAGTTTCCATTTAAGAATAGTTTGTTCATATAGTTTTTCTCAATGAAATTTTTTTATATTAAAAACAAGTTCTATACCAATTACAGTAAGCTATAAAGTGAAATCACACTTTTTTCTGCCCTTTCAACAACTCGGGATGTAGCCATTAATCAAGCGTTATAATGATGAATGGTTCCAAACAAATTAAAACTAAGGCTAGGCTACGTTCAGTGGCGGATCTAGGATTTTCTCTTGGGAAGGGTTCCACCATCTGATGAACTCTTTTTCTTTTTATGAAACTGTAAGCGTGTACAAGAAAAACGAGACCGCGTAAATCAGAGAACGAAAGTCTATATTTTTCTAACAAAGAAAAACCGAACAACTGATGTTTTTATGTAAAAATGTGAAGGGACGCCTATTATATTTATTAGAAACGACGGCATATTGATGAATCGAATGTTAAAAAACTTTTGAAAATACGATTATAAAGTAGTAGAATAGAAAAAACAGGAGCGTCTTACTCTGAACGATATGATAACACTAACTAAAACCTTTTTTGGTAGCTGGGAACAGCAATATGAACACAACAGTTCTTCCCCACTTGAAAAACTAAGCTTTGAAGCTTTGAATAGAAATTGAAAAACGAGTTAAAAATTGAAAGAAAAATGACTCTACAAATTTAACCTGGTAACAGGTTTTCGTGGTCTAGCAGATCGTCTGAGCGCCGCGATTGCGGCGACGCAGTGTCAAGCGGCTCCGGTCCGGAATCGCTTGTTTCGTTCGCTGTGAAGTTGTCTTGAAGCTGCTCGCCCATTTCACGAGTTTGGCGGCTACGTATGGGCGTAGCTGATGCAACCAGCGGTTTGGCCGGTGATGACATCGGGAAGGTGAAGGAAACCCTTGTTCCCTCTGGATGAGATTGTTCTCGGGTCGAAGTCTGTTTTGCCGAAATCGGGCATTCCGAGTAGCGTAACTGGTCGATATGTCGTTTCAAAACATACCCGTTGTCCAATTTGATGCGGTAATGCATGGAGCCCAACTTCTCGGAGACTACTGTGCCCAAACACCAGTTGGTGCCTCGGGCGTAATTCCGAGAGAGCACACGGTCACCCACGCTGAAAGCGCGGATTGGCTGGCTTCGGATGATGGGTTTGATGAATTCTGTTGGGCGTAACAGATGTAGACGCGTTCGGATTTGTCGTCCGTAATGTAATTCCGATGGAGTTTTTCCATTAACCAAAGGCGTCGCTAGGTATTGGAAAATGATTTCTTGTAGTTTGGCGTCTATGTTCGATGGATTGTCGTGAAGCATGGACTTAAGCTTCTTTTTGAATGTCTACACTGTACGCTCCACCTGTCCGTTTGTCGCCGGATGGTTCGGCGCAGAAGTTCTATGGTGTATGGTGGAAGCCATGAAATTTTGAAATTCAAGCGACGTAAATATCGAAGCGTTGTCTGAAAACAAGATGTATGGCAATCCATGCCGAGCAAAGAGCGTCGTAATGCCGAAATAGTCGTTGAAGACGTGGGAGCTGTTCGAAATTGTATAATGTCAACGTACTTCGAAAAAGCATCGACTACGAGCAGGAAATTGATGCCATGTAACTCGGCGAAGTCTATATGAATTCGTTGCCAGGGTTCTGTAGCAGCTTTCCCATGGATGGTGGGGTGCCTTCGGAGCAACTTTTTGCTGAAGTGAGCACGCCTCACACGACCTGACAAGACTGGCGATGTCCTGATCGATGTTCTTCCAATACACGGTGGAACGAGCAATCGCTTTCATTTTTTCGATTCCGCAATGGGTGGCATGAAGTTCTCGTAAAACATAAGGTTGCAATGAGTTGGGAATTACAACTCGATTTCCACGGAGTATGACCCCATTGTGAAGGGAAAACTCTCGGTTTGATGAAGAGGAAGCGATTTCGTCTATGAGTTTAGCCAATTCGGAATCTTTGTCCGTTTCCTCCCGAAGTGTGGCGGGTGTTACTGTAACATCATCGACGACGCGGTTGACCAGAGTTTCATAGAATTCGGACGATTCGTCGTCGCAGTCGTCTTCTGCGGTTCGTTTTGTCGGAATCCTGGACAAGAAATCAGCTTTCTGGTTGAATTTTCCAGGACGATATTTGATCGTGTATTTAAATTGTCGGAGCCACATGGCGTATCGGGTTAAGCGATGCGCTGTAACGGTCGGAAGAGCTTTGTCCGGTTCGAATATGGTTTTCAGTGGTTGGCTGTCCGTAATTAGCGTAAATTCAGCACCAAATAAGTACTGAAAAAGCCGAAGCGTTGCCCAAAAAATGGCGGTCGCTTCGCGATCTATTTGACTGTATCGCTGTTCCGTTTTCGTAAGTGTACGCGAAATGAATGTAATAGGTCGGGTAATGTTATTGATGGTTTGCGATAAGACAGCACCGATACCGAAAGGACTGGCATCCGTATCCAGCGTTAAAGGTACTCCTGGTGTATACGTAGCTAACACTCTGTCGGTGAGCATTTCTTGTTTGATGTTTTCGAAGGCAGACTGGCAGGCTGGTGTCCAGTGAAACGTAGCGTTCCCTTTCAACGCGTTCAGCGGTTTTAAAATCGTTGAAGCGTTCGGAATAAACTTCATGTAGTATGTCACGAATCCGAGGAATGATTCTAATTCTTTTGTGTTCGACGGCGGCGTAGCGTTCTCTACTGCAGCCAGTTTAGATGGATCTTTTTTAAGCCCGTCGCCTGAAATGACATGTCCCAGATATTTTAGCTCTTTTTCGAAAAATCGGCATTTTTGTCCATTTAGTTTGATCCCAAAAACCTTCAGTCGTTCTAATAGCCCAATGACGTTCTTGTAACAGTCTTCGTACGTAGCACCATGGACGGCGAAATCGTCGAAATAATTTATCACGCCGGGACAGCCTTTTACAATCGGTTCGATAACGGAGTGGAAAATACTAGGAGCTGTAGCTAGTCCGAAAAATAAACGCTTCGTACGATACGCTCCACGGTGTGTCGATAACGCGGCGATTTTCGAGCTTTCCTCGTCCAACTCGATGTGTAGGTACGCCTTTGAAATGTCTAAAACACAGAAATAGTGGCTGTTATTAAGACGGTTGAATAAATCTTCGACTTTTGAAATAGGATGGCGAGCCGGCACCAGTTGTGGATTGACGGTGGCGCTATAATCTGCGCAAATTCGAACGGTATCGTTCGGTTTGGGGACGATAACCAACGGGGTGCCCCACTGACAATATTCGATTTTTTCGATGATCCCTTGCGCTTCGAGTAAGTCTAATTCCGCATCGACCTTGGAGAGTAACGAATAAGGAACTGGTCGCGCAGGCGCGTAAACGGGTGTAGCATCAGAACGCAACTGTAGTGTGCAGGTAACGTCGGGAATTTTTCCAACACCTGGGCCGAAAACCTCTGGGTATTTGCTGATTAAATCCGACAGTTCGATTTTAAAAACCGAATTCGATGGTTCTGTGGTTTTTATCGAGTCCAAGTCCAGAATGCGTTGTTTCCGCACCCATGTCCGGCCCAAAATAGGGGACAAAGGCTCGTCAACGATGAATAAGACAGACTGTGCTTCATTTTGTTTGTATCGGGCGTGCACAGTAATATAACCTTTGGGCGTGATGTACTGGTTATTGTAAACACGGAATCGAACGTGTGGGCATGGTCGAATCGTACGGTGTAACTGTAACTTACGAAGATCATGAAAAGATAAAATGGATACGGCTGCACCTGTATCCAGTTCGAATATTTGACTGATTCCGTCTAATTTGACGCTTACTTGAATTTTCTGAGCGAGTCCTTTGTCGGCCGAAATATGGAATACTGTGTGTTCGTTCGACTGAATGACTTGTAACACGTCGAACTCGACGTTTTGAACGGCCAATCGTGTTTTCCTACTTCGGATACAAATTTTAGCGATGTGACCCGTTTTGTCGCACGCCGTACAGTGGAGCTTATGACGGACGGTGCACTTGTTTGACCTGTGCCCTGTTTGCCGCATGAGAGGCAGATGTCCTGCATGCCCAATTTAGCCAGGAAATCACTGTTGTAGATTTTCGCAGGGCCAGGTGACTTAGTCCTGTCACGCTGCACTCGCGTTCGCGAGATTTCGTACGCCCTTTACGACTCTGTGTATTAAATTCACTTGAAATTTTATGAACGGGAACGGACGGGGTTGACGGCTTGAACTCCTCCACATTTTCCTTTTTTGCGGTTTCCAGGGCCAAAGCCGTTTCGATAGCCTGGTCCAAGGTGAGGTCTTTGTTCTGTAACAGTTTCTCGCGTATCGAGAGATCAGAGAGCCCCCCAATGAATAAGGTTTGGAAAATTGCGTCTGACATACCTTCAAGGGTATCCGGCCACTTACACCGTTGGTTGAGTAGTTTTAAGGCAGCAACGTAATCCGCAATTGTTTCTGCTTTGTTTTGTTCACGTTTGGAAAATTTGTAACGCTGTGTGGTCAGGTTTGTGGACCGATCATGACGTTTTTTAAGTTCTTTGACCACTTCGTCGTAAGGAACGTCGGAAAGGCGTTCACGTTTGAACGTAGCCTTTAAGTCTGTAAATTCATTTCGATGGAGACAACCTAGGAGTAACGTGGTTTTCGAATGGTCGAACTGCGTTTGTTGTTCGGGTGTAAGCTGAGGACCTTGTAAGAACCCTCGCATGTCGAGAAAATTCTCAAACCGTTCGAGATAATTACTAAATTCTTCCTCTTTCGGGTCGAATTTATCAAACGTAAGGTTGTGACTCACGATATTTGTGGATGCAGTCGAGCGATTCTGAGACTCCTGTTGTTGTTGAGCCAGAAGACGTTGAAGGGCCTGATTTTGAATTTGTAGGGTGGCCAGGACGGCAGCATCAAAACCAGCACCCCGAGGCCCTTGGGCGGCGGCTGGGTCGACTTGTGCCATGAGTAACGCGATGAACGTTTACCGCGGACGAACCATTTTCGTTTATCGTCGTCGCCAGTTTATTATATTTATCAGAAACGACGGCATATTGATAAATCGAATGTAAAAACTTTATTTAATGAAAAAACGATTATAAAGTAGTAGAATAGAAAAAGCAGGAGCGTCATACTCTGAACGATATGATAACACTAACTAAAACCTTTTTTGGTAGCTGGGGACAGCAATATGAACACAACAACGCTACATTAACCCCCCTCCCAGTAAACGCGAGGAAGACGAGAGTGTCGCGCAGAAAGATGGGATAGGCCACGTAGTCGAGTTAGCGGACGTCTCGAAGGGGTTGAGTTGGTAGATGAAACGCAGGTTTTAAACGGTCGATTGAAACAAAAGTTTTCTTACCGTGTATGTCCAGTGTGAAATATTTGTCGTTTCTTTCGAGGACAGGGGTAAGGCCCATCATATGGTTTTTGAAGCGGTTTTCTGATGGAATCGACGCGAACGAAAACTTGCTCAGCCGCAAGAGAGGTGAGGGTGAACGAACGTTTTTTGTGAGGAGTTGTGGATGTCGGTGGCTGGCCGGACATGATGAAAAAACTCTTGAAGTCGCTGAAGGAATTGTGACGGATTGACGGTGGACGGGTCAGGTGGATCGAAGAATTCACCGGGTAATCGTAGTGTAGAGCCAAAATTAAGTTCTGCAGCTGAATGGCAAGATTGGTTTGGCACGTTTCGCAAACCGAGCAGAACGATTGGTAGAAGTGAACACCAATCGGTAGAGTTATGGCATTTGAGAGCGGTGCCATCTTTCAAGTTTACCATTGCACTGCGGATGGTACGCTGCCGTACGAAAATGACGAATCCCGAGGCGATAGTTGAGAATTCGGAAAAGATTGGACTTGAATTGTCGACCTCTGTCGGTGATGATCTTAGCGGGAACGCCGTAACGGGCGATCCATTCCTTGAAAAGAGCGTCAGCCACTGTTTCGGTGGAGATTGATTGAATGGGTATGGCTTCGGGCCAGGAAGAAAAACGGTCGATCAAGGTGAGGATGTAGTGCATACTGTGTGATGGGGGAAGTGGACCAATGATGTCCAAGTGGATGCATAGAAAACGTGCGTCGACGGGAGGGAAAACACCGAGAGGACTACGGGTATGACTTCCAATTTTGGATTTCTGACATTGAAGGCAGTTTCTTGCCCAAGATCTGGAGTCTCGCTCAATTCCGGACCAAACAAATCGTTCACGAATTAGTTGTGATGTACGCTTCGGAGATGGGTGTGCGCTGTTGTGAATTAGAGCGAACGCTTCATGACGAAGGGATAAGGGAATAAAAACGCGGTGTCTATCGTGGCAAAATAACGATATGTTGAGGCCAGGTATGCATTCTCGACGAAGATTGAGTGACGAATTGAGGCAGAGCTTTTTTAGCTCGTCGTCTGCTTCTTGAATTTTAGCGACGACTGTGAAATCGAAAATATGGATGGAGTCGACTCAGGAAAGGTAATCTGCTACGACGTTGTCACTTCCTTTGATGTGTCGAATATCGGTCGTGAACTGCGCTACAAAATCTAAGTGACAAAATTGACGAGGGGACGCCTTTTCTGGTTTTTGCTTGAAAGCGAAAATGAGGGGCTTGTGGTCTGTGAAAATTGTGAGTTGTTGACCCTCGACGAAGTCCCGAAAGTGCTTAACTGAAGCGTAAATTGCTAGAAGCTCTTTGTCATAGGCACTGTACCGTCGTTCGGTTTCACTGAGCTTCCGAGAGGAAAACTCTAGCGGTTGGCAGGTACCGTCGGTTTGTTGATGAAGAGCAGAGCCAATGGGAGTATCTGAAGCGTCGACGAAAAGGGTCAAGGGTGAGTCAGGCTTGGGGTGGACGAGAAGGGTAGCGTCAGCGAGATCTTGCAGGCAATGGTCGTAGGCCTCAATCAACTGATCAGTCCATTGGATGGGAAATATTTCGCTTTTGCTAGTTTTTAAGACGTCATGAAGCGTGATTTGGGCCCAGGCCGCGCGGCGAATGAAGCGGCGGTAGAAATTTACGGTTCCGAGGAAACGACGCAAGGATTGAAAGGGGTTGTAGGTCGAGGAGCTTCGGTGAGGGCACGAACACGTTGAGGAAGTGGTGATTTGCCGGACGGTGTGACTCGGAAACCTAAGAAGTCTACTTCGGTTACGCCGAAAACACATTTGTTCACGTTAAGATGGAGTCCGTAGCTCCTGAAACGCTGGAAAACGAGAGTGAGATGCTCCAGATGTTCTGCGGGAGATTTGGAAGCGATAAGCGCATCGTCGAGGTAAACGAAGATGAAGGGAAGGTCGCGAAGTTTTTCATCCATGACTTGCTGAAATGGTTGACCGGCGCGTTGCGTAAACCAAAACACATCATCGGAAACTCAAAAAGGCCGAAAGGTGTGATAATGGCGGTTTTTTCGATGTCGGAAGGTGCGACTGGTATTTGGTTGTATGCTCAAAGGAGATCTAGCTTCGAGTAAATTGTCGTTCCGTGAAGATTGGACGTGAAATCGTGAAGATGAGGGAGAGGGTAGAGGTCAGGTTTGGTGACAGCGTTTAGGCGTCGGAAATCACCACAAGGTCGTCAGGTGCCGTCTTTTTTAGGAACGAGGTGGAGCGGACTAGACCAACAAGATTTAGAAGGACGACAGATGCCGAGGTCTAGCATTGTTTGGAATTCTGCTTTGGCAGCTTTCAACTTGTCGGGGTGAAGACGTCGAAAGCTGGAACGAACAGGTGGTCCGGTGGTTTCGATTGCGTGCTGGGTATTGTGTGGTAGAGATGGGCGTGGAAAAGAGGGAGGTTGAACGATCTCAGGGAATTGCGTGAGCAACGCGGCAAACTTGTTCGTCGTGTCACAGAGGTTCAGGCGTGCTGGGTTATTCGACGGTGCAGTTGAAGGATGAACACCGGCGACAGAAAGTTGAGGAGTGCCATCCAACAGACGGTGACGACGGAGGTCGATGAGAAGATCGAAGTGTGCCAAGAAGTCGGCACCGATAATGGGGTATGTTACCTCTGTGAGGACGAAGGGCCATCGAAACGAACGGTGAAGACCGAAATCGAGTGAGAGAAAGCGGGAACCATACGTAGGGATCGCAGAACCATCAGCAGTAGACAAGGTGAACTTCTGTGGGCCATTAGTTTTGTCGCGGCGCGTGCAGGGAATGACGCTTACGTCGGCGCCTGAGTCGATGAGGAAACGAACTTTGGTTGTTTTGTCGGTGACAAATAGGCGGCGTGTCGCGTTACGGCGATCGCTTGCCGCCACCTGCGATCGGAACATTAGTTTTTTGAAGAAAAGTAACAGGGGAAACGACAGTTTTGAGCTTTGTTACCGAACCTTTCGTGATGCTTGTGGCAGTCGAAATTTCAGTGGGACGAGGAGGTCGATCAAGGAACAGCCAAGCAAGTTAAACGATGGATTCAAGAGCTACCATATTTACTGAAAATCGAGATCCCTCGTTGGGTTTTTAGTACGGAGGACGATTCTGTTTCACTTCATGTTTTCACGGACGCTAGTAGCGAGGACTATTCCACGGTAATTTTTGCGAGGATGGAAGACGATCAAGGCGTGCAAGTGCATCTGGTTTCTGCAAAATCTAGAATTGCACCGTTGAAAAACCTGACGATTCCCCGCCTCGAATTGATGGGTGCATTGATGGGCACCAGACAATTTCACTCTCTCACCAGAGCCCTTCCTGGTAAACGTTTTGACGTTTCGTTCTGGTCAGACTCATCAAGTGTCGTCGCATGGATCCAGAGGGATGACCAGTGGGGGGTTGTTCGTTAATAACAGAGTAGAAGAAATTCGGAAACTCACTCCTCGTGACAAATGGCACCACATACCTGGGGCTGCCAACCCAGCAGATCTCCCTTCACGAGGATGTTCAGCGAAAAAACTTTTGAAGTTAAGATGGTGGGAGGGTCCCTACTGGTTAAAGGAGCCCGTAGAGAAATGGTATTGTGACTACCGAAAGAAACACTTGGATTTATCGTAAATTCTCTACTTTTCCTAAAATTCGTTTCGTTCATAACTGTCTTAACCCATCTAACCGAAAGTTTTCAGAACTCGAGACGGAAGAAGTGATGACTGCCGAGGAGAACATTTGGCGCTTTATCCAACAAGATTCATTCAATGGTGTTGGAGACGAAAAGATTGTTCACCTAAACCCGTTTTTTGATGACCATGGCGTCATACGGTTGCGAACTCGCCTAGTTTACCGAACCGATGACTACTCGTTCCGACACCCTATTTTGTTGCCAAAGAATCAAGAAGTCATTACTATTTTTATCAGATGGCAGCATGAGAAAAACGCACACGTCGGCGTTCAAGGGTTGATGTCAATTCTTAGGAACGACTACTGGATCATCGGTGGAAGAAAAACAGTGAAATCAGTCGTTTCTCGTTGCGTAAAATGTCGAAGACACGCCGTGAAGCACATCGAAGTTTCGGAGGACGCGTTACCGGAAGAACGCGTCAGAGATTCGGTCCCATTCGAGACAGTCGGCATCGACTTGTGTGGTCCGATTTTCTTGCGCGACGGCAAAAAGATTTGGACTTGCCTTTATACGTGCGCCGTTGTTGGAGCAATTCATCTCGAGGTCGTGGACTCTATATCGACTGAGGCCTTTCTGCTATGTTTTCGCAGATTTATGGCTAGAAGAGGAAGACCCACTACAATTTTCTGTGACAACGGGACGAATTTTGTTGGTGGCTTCAACCAATTAAAGGATCTGGATTGGACGAAAATTCAGCGATTCAGTAGTGTTCGACGCATTGTATGGAACTTCAGTCCTCCTTCAGCCCCATGGTGGGGTGGCTTCTGGGAGCGGATGATGCGAACCCTGATTTGCGAGTGCGAGACTATCATTAACAGCCGTCCGTTGACGTATATTTCAGAAGACCCAAATGTTTTGCAGCCTTTGACTCCACTTCTCTTTTTAAGGGACTGCCCTTCGGTGGGAGCACCTGATCTAGATGCTGTTGAAGCTGCAGATCTACGACGTCGAATCCGTTATAGACATCAGTTGAGAGTGCATTTATGGAATCGATTTGTCAAAGAGTATCTTGGTTTGCTGAGACCAACCCGCCACATAAAGAGGGAGAACCAAGTACGTCGCGATGACCTCGTGTTGATTGGCGACGAGAGAGTGAAGAGATTTGAATGGCCTCTAGCTAGGGTTGTGGAAATCTATCCAGGCCCAGATCAACGTGTCAGGGTAGCTAGAGCACGGACGCAGACCGGTGAAATTCTTCGCCCAGTGAAAAAACTGTATCCCATGGAAATAGAAAGCGAAGAAAATGATAACAACGGACCCGAAGAGAAAGAAGAACAAATTCCCACACTCCACGAAGACGATGATCCATCAAAGGCGACAAATATCTCCAGCAGAGGACGGAAAATTAAGACGATTAGGAGAATGGACTTATGATTTTTTGAATCAACGCGATTTTATGAGTTAAACTGTCATTTAACTCAGGTGGGAGGATATGTTGAAAATTATTTGTTTTTCGCGGCGGGTGGCTTCACTTTACTATGAGCTCTCATATGTTTTGTTTTGTTTTGTTTTTTTTTTTTTCTCTCGCTGGCTGGTGAAGTTTTTTGATTACCTAAAAAAATGAAATGCCATTTTTCCAATTTGTCCATAATTAAACGTTTTAAAAGAAAAGAACACCGATTTTTAACATTATGTTTCTATGAAAAAACCAAGAAAAAACGGAGAAATTCTGGAAAAATATCTCCTTTCTCCCTACCACGGAAACCCAGCTTAGAAATACCGCGTATACATTAGCCCTGTGAACATAGGAGGGCAGGACATAAAAAATGGGAGTAACTTTTGGGGCTTGAAAATAAACAATTTCTGTCGGAATAATAGAGAGATTTTGCAAACAGCTCCGCTAACGCTAACGTTAACGCTATTCACATTTCAACCAACGAAATGTTTACTACCCTAACAACGCGTACACAAAAATTAACTTTTGCGTTTACGGGACTGGTTGCAAAATCTCTCCAATGTAGGTACATACGGTAACAGGAACGGATTTAGTGTTTTTTACTTGGGGGGGGGGGAGAGATTCTTAAGCACTTTAGGTCTGTCGTCCACTGGAAGCAATTTCGAGCAAAACCGCGAGAACAAGCGTACATCACAAAGACTCAAATCTGTTCAACTTGATCTGTTGAATCAGTGGCACGTCAAAATCACGCTCTGATGGACTTATCACCCAGTGCATGCATTCTGGGTAGGTTGCCGGAAAAATATCGCTTGAATCTCGAAAATCGAAAAAAATCGCTCCAACTTTTTGTAAATGGGTTGAAAACAAACAACTTGAAGATGTCCTAGAGGCTCACGGTGACAAAGCATAATACAAGACCGAAAAAATTGAAAAATATCAGTCACTGGGTCAATTTGACCCAGCGCATGCATACTAGGGTTAACTCACCTCCAATGCCGCTCAATCCCGCCACTCGTCCCCTTGAGATCCAAGGTTCCTGAATGAGGGCGACGTCGTAGCTGCCTGCTGCAAGCAGCCGGCAGAGGGTGGCGGATGCCACCCTACTGTGCTGCAGGTTCACCTGAATGACCCGCGGCATCAGAAGAGGAGGCACTCCCCGCCACCTTGAAATTGACTCTCTGGAATGCGAAGTACGTTTGCCCGTTATCCTTCAGCCCCTCCAGAGTGTCCTTGTCGATCCCGAGTACCAGCGTCATTCCCTTGGGGTCCGCCGCACTCGATATCAATTGCCATCCCTCAGTCGAGAGCCCTTTGTTCTAAAAGCCCCGGGTCTCGAAAAGAGGGATGAGTTTCCTTGGGTCAGATTCCCCAACGAGGTCTGTGGGCACCCACACGACCGCCTTGGTGACCTGAACCACTTGCCGGGCTGGTCCAACTCTCAGGTTAGCCCCGTCCCAGGGTTTCATTTCTTTGACGTGGGCCTCCAGCCAGGCTTTCGCCTCGCCATCAGCGCACGTCACATATACCACCCCACCGCTGGCTTAGCTATTTGAGAACTTGGGGCCCTCCTCCTTAGGGCATTTAAAAACGCCTTTCAGGACCTCCCAAGCACCTTCCTGCCCTCCTCTTCCGACAGCCTGACCCTAGGGTACTCCCCAGGGACGATGGCCATCTTGGTTGAGGTAAGAGCCTCCTTAAAGTCTTTTTTACCACCAGCCGCTGGTGTCTTAGGTCGGGTTCCCTGCCCTTCCTTAGGCCTCTTTAGAACCCTCTTCTGTTCACCCGTTGAGGGCGTAGATTGAGGGGTCCTACCCCGCTTGCACGGTGTTTCCCCACTCAATCCAGGTTTTGGGTGCACATCACTGTGGCCTTGCCGGGCATCCGTAGACGTCCCAGCACCCACCGCGTGTCCCGAACTTATCCCGAGGGGTTCCGGGTATGCCTTCCGCGGCTGCCCTTTCCCTCGCCAACTTCCTCCTTTGAGCTCCGGAGAGCCTCAACCGAGGAAGCTCCGCCTGAGGGGTTTGTCCCAAGGGACTGCCCCCCTTTGGACTACCCATTTCAACGTCCCTGACGGTCGTCTTCACGGACAGTGCAGCCATACCCCCCGTGGGCACTTCCGCGCCCTTGGAGGTTCCTTCTGAGGGGAGGTTCTCCCGCCCTTCCCCTTCTCAGTCGTTGTTGAGTGTTTGTGTAAACAAGGGACCATAAACGATCCCACGAGCAGCTAGGGAAAGTGTGTTCCACCGCCGGCAGAGCCTCGCATGCCGGGGTAAGCCTAAATACACCAGGGGGGTCGGCCGGTACTCTGGGAGTCCGTTTAAGGCGCAATTTACCGTCTGCGCCACGTAGACCTTAGGCACGGACCGCACACCGTAGCCTTGAGGGATGAAAGGGAAGGGGGAAAGGTTAATACGAGCGATTTAAGGACTGGGAACGCTCGAATAGCTGGAGAGGTTCTGGTAGGCCACACCATCTTTCGTCCCGGTCTCAGGACGCCTCCTTACCCTTGATTGGTCCACGGGTCCGTATTTTATTCCGGACCACCCCTCAGCCTGGGCGGCTCGCACCGTCCACGCTGAGGGATCCCTCATCCGCCACCCGAGGGACGCGCCCGATAGGGGATCAAGACCCCGTGAGGAAGTCAATCCCTCACCCGGAACTAGTCCGACACGGGGTGAGTTTCCTCACGATTCCTCGATTCGTCTCGAATCTAAACACCTAAACAGATTATTCCTGACCTGAGAATGGCAAAAACGACCATTCGCGCGTCAAAAATATCCGAACTGAGCCTTCATAACGTCTAAATTTAACATTCGTGCTCTAAAATAATAATAATAATTAAAACAAAGAACAAAAAAATGGCTATTCACGCCCTAAAAATGGCATACTCGTACTCAGATGAGGATCCAGGATTTGCTCAAGCTAGAGGCTTGGGCTTGGGAGATTGTGTGCTTCGCTAGACTGACTAAAAATGGCTTGACAGGCCCGTAATTCACTTCCTAAAAACTGCTAAACTGACTATAATCGCACCCCCAAATGGCAAAACTGACGATTCTTGCATTTAAAACGTCTATTTGCGCCCTAAAAATTGGCATTTACCACTCTATAAAACCGCTAAAATGACTTCACGCGCATTAAAAATTGGCGATTCTCGCTCTAAAATGGCCAAAATGACTCTAGGCGGCCTGGAAATGCCTTAACATATTATTCCTGTCCTGAAAGCTGCAAAATAGACAATTTGCGCGCCAAGAATGGTCAAAATAACGATGCGTGCGTAATTGGCTAGAAGGGACTAATTGAACCCGCCAACGCTGCTATATGTTTGGGCAAAGTATAACTGACGATTCGCGCCCTGAAAATGGCAAAATCGACCAGTCGCACTCCAAAAATGCCCTAACTGACCATTATCGCCTTGGTTTGACGCCCTATATAAATGTCAAGCTTCAAGACTACACTCCCTAAACATAGCTTAACTGACGATTCACGCCTTGAAAATGCCTAAACAGACGATTCCTGTCCTTAAATTGGCCAAACTGACTCTAGCGCTAGGAAAAATAGAAATTTCTCGCTCTAAAAACAGCAAAACTGGCCATTTCGACAGGTAAAACTGATGATTCGAGCACTGATAATATCGCACTGACTATTCATGCT
This sequence comes from Corythucha ciliata, assembly GCA_038030265.1. Lineage (NCBI taxonomy): Eukaryota > Metazoa > Arthropoda > Insecta > Hemiptera > Tingidae > Corythucha > Corythucha ciliata. The sequence continues at coordinate 4,684,409 of CM075941.1, read as the reverse complement.
TTAGAAATGACCAATCTGACATTTTGCGCCGTTTAAATGGCCAAACTGGCTATTCACGTCCTAAAATTAGTAATACCAACTCTACATATAGCGGCCCGCGAGATTCGTGCTTTGAAAGGTCCGAAACGGATGATTCATGTCCTGAAAATGCAAAATCGACCATTATCCAGCATAAAAAATGGCCAAACTGAACCTCATGCCCTGAAAATGTCTAAACTGACGATTAGTTCCCTAAAAATAGCAAAACTGACTATTTAAGTCTTAAAAATGGCATACTCGTACCAGAAATTCACGGTCCAAAGATTAGCTAATCAGATCTTTTGCGCCCTACAGAGGCTACTGCGCGTCTTCAAAGTGGCTATCGGCACCAGCAAAAAAAAACTGATCTTCCGCGGCTTGAAAACGGTGAAACTGCGGACAATTCGTGCCTTAGAAATACCGGAACCGATCATTCGCGCCTTGTATAGATGGCTTAAATGACGATTTGTGCCATGCTGCACCGAAAAAATTGCCAAACTGGCTATTCGCGCCCTTAAAAGATGAATTGACTATTGGCGCAGAGTTGACTATAAAGGACCGTGCCCTTTATGTAATTTGAAACCCCCCCCCCCCAAGAAAAATTCCTGGGCACGCCACTGGGTATGACGTCCTATTCTTACCCAATAAATGAAAAAACTCATTGACAATTGGAGGATTTTCACAAAATCCGAGAATTAACGGTTTTCTCCATTTCTTTTTTTCCAGACTAGCGCTTTTTCTATATTTTAGCGACCAATTTTATAGCGGCGCGCCAATAATTTCTTAATTTTAGCCGCGAATCACCGCAATCGTCAATCTTAAGCTGTAGGTAAATTAGCGCATTTTCTCAAATTGATCGTTTTTTTTTTTTTTTTTCCTTCTTCTTTTTTTCATTTTAGCACTGGCTTAGCATTTAGGGATTAGCAATTTTTCTCCATTTTACTGCGCGTTTCCTCAATTCTAGCGATTTCTATATATTTTTATACGTGGATTGGGCGCTGTTTCTTATAATTATAACCGTGAATAAGTTTCTGTCAAAAAATTCCCCATTTTGTATACATATAATTTTGTAATTTGAAAACCCCTCCCAAGAAAAAGTCCTGGGCACGCCACTGATTTTTCCTACTCCCCTCCTGAAATCAGTCTCTTACGCGCGTTCCAAGACAGCTGAGCGCGTGGAATTGATATCATTCCACACGCTATTTCCGCACGCTCCGTACTTTTGCTATAGTCGCCACCAGTTGGAAGCTATGTTGTACTGGAAACGTTGTGTCGTTCGTAGTCTTGTTATTTTATTTTTTTTGTATATTAATGTTGGTGTATACTGGTGTAGGAAAAATAGCGTACGATACTCGAACGTCGCTCCTCACTCCGTACTCGGCTACGTCTCGCTCGTGCTCCAACTTTCACACTCGAACGGAATGAGGTGCATTCCGCACTCGTAACGTAATATACTATTTTACATCGTTCAAAATCACATGGTGTTTTTAGGTGGATGATTATATTACAGAGAACATCTAGGAAGAATCCCTGATGTTTTGTTCATTATTTTTGCCCACAATGTTGTCATTTTTACCTTCCCCCCCCCCTCGTACATCGAAATGCATGATCGGACCTTATACACCGAGAAAAGAATGACCCACGCTTATATTAAATGATTTTCGACCGACTAAAGGAACCTGTACATTGGCCCTATTATGCGTAAGTCAACCTATTCATCCTTTGCCGTGTCGAAGGGTGGAAACCTGACTCACCTGAGCTCTTCTCACTCCCATTTCCAGTATATTTCGATGAGTGTTCAATTCATCAAGAAGCTCCTTTCTTCTCGGCCTTGCCAAGAGGATTGTGAGGTGGTGCTGAAAAAGGTTACGGCCTCTTAACTTTTTTTTTTTTTTTTTTTTCTCCGAAAAAGAAGAGAGTTCGGTAATTGGAACAAGATAACAAATTGATGTGTATGCGTGGCGTTAAAGCCACTTATATTCAGAAAAAGTGAGAATTGGGGCAGTGGACAAAGAGGTTGACTAATGATGGGTGCTGGAGGGTTATAGGACGGAAGGGTGTCTATAGTTTTTTGTTGTGGCACCTTTCGAACTATACGGTTGCCATGGACATGGGAAGCGCATGTTAGTGGCGAGGGGGTAACTTCTGTCTGGGGTTCGCGGAACTTTTTTTTTTTTGTAGCCATATCTTGGCTAGCCTGTGTTCGTTCACAGTTAGTATTCCGTTACTATCAAATCGGGGTGTTGTATGCAAATGCAATGTTAGACAAATCTTAAGGTTAAAGAAGAAAAGGCGAGGGGCGTTTAAAAGTCTGTCAACGCCCCTTTCGTTCTCAACTCTTTTCAAAGTAAGTTATTTTGGATTCATTAGATTAGAAACACGCATTTTGTTCGACACTTTGTTTAAACGAACGAGTATATAATTATCATCTAATTTTAGTTAACGTGAACGCCTTCTTGAGGGAAATTTATAGCCCCACTCAACAAGTATCGCGTGTCTTTAAGGTGAATTCCTGCTCAAATTAGTCCCACCCGCTTTTTAAGAGATTCCGCACGAACAATGATACAAAAAAAATTGAGTTCAACGTTCGTGAAGTATGAAAATATCGCGAAGTTTTATAGATTTTTCCCATACACACACACACAAAAAAAAAAAGGTTGATGATCTTAATTGAAGTCTTCGACACTGTGAAAGCACTCCCCCACAACTCTTATGATCTACAGTGCGGGTAAGCTCTCACAGAACACTAGGGGTGTCATTCGTGCTCGGGCAGAGCGGGAAAAACGTGTAAAAAAAAAAAAAAACCACTCCTCGTGTCTAATTAAAATCAAACTACTGTCGAGCTTTTTAAAAGACCAACTGTTTTGTCGCGCTGGGACGAAACGACGAAAGATCTTCGCCCTCTGGAGAAGTAGGTATATAAAAACAATGAACAATGTGTGATTTGTCAATTGAAAAAAGCGCCCGGTAAGATTGTTGAAGGTGGTCCGGGTTGATGGGGTGCGGAAAGTGGAAGGCGTGTAGAATGGTACAGAATAGGACCGTAACTTGATGTCCGCTAATTGTCCGTATTGTTAACTTTTCTTCTTCTATATTCAAAGGTGTAAGTAGTTTGAAGTGATTTATAGATCTCTAATGATCTTCCACCGAACGGGCGGGTTTTCAGGCTCCTCTTCTTACAAACACAAACCCAGAGAGGAGAGAGTTTACCAAACCTCCCCACACCATCCATTTTGCTTGTCGAACCGATTCGAAGGATTGAAGGAGGATTCAATTATCAATCAGGAGAGTTAAGTTGAAATATGTTGGTAGCCTCGTAGTATTGCAACCCTTTTGGCATTTAAAAGGATGCGAATCTATCCTCATTTCATCCCTCATTGGCGATTACATGCTAAGAAAAACCTTGTAGAATTCAGTCTGCAAATCTATTATAAGAAAAAATTACAAAACATTTTTCCGTCTCACTCACTCTCTTTATATACGTTCCTCCATTCATACTTGTAAATTCCAAAAATGAGGAAAGAAAGATAAAAAATCAGTTTCACAATAATTTACAACGCGCAGTTGGCTTGATCAAGCGTGGGCATTCCATCCTTTAAAAAGTCCTTCTTTCTCCCAATGTCGGTATAGGGATATCTCCGAATATGGTTCAGCCCGGGAAAAAAGGGCGGGAGAGGCCTCAATTAGTAGTAATGTTAAAAAGTTTGCAGATTGAACAAAAAAAAAGGGGGGGGGAGAGAGAGGATGGAAGAACGTGTAGGCTTTTAAACGTTATCTCGTGGTACGAATCACAAAAAAAAGAGCGAGAGAGTGAGTGTGTGAGCCCGTTGGAAAGGAGAGGAACTGAGTATTTGTATTATGTATTATAAGGAAAAAAAAACAGGTACACCCACCCGAATTAAATGCGATTGTTTTTGGTGGCACATTTTTGGAAATGATAATGACAGTGGGGGAGAGGGCGCGGTGAGCGGGCCTAAACCCAAAAACCTCGAAATATCATGTTATTTGTTTTTCTTTGTTTTATTGTCTCTCGTAGGTGTTTTATGGAACCTCATACAGAGAGGGAGCTGACTCCTCATTTTTTCTCTCTCTCTCTCTCTCTGTCTCTCTCTCTCGAATATGTGTAAGATCAAATCAACCAGTCCAATAAAATAAATTTTCAAATATAGGCCACGTAGGTAGTGGATTATTTATTGATTTTTGTCAAAATTCACTTACTATATTTTGCTGCGGATGTGAAAACGCCTGCGCTCAAGAGAGGCTAGAGAGAGGCTCATTAAAGTCTCAAATGACCAAAAGATACCAATCAGTAATATTTCGTCTTTTTCAAAGAAAAAACCCGCGCCTTAAAGTTCCTTTTACCCGTTTGGATAACCTTTTCTTGAGATTTTCAATTCATGTAATTTTTTATTTTTTTTTTTTTCTGCTTCAATCAGCCAAATTGAAGGGGACAATTGTGAGGTTTGGAAAGAAACTGGACACTGCCGTTGTTGTTTTCCGAGCTGCAGGGGCGTAGTCAGCCCATGATCAAGGGGTGGGCAGCCAGCCAGGGGAGCGCACGTCTTAAGAAAAAGTGCTCGTTCGCGGATGAAATCCATGAAAAGGACATTTTTCGAGCGAAAACACCCATTCACACGGCTAGAATTGAGAAATAGCGCTGATTCACGTTGAACATGAGAAATCAATTTGCTCATTGTTCGCGGTTGAAATTGAGAAAAACACGCCAATTTGCGGTTTCGCGATCCAAAATCCGGGCCGAAATTAAGAAAATGCGCTAACTCACGGTTTACAGTACACTTTTCACGGCTAAAATTGACAACATAAATAGCGCGTTCAATGTCCAATCCAGTCCACGGCTAAAATTAAGAAATGGAGCTCATTTACGCAGGTGAAATTGAGAGAAGGCACCAGTTCGTGGTTTCTCAAACCAACATCTCGGTGAACATTGCGAAAAAGTGATAATTGACTGTTTTTTATACATTTATATAGCAATTTTGCGGGTACAATCCAGAAAGAGGGCGACTTAGCGCACACATTTTTGAAAAAGTTCTCATTTTCGGCTAAAATTAAGGCACACTGAGGAAAACACCTATTTTAAGATTCGCGATGCAACGTCCGGATCAAAATTAATTAAATTCGTTGACATGAGTATTATTTGGACCTTTTTGCTGCTGAAATTTGAAGGGGGGAATCGCTCAAGGCAGAATTGAGATTAAAGCACGAATTTGCGGCTAAAATTGAGGGAAAATGAATTGACAAAATTTTCCCAGTTTTTTTGTTGATTATAGTGTAATTGTCGTGGCTAAAATTGAGAAATAGCGTTCATTCACAGGTTACATTGAGGAAAAACTGTTCTTTTGCGGCTGAAATTGACAGAACGCCGTGAGTGCTGGCCGTAATTAGAATAATAAATCAAAAATGCGTCATTTCACGGTTTTTTGAGACCTTTTTACGGTTAAAATGAAGAAAATAGGCTATAGTTGGAGGTAGAATTGAGAAAAAGCACTCAGTTTCAACTAAAATTAAAGAAAAACGTCAATTCGACGCTACAAATAGTGCTCATTCACGAGTTTGTGGATGGGGGGGGGGGTTCTGTGCAACTCCTCTTGAGGAAATACTGGATCCACCAAGCCTGTGAGCAGATTCACTGGCGAAAATAACAGATGAACCATTACCTTCTTGCAGGCTTCTAACAGGATCTGGAGGTTAGAATCGCGTCAATTCACGGTCATCAGAGACTAAATTTCCACAGAAACGGCCACTATCCGTCAAAAAATAAATATTTGCTGGAAACCTGTCGTTTGTAGCCTTCTATTTCGTATTTTATGTCGAAAAATTGAAACTTCTCTCCCCCCCTTCTCACCCCGGAAAGTGAAACTTTTGGAGCTAAACTTTAAATTTTAGACCTGAGACGGTAAACAGAGCTGGCAGTTTCTCTCCTACCATAAGTCTGTATGGCACAGCGGGCTAAACACGATTTGAGCTAAAGCGCCCTGAAAACACCTTCACTGTCGATATCAATGCCCTGAAGGCAAAACCGACCGCGGATGCGCTCCAAAAATGTTATGTTCTGTTCCTGGGCCAAGCCCGCGGCTGAAATTGAGAGAATGAGCGAACCCGCGGCTAAAATTCAAAAAAATAAAGTATTCAAGGCTAAAATTTAGAAAAAAACGCTAATTCCCTGTTTCTGTGTGTACCTCTTTAGGCGGCCAAAAGTGGGAAGACACGCTTATTTTTGCTGTTCTTGCGGCTAAAAATGTGAAAATTGAGAAAATGCGTCAATTTTTCGTTGCTGATACAAAACTTTCAGGCCAAAATTGGGGGAAAAAATCGCTGATTCACGGAGTATAGATGCCAATTTATGGCTATAAAATGTAGAAAAATCCCTAACGTGCTGTTTCTTGGCCAACCCCGACGCTAAAATTGGGATGTGCCCCGGTTTTCAAGCGCAAAAAGCAAAAAAAAGCCAAAAAGGGGCGAAAAAAAAAACAGAAAAAGGTAAGTAAAAAAGTAATTCAAGCCTATTCAAATGAAATGAAATGAAAAAAACGCTGATTCGTGGCTCAAATTAGGAATATAATGACAATTCGGAACTGCAAGATCGCAAAAAACATCATTCATTCAAGGAGAAAAGGGGCTAATTCGCAACTAAATTTGCCAAAAACTCTAATTCACGGCTGAAATTTAGAAAAATGGCCATCGTACAATTAAGTAGCAGCCAAAATTGGGACAAACGTTAATACACGGTCAAAACAAAAAAACCCGCTAATTTGAATAATTGCTAAAATTGAGAAAAATCGCTAATCAGCAGAAGAAATTGACGAAAAACGCTAATGAGCAGCTTAATTTCAGACAATCCTAATTGGTGAATAAAATTGCAAAGAATCGCTTAGTAATTTGCGACTAAAATTGAGAAAAATCGCTGATTCGTGAATAATCAATTGGGAGAAAACGCTAATTTATGAATAAAGTCTAGAAATAACATTAATTCGCGGACACAAAAATGAGTGAAATCCGCTAATTAGCGGCTAAAATTGAGAAAAACGCTAATTTTTCGGCTAACGGTGACTTCTTAAGGCAACTTCACTTCTAAAACGGTGAAAAGCTAAAAGAGAATGAAAAATTGGTAATGCCGGGCCAAATTAATCCACAAACCGCTAATTTGCGGCTAATATCGAGAAAAATCAATAATTAACGCGGCTAAAATTAAGAAAAAACGCTAATTTGCAGCTCAAAGTGAAAAATACTGCAGGTAACAAAATCGCTAATTTTGCATCAAAATCCTGGAAAACGCCAATTTGTGGTAAAAATTTAGTAAAAATGCGAACACGGGATGAAAACTCTCTTTTTTCGCTGCTAAAAGTTAGAGAAAGCGGTTATTCGTGGATAAAATTGAGGAAGATCGATAATACACGGATATAGTGTAGAAGAAGCTCTTAATTAGCCGCTGAAATTTGTGGGGGGGGGGGGGGAGAATTGAATTTGGGGAACGTGATTGAAAATACGTACACCCATCCGCATGACATCTGAATGCAACTTCTGAGCTAAAACTGAGAAAAGGCGCTTCAAGTGAAAACAAATTCATCGTGCAGGGCGTACAAGTTTTGAAACCTCGCTAATTTGCAGCTAAAATGGAGAAAAATCGCTAATTCACGGGATGAAAACGCTTCTTCGCTGCTAAAATTGAAAAACAAAAAAAGTGTTAATTTCGCGGCCAAAGTTGGGGAAAATTACTTTTTCCCGGACAAAGTGTAGAAATAGGTCCAGCGGCTAAAATGCCAATTTTTGGCCGTAATTGAAAACTGCTTCTGAAGGCATCAAAGTTGCCTTGAGCAATTTTTAGCCGCACAAGGCTAAAATGGAGAGAAAAAAACCCAAATTCATAGCAAAAGGTGAACACCATACAGCAGAAGCAGTATAATTGGCGGATATGATGAATAAATAGCCCTGATTCGTGGCTAAATTATGGGAAAATCCGTAATTTAACGGTACGTTAAAATTATTGTTCCTGTTTATTTAGAGACCAAGGGGTCTCGTAGAGATTTCCACTCCGTGCCCCAGTATGCGTAGGTCCGTCAGTGCGGTATATCCAGAAGATCTTCTTTTATTATATTGTAACTTTTAATTCAGATTCCTCACGATTGAGAAACATTAAAAAAATGATTAGGCGCAGTAATGACAGTGTGGAGTGGACACATCCACCCTAACCCAGAAGTGAGGGGTTTTCCCCCCTCAAATTGGTAGACATTCAATTTCCATTTTGGGGTCTAGGCGTTATCATAAGCTGCAGATTTGTCATTATTGAGGAAATCGGGTAAACTCAGTGGCGCCGATACGTTGTACAAGGTGTAGTGGCCGCTACACCTCTTTAGGGCTTTAGGGGGTGGGTGTTCCATGAAAGAGGACGTGATAAACAATATGGAAGTCAAACCAAGGAAGAAAGGGAAAACAAATCAAAATAAAAATGGGAGAAGCGGGAAGATGAATAAAGAAAAACAATAATTGAATAGAACGAAGGGGTTATGCTTTAGGACTATGTGAATTCGGATCTTGCTGTGGTGGGTCTTTTAGTGTGCTAATCTTTGGGGCAAGTACGTTTTAAAAAACGCTAACGTTCGAGGCTAAACTAGAGAAAAAGCTCTCATTCATAGCCAAAAGTGAAAAGAATCACTGTTTCGCGGCCAAAAATAGAGAAAAACGCTGTTCGTCTCAACAATGAACGGGACGGAGCAATGAATGACCTGGTGCCTATTTCACGAAAGTACTCTGCAACTCTTCAATACCAACTTTGCACTCCGTTCTTTTCTGAAAAGTTAGCAGTGTTTGTGTTCCACCAGTACTGGGCAATAACTTTTCACTCTTCTCCGGTTGCAGAGTTAATTTCAAGAGTAACCTTCGTGAACGAATACCTTTTTGTAGCATAAATACCGTACGTTGAAGTAATTAGTAGCCGCTACGCTAGCCGTTGACAAGAAGTCAGTAACGAGGGATATTCTGTACTCGAGGGCACTAGAGTGAATGAAATGTATGCCCTCCAATTAGCACGGCTTTATGATGTATGTAGGTATGTATATTTGTAGAATTTACTGAGTTATAACTCCTTTTTCTACGTACACACTCGTTTTTGACAACATTTTCTCTAGTTTCTGAGTTTATCGAAAAAACTGGAAATTATCCGAAAATTTCGTGGTTTTACGGCTGCCAAGAGTTTTCCCCTAAAATATTTTGGTGGGAAACCCCCTAATAGCACAGTTACGTTGCAGAAAAGTCACATTGAGACGTGTGACCATCATTTTTAACGTTGCAGTAACGTAGATATGTCCGCCCACTAGTGACTCCCTTTGTGACGTCCCAAAGAGGTCACATCGTGACTTGTTCGTGGGCCACTTTGTGACTTCACACTGAGGTTACAATGGGACGTGTATGTAGCCGTTACGTCGCAGAGACGTCGCAAATACGACACAACGAGACGTCTGACCTACATTAGTAACGTCACTGCAACGTTGCAGCAATATACCCCCTTGTGACTCACTTTGTGAGGTCACAGGGAGGACACATCGCATCTGTCACCCTGGATCTGGACCCTGAGCTTGGGCACATCATTTGTGACTGAAATGACTACGCCTCAGGGTTTTCTCTGAGCATCTCGTTATTTTGCACTTTGTTGAAAAGAAAGAAAATAATTATTTAAAAATAAACATTGTTTTATTAGAAGAAAATGTGTGAGTATTACTCCTTCAATGCAGCTTCCGAAGTGCGTAAACGTGTCGCATTCAGATCCTGTCGGATCTGACAGATGAGGCAGATAAAAGATGACTGATGATCACGTCGTGGCATCTCTGCTCTGTGATGGCCTTGTCTTGTCTTGCCTTAACTTAAAATTTAGCGTTAAAAAAATAAAATAAACAAATAAAAAGTAAAATAGTACAGTTTTAACGGTTCTTAGATGGATGACGATGAGGGGGGAGGGGGCACACCCCCAAACCTTCCAATCACACATTCAGGTACAACACAATCTAGTTTGAACCTAACAACATCAAATATGAATAATCAACCTACAAATTCTAGTCTCACATCTCAATTAACTGCCTCTAATCAAAGCATTAGTCATAGTAAAAAGAAAAGTCAGGAAGAATACTTCAACCTTTTGACAAAAAACAGATATAAACCGACCGATAAAGGTCTTTTCATTGTCTTCGCAGGAGGCATAGATGGTAATTTAGGAAAAATACACCCAATGACATTTGGGAAATGGATTTACGGGACAAATCAGAGATTCATAAACAGCGTAAGCAACATAGTTGCAACTGGCATAAATAGGATAAAAATCGAATTTAATAACTTCTGTAGTGCCAACGACATGATACAAAACAACGTCTTGAGAGATAAGAAAGTAATATGTTACATCCCGGATCATCGAGTCAGCGTCACAGGAGTTATACGTCACGTCGACCCTTCACTCAGTACAGATGAATTAATGGAGGTAATGGCGTCTGAAGTTCCTGTAAAAAGTGTAAAAAGAATTACGAAATTGAAGGATCATGAAAACGGCACAAAACAGTCAATAACATTGGGTACATGTATAGTAGCTTTCAAAAGCCAAAGCTTACCAAACTATGTTTCTATTTATGGAGCCGTATTTATGGAGTCGTATATACCATCAGTTCGACAATGTCAAAAATGCCAAAGATTCGGTCATAGTACGTCCCAATGCAAGAGCCGTCAAAGGTGCAATCATTGTGGAGAAATGCACTCAAATGTGGAATGCGAAAGCTTAGACAAACCCCCAACATGCGTAAACTGTGGTGGAGCACACAAGGCAAATGACAAAAAATGTGCAATTTTCGTAGCGTCAGCCAAAAAACTTAAAGAAAGAAGTGTACGAACCAGTTATGCGGAAGTAACGTACAACCGATTTGCCGTATTAAGTAACTCGGAAACCAATACAAATCAATAGTGTATCTGTTTCTTCAAGCCTCCACCCAAAACTGAAGCGCAAGAGGGATAGGGCATCCATGCCAAACAACTCGACACAGGATTACACAGACGACGATTTCCCCCCACTACCCGAAACCCAAGAAGTACAAGGTATGATTAAAAGTAAATCGCCTCGATTAGCTCCAAAACCTCTAATAGGAGTCTATTTCGGAGCGGCAAATTGCAGCAAATATTCCGAAAACCACCAAACATCTGTTCAACAGATTACAGAGGGAAAACTTTCAACAATCCTCAACATCCTAAATGATTTACAAGTCCAAAGTTTGTCGAAACATACAAAATCACTCCACACTATCCAAGAATCAGTCTTGAACTTGCAAAAAGAATTGAAGAATGCCAAGGAGCTAGAAAACCTTGGTTCAGGAGTCGACAAATAGGTAAGCAAAAAAAAAAAAAAAACACCACTAGATATATAATTATCTCAAACTTTTTCTCTCACTCCAACAATATGATTATCTTACAGTGGAATATAAGATCGATAAATGCCAACAAGAGCAAACTAGAAGTCCTTCTAGCTGAGAACTCCATAGACATAGCCATCTTATCTGAAATATGGCTTCGTCCAAATTCTAAGGTTACAGTTAACGGCCATAACATGATGCACTGCCCTAGGGCCGACGGCTACGGAGAGTGTGCCATACTTATAAAACGTGGACTGCACTACACTGACCTCAACATTGTAACTTCTACCATGGAGCAAAATAAGACCCAAATCTGTGGCATCAAATTACACTTCAGTAACAAACGGTTGAATATCGTATCTGCATACAGTGCCCCAAACGATAGAATAGATAGTATGGGCTCTGGCATGATCTGCTTCAACGTCTGGAGGGTTCTACAATAATAGGCGGTGATTTTAACGCCCACCATTTCAGTTGGGGAAACACCTACACAGACAACAAGGGGGAGACACTAATGCAAATTATTGAGGACTTTAATTTAAACATCTTCAACAATGGTTCGCACACTATCATCCCTAAACCTAATAATGCGAAAACAGCAGTTGATATAACTATGGGGACCCAAGACCTAACATTGGCTGCATCTTGGGAGACTATCGACGAAAATTTAGGTTCGGACCACCTTGCCATAAAAATTATACTCTGGGGAAGAAATCAGAACTCTATTCATAATGATACGCGTCCGACTACGGTAGAATGAAAGATGAATGAAGCAGATTGGAACGAGTATCAGCGAGTGACGGAGAACCTTTTTGAAAACATGTCAATTGATGATGAAAATATAAATAACTCATACGACAAATTCATAGATACCCTTTACAAGGCAGCTGACATAGCCATACCCAAGAAAAAACCGTACAAAGGCCAAAATGTCCGAAGCCTTGGTGGGACGATGAGTGCAACCAGGTGAGAAATAAAGCTAAACAAGCCTACGATGAATACAAGTCCTCGTCAAATGTAATTCATTATCTAAGAATGAAATCCCTCACAGCTATCAGCAGGAAGTTATACAAAAATAAAAAGAAAACTAAATGGATAGAATTCTGTAACACTATAAACAGTGACACGACGTCTGCTGACGTATGGGGCAAAATAAGATCATTTAGAGGAGCCGAATCAGTCAAACCCAAGTCCATGGATCCACTCATCATAGAAGAATTCCTGCATCATATAGCCCCAGATTATGTGCCGGAAAAAATAAAAGAGGCAGACAATACAGACGAGGACCATGTCCTCAATCAAGAAATTCAAAGCTTCGAATTGGACGCGGTTTTTAAAAAATCCCCGAATAAAGCTCCCGGATTGGACAAAATCTCATATGCGATGCTATCTAACTTGGGCCCTACAGGAAAATCCGTTCTCTTACGGATATTTAACATTGCCTTCCTATCAAATCAAAGAATTCACTCGTGGAAAGTATACAAAGTAGTTCCATTACTCAAAGCTGGCAAAGTCCCCAGTTCCTATGATGCCTATCGACCGATCGCCTTAGCGTCCTGCGTAGCCAAAACATTCGAAAGGATTGTAAAGCTCCGATTAGGCTGGTTTCTGGAAGCCACAGAAATTCTAGGAAGAAGACAGCATGGCTTCAGAAAGAGGCACAGCCCTATTGACTGCGTTGCAGAGCTCGTTACGGATATACATATTACCTTCTTAAACAAAGAGTTTCTTGTCGCCGCTTTCATTGACTTGACCGGTGCTTTCGACTCCGTATCGATATCATTACTTCAATCTACAATGAAAGAAATGAACGTCCCATTCAGGATCATAAATTGCCTCATTGGTTCAGTAAGTGAACGAGAGATCATCATAGATCACGATGCTGTAAGGTACGGTCCGCGGTCAACAGGTTTAGGATTGCCCCAAGGGCTAATTGGATGTCCAGATCTGTTCAATATTTATACGGCAGATTTAAATGGCTTATTCGAGAATCATACGAAATGCCTCCAGTACGCCGATGACATAGTCATTTATGTGATGGCGAGTAAACTTGAAACAGCGATTCTACATCTAAATGAGTCGCTCGCCAAATTTCACGATTGGTGTGAAGTTAAAGGTTTCTCAATATCAGAACACAAGAGCAAGGTAGTAGCGTTCACGAGAAAACGAAAATTCACCCTCAGCAACCCTCTTGCTGTGGGAAAGATAAGCTACAAGGTAGAGAGACAAGCTCGATTTTTGGGAGTAGAACTCGACTGCAAGATGACATGGAAGAGACAAATAGAAAACTTAGTGAACTACAGTGAAAAAACGTTAGCGTCGTACGGAGCAACCCCTGACACCATCATTAATATCTATAGAGGTCTTATCAGGAGCAAATTAGACTATGGGTGTTTTCTGTAGGGGGATGCGGCGAACACACATTTGAGTAAGATCGATCGTATTCAATATAAAGCGATTAGAACGTGTCTGGGAGCCATCAGAACTACGCCTACAAACGCCTTATTAGTGGAGGCAGTAGAACCTCCTCTGTCACTGCGCCGCGAAACGTTGGCACGAAGGTACATTACAGAGAGATCGTTAGCGCCACATCATCCGGTTATAGAACAAATACAGGCACTAGATACTACAATAAGTGCAGTTAGGCCCTGTCGAACACCTTTGCTAACAACATGTATCCGAAATTTGAAAACGTCCATTGAGCAATTAAGTCAGTACCAGCCAGGTAAAGATCCATATTACCTCCTAACCTACGCATCCACGCTGAGACCACGTGAGCACCAAATCAATACCAACATTTGCTTTTACGACAGAGAACTACCTGACTCGGCAAATAAATCGATGATGGAAAGAGAAATAAATGAATACTACCCTCGAAAGTACGAGATATATACTGACGGCTCCAAGTCACCTTTGGGCGTAGGATGCGCCGTATATGACAGGGTATCAAACTGTAGTGAAATATATAAACTAGATCCGCGATGTACTATCTTCACAGCAGAAATGACAGCTATATGGAAGGCATTAGAATACGTCGGCCGAATCGCTACGGACAAAAGCTTACACTACTTGATACTCACTGACAGTAGAAGCACACTAGTAAAGATCAAGGCCGCTGGAACAAAATTAAGCTGGTTGGAATACAAAATCTTAAACGAGCTGGATAGATTAATTAACGATGGGTATCGGGTTTGCTTTTTGTGGGTCAAAGGGCACGCTTGCTTTGCCGGCAACGTTATGGCTGACAGCCTAGCCAAAAATGCCCTGTCTGTAGGATCTGAAATTGACGTATTGACAGAATATGACCTCAAAATTAGTCATTCCGCAGACTTAATCAAGAAATGGGAACTAGAGTGGGCCCGCTCCCAAAAAGTCAGAGGTAGAAAATACGCACAAGTTCAGCCGCTTCTGAGAAACTCGTCTTGGTTTTCGACAACATCCCTGAAAAGGAATGATATCATCACTATCAATAGGCTACGGTTCGGTCACTCTAAATTAATGTTTATGCACCTGTTCGAGAGCGAAGACGTGGCAGCTTCATAGCATATTTTTTGATGTTTGGTCGGGCCCATTTTGAGGATAATTTGACTGGGCTAATAATACATAATTGGTAATTTTCTAATCTTGCCATGTAATACGAAACGGGCTGGGTGAGAACTTCTTCCTTGCCGGCATTGTCAAATCGTCGACCGCCTTAAGTTAGTGACGGGTCCAGACAAGTGAACATCGCACACGGAGACCTACGCGAAATTTATTTTTCTGAGGGAGAAAGGCGTAGGGATGCATGTCCGAAGGGAATATATAGGATTCACATAAACTTTGCTGTGAGTGATAGCTTTTTCACGAAACTTTTCGTTTGATTAGGGCTGAAATTGAATAATTATGTGCTCGAAAAAAATCGACCGTCGTATACTATATCCTCCGAAACGAAGCCTATAGCGTTGTCTGCTGAGATTGAGCAGAAACTGTTGTTTCGGCACTAGGTGGGCATACTCGGGCCGTGCATCGCCGCGTTGCAAGAGGTTTCTAGTGTCTAGTGTAAAGTTTCGATTCATGTTCCGAGACCTTTCGTTTGGCAGAAGAATCTTGCGGATTAGCTTCTTTTTTTTTTTTTTTGAGGGTTTCCTTATGTTGCTGGATGTGTCGATGGTACACTGATTAACATTGACGATTCGAGGGAGTACGAAGAACAATTTGTCATCAGACATGCGAGCGTCTTTCACCCCTTTTAACGCGTTGTAATGGGACCGATCTCCGGCTCCCATTTATTTTATCCCGAGTTCTTGCTCTGAGGTTTTATTGGTAGGAGACTGGGGAAAACAAACAATTGCTAACAATTCTCTATTTATTCAAGCTGACACGAAAAGAACGGATTGGTGCAATAAAAAATCAATATCTAGATCAATAACTTGTATTGCTTAATAGCAATACCCCGTGGCTGCCAGAAAGCGGAACGAGTAAGGGGACTCACCGATGACGAACTTTCTCCGCGCTTGGCTGCCCTCAGCCGGCGACGACGACGCTGAGACACGCCTGTCTCAATCGAGACTCCGATAGCGATGACGATACTGAGCCAAACCTGTCTCAATCGAGACTCCGATGGCGACGACGATACTGAGCCGAACCTGCCTCAACCGAGACTCCGACGGCGACGACGATACTGTCCCAAACCTGCCTCAACCCGAGGCTCCGATGGCGACGACTTTACTGTCCCAAACCTGCCTCAACCCGAGGCTCCGATGGCGACGATTCTGTCTCACTTCCCGAAACAAGTCTCACTCTGGCTTCGATCCTTCATGGACATCCGATCCGTACTCTATCCACGCTCAGACCCTTCTTCCTTTTTTCTCCGCACCGTTTGGAGTCCCCAGGATCTCCCCACTCCTGCCACACCAGGGTGATCCTGCCCCCGACCCGAAGAATCTGAACAGTTCAAATTCCCCCTCCCACCACCACCATCTACAAATATCGTGTTTCGAGTCATTTATGTGCAAAATTACAATTCTCGGTCACTAAATTCATGAAATTCTCATCTAGACTAATTTTCCTGAGGCTGTCCCCGGCGCAGTCTTATTAGATAACGCCGAGATGAGCCGAATGAACAGCGTGTTCAGACGGGAAACCTGGGGGGGGGGAGGGAGAAAGAGTATGCCCTGAACAGTGGCCTACTCCTGGCGGGGGGGGGGGGGTGGAAATCTCTATAGAAGGCCCCTTAATGGGTCCCTAAATATACAAGCAATATACTTTCTACTAGAGTTTAATTATACGTATTTTTCTCAATTTTAGTCACGAAGTTGCCTCAGGAAACCGCCAGTTAGTGTTTTCTTTCTCGATGTTAGGTGAAAATGAGCCCTTTTTTCAGTTTTGACCGTAAATTTGCTCATTATTTTCTCAATTTCATCACCGGATTAACACGTTCTCTCAATTTCTCTGCGAAATGTCTAGCGCTTTTTCCAAGTTTTAGCCGCGAATTAGCGTTTTTCTTCATTCGAGCATTGAATCGGCACTTTTTATAAACTTTTAGCCATGAAATGGCGCTTTCTCACAATTCAAGCATCGAAGTTTCCCCACAAATCCGCGAATTAATACTATTTATTTATTACTATTTATATTTAGTGTTTTTATCAACTATCTCAACAAATATTTTACCCACGCAGTAGCGCTTACACTCAAAGTTGCCACAAGCATCGGCGAATTGAAGTTTTCTCAACTTCACCTGTCAATTAGCACTTTATCTGAACTTTTATAGCCGCAAATCGCAGCGCTACATCTCAATTAAAACGAGGAATTTGCGTTTTTCTCAACGTTAGCTACCGAAGAGCACTTTTTCTCAATTTCAGGCGTGAATTAGCGTTTGCTTTCAATTTCATCCGCGAATCAGCGCTTTTTCGCCATTTTATTCGTGTATGAAGCACCTTTTCTCAAATTTCAGCCACGAATTAGCGCCTTTTCTCATTTTCAACGGCAAATTGTAGAGCTTTATCTCAATTTTGGCTGCGAATTACCATCTTTCTCAATTTTGCCCAACAAAGAACACCTTTTCTCAATTTTAAAAGTGAGTTAGTAGTTTTTACTTGAATATAGGTATGTTTCCGTAGGTAAGGTCGTGAAAAAAACCGAGCCCGTGCTGACTTCTACCTCCCTTATCAACTACTCACACCTCACCAACCTAAAAAACCTTTATCAACCTAAAACACTCCATTATTCCATCTGTAAGGTTTTCGAGGGCCTCGAAGCGCGGCGCTCAGAGGCGCTCTATCCCCGCACTATCGGTGCACTAGAAGGCCTGAAATGCTTTTTCACTACTTATTCAAACCCAAAATCCGATTTGGCACTTTAAAACGTCATTTTCGAGGGGTTAGCCTGCCAAAACCCAAATTTTATCTATTTTTATATCGCAGAATCTCACCCAAAAAGCCCACCAGGGAGAGGAAAAACAGTTGATTCCCGAGTCACCTTTCTTGCATTTGTGGTCTTCTTCACACCGATGGCTAGAACTTGCGGTTCCTAGCTTTAAATCCACATTTCGGGGATTTGGCGTTATAAAAAGTCCAATTTTTTCGGTTTGACTCTTTCAACGCCCAAATTTTGTGGATTTAGATGTCACAATACCCAATTTCTTTGGTTTCGCTTACCCAAAAAGCCAATTTTACAAGGCTGCGCCAATAAGCCAATTTCTAGGGAATCAGAAAACCCAATTTCGCAGTTTTTGAACACGAAAAAAAAAAATTAATTTCGCATGTTTGACTCCCTAAAAGACGCAATTTTGCAAAGTTAGTCCGAAAAAACAATGTCATAGGTGTGGCCCACTCAAAAAGTCAATTTTAAGGTTCCAGCTTCTTCCAAGCTGGTTTATTCACAAAACTAATCTCGCGGGTCTGGCTCCACGAAAGAACAACATTTCGTGGCGTTGGATCATTAAAAACCATTTTCACGTGTCTGACTCACTCGAAAAAGCGCAATTTGGTGGGTTTTGCTGCATCAAAAACAAAATTCCGCCCTATTGACCCATTCGCAATAACTCCCCCCCCCTTCTTCCAGAACTCTGTCGTCGCTCTAGCTTTAGCCTCACTGCAGTGCGAAGGAAGTCTGCCAGAAAAAAGAGGAAGTTGTAAAAAAAAAAAAAAAATGTGGCTTCACTATGAATGTTTATTTTTGACGAGGCGAAATACATTTTGTATGAAAAGCTTTCACTCTACAGTTCGCTTTTCCTACCACTTTTCAAATTACATTTGGAGGAACAGAAACTTTGCAGAAGACTGCAGAGTTGATAATGAAGAGTTGCAGAGTACTTTTGTGAAATAGACCCCAGGAATGGCCCCCTCAGTTGGAGTTCGACTTAGCTGATCCCTCGCAGTACAACTGCCAAAAGGTGTCACTGTGGTGCAATTGGCACCGTACAATCCATAGGTTGATGGGTTCAAATCCCACCGGTGAGCCCATTTTTTCTCGAAGCTCGAATCGTGTTGGGCTTTGCCCTCCCATCGTCGCCGACACCGGCGACAACAATAATCGTTATCAAGTCGAAAAAAAGAGCCCCGGGAGTTCCGCCTGATTGTAACAGAAACACCCAGATGGCGAGTCTTTTTTTTTCTCCTTTCAGAGGCTGAGCCTCTTGTTCGTAAGGGTGCGGGCAATTTCTGTCAAAGTGAAATTCCTAGATGGGTTGTCGCATTATAATGAACCCCTTTTATCCCACTTTCAAATTGACAAATCGGTTTCAAATAGCCGTTGGAGGTCTCTTAATTGAATTTAACTTAAATCCGATTAATCAAAGTCACTTCAATTATCTAGGGGCTCTAAAATCCTTTTAATGTGCGTCCGCCTTTTTTTCTAGAAAAGGGAGTGCATTTAAACACTACCTACGCTTATTTTATTAATTTAATTTATTTAAAAAGCAATAATAAATCCAGGTTGATTCGAGCTTTTGTAGAGAAAGTGGGCTCAAATATGGTCAGAGATTCATGATCAAGTGTATAATGTATATGGTATTGAAGAAGAATTAGACGTCATCTATGTTTGAGTACCGGTTGCTTTGAAATGGTCCAGCATCTGCGGAGCGTGTGGTACGGTGGGGTTTGGTCGCCGCTCTGTCTACCCTATTCGAATACATAATATAAGGGAAAAGGAGAGAAAAAAAAAAAAGAAGAAAAGAAAGAAATAGAAAGAGTGAGGCAAACGCAAAAGTACGAGGCCGATCACTTCGGTTGGCTTACGCGTAATTGATGGTAATTGGAAGCGGGGAGCGGAAGGCCGTGGGAAGGTAAGCTTTTCCTGGAAGGGTCCGGTCGGTCGCGCGGGCATATGTAACGGGGCACAATCACACAGGCAAGAAGTTCATTCATGGACATGGCTCCTTCTCGTCTAGCCTCGCCTGTTTGTTCACTTGTCCTCATTCAATCTCTCCTTTTCAAGAGTTTGCCAGACCGCATGACGCTCCATTTCCCTTTGCGTATACGGCTCTTTTATATAAATTCATGTCAAATACCGAACTTTGAAAAAAAAAAAACACAACAACAACCTCCCCCAAGAATGGACGTCGTTTCAAAATGCAGGGCGTGAATGGATGATGATAGGTGTGCGGCTAATGGAATGGACGAGTGGCGGAAAGGGGGGAAATGCCGTGAAATACAATCCTTAGCCTATACAGTCGTGTCGCAACCGGCCGACTGTCGGAGGAAGGTTTGAAGTTTAAAATGCCACGCTTCTTTCACTAATAAATCACCAGCACCACGTGGGTGAGTGGGAGGTGTATGGGAGGAGGGGGGATGGAGGAGTCCTGTTTTCATCCAGATTCACATCAAACTAAATAAATCAATTAAAGGATTCAGTATAATTCGAACGTAAGGAACAAATTAAAATTAGGGCCCTCACTTTTAAAGTTTCGCTCTGCTTTTGTTTTGTCACCCACGAGGATCTATTGAATAGTACAGTTCAAAAAAAGTCCCAAAGAGGATCAGTTAAGAATATTTTATGACCTCTTGAAGAGGTCCTGTCTCCCCAGCTTCGTGTCTTGTTTTTTTTTAGACCAACCTTCCCACTTTCATCCTCCCACATTCTATCTCTTCCCAAGACGACAATTGCTACTAATCAAGTTCCCCCCCTCCTTTGGTAACAAAAAAAAGAGAAAAATACACCGGTTTCCCTGCGATTCTATCGCACTTTTTAACGAGCGATTTGCTCGTGACGAAAATTCTGGCTCATGGGGAGAGTTGAAGGGAAAAGATTTAGATAATGAAGAGGTTTAGGAAGAAATGAGAACCTTAATGAAGAGGTAAAACATTTTGTGTGAGTGTCCCCCCCCCTCCCGTTTTTTTTTTTTTTTTTTTTTAAAGACAAGATCGTTCGCAGTAGATGACTACTTTACAGTTGGAATATGGTTATAAGGGGGAGGGGGGGTTCATTGGAATTTATTCATAATTGAAAGGTGTACATTTTTTTTCCCCCAGAAGAATTTTCCCATATTTAATGAGATCGTACCATATTTGAACGCTGCACCAAACAGTGGAAAAGGGGGGAGGGGGGAGCTTGCTCTCCAAATCGAGAAAAACTGGGTTCTAACCTTTGACTGTTCAACGATTTCCTTTTTATTCTAAATGTTAAAGAACACCTTGAGATCCCTTGGGAAAGAAAAGAAACCGCGTACTACGAGGTGGGGAGAAAAAAATGATGAAAGCTCGATTTCCTTGATGACCCCGACAAAGCCCATTGGGTCGACTGCATGGCCCAAGAGCAAAAAAGTCACAAATGGTCGGCTCAATTGCATCGTTGAACGCACTCGCCTAACGAAATTTAAATCACAGATGTTAAACGCTGAAAGGAAGTGACTATTACGGTTTTTTTTTTCCTGTACAACAAATTAATACGACAATATTAATTAATATAAGAACACAGGATATAACGTTACAATACTGGAACTATAAAAGGAAGCGACGAGCGTAGCCAACGGAATCTCATCTTTGCGACACGGGAATAATATTTGAAGCGCAAGTGAAATAAAATAATATCACCGTGTATGGATAAAAGCTTTCAGCTCTCCGGAAATAGTCATCAATTGGATGAGAAAGGGGAAGGTGAGATCTCTAGAGAAGCGCGGCAAGGAAGTATCTCTCAAGAATTAAAAGAGGAGAGGATAATGAGAAAGGATTTTATTTAAAAATTTTACGCTTTTTTCCAATTATCCATTCCGTCTTTTACTATGAGAATGACAGATTCACCTCATAATTGGACTGATTTGTTAAAAAATGATTTTCTCACAGCTGAGTGTGGGATCGACAACCTGTACCGAGCCTCGGGCGCCAAATACGGCGATCGGCTTGGTGGTGAGTTCTTGAAAGAAAATGACACGAAACGATCTATGTTCATTCCCAGGTTGGAGGCTAATTACGTTCGGATGGATTTAATCCTCGCGGGAGGAGAATGTGAGGGTGGTGAAGGTGGTGGTTGGGGGGGGGGGACGAAGTGCTCAAGGAAACCAAGGAGGTGCGAGGTGTATAAAACAGATTATCAAATCGACAGAGCGAGAGAGATGGCGATATTTATACTGTTTATACAACTTTTAAAACGTTATCCTCTCGGTAGCCATTTTTAAAGACACGTTTACCTGCTACTTGCTAATTAGTTGGGCGTGCAAACTAATCCCCTCCATAATTCCCAACAAACGCCTCCTTTCTATTCCCGGACTATATTCTTTCAAGAAACATCTTTAAAAAAGCCCGATTCTTCCCCCAAAATTACGCTCTATTTTGTTTGAATTACCCATTCCTTTATAAACTCAAACAGATCGATTACTGCCGTTTCACAACAGCATTCCCCGCCCCCCTCTATAAACAAATAATTCAAGCTCGAATCAATTGGCTGTTTAAACGAAGTAAATATTTTAATATCAGGTCGTACCTCGAAGTGACTTCCGATACCGTTTAACTAGAGCAAACAAATTGGTAATCATTTTTCGAGTTATTTTTTATTTTCCCAAAGAAAAAAAAAAACAACAAAAAACACTACGTTTTAATCGGGAAAGTTTGTGTTTATTCTATATGCACACGAACCGAGCTCTTCTAGCTATAACAAAAGCGTTTCAAGCCCGCAATTCGTTGCGTGTATACTACACTCTCGCATTGATTCGCGCTCAGTGTGTGGATGGTCAGCCAAGCAGAAAAATACACGATTGGCAATATTGACGTTTTTCACGGCTATGTTTCGGTGACACATACAATGTCAACTGACAAAGGAACAATTATATCACGAAAAGTTGTCATCTTCCTAAGTAAAGATCGTACATTAAAATGGCAAACCTTAAGAAAACTACCCATACTCACAAATACTAGTTTTAGTACACACACACAGTCCTAAAGACACAGTTTTACTAGATAAATGACTTGTTACAAGCTAAATCGGCTACATCGGCCATAAAATGGCGTATTCACACTATTCAGAGCAGAAACTTAGTGTGAAAGAGCAAGAGTATGCCGTGAACAGTAGCGTACCAAGGTAAGGGCGAAGGGGCGGATCTCCCTGGGCCACCTATCAGGGCCCCCTAAAAGCTTAAATGTGGAAAAATGATTATTTTTAAGTTCATGCTCATAGATTTAGGTACGTGAAAAGGAGTTTTGGTATACGAGCTCCTTTCGACGATTTTCAGCCCTTCCGACTTGGAGAATAGAACGTTACTGGTGATCAGCAAACAGTGTGGCCAGGCGCGGATCCAGAGTCAGCTTGAGGAGGGGGCCATATTATGAGTCCATCCGGCCCCCTCCCCAAGAAATATACCACACGTCACACAGTTGCTAGACAGACACAGTTTTCAATGGTCTCAATCACTGATAATTGAAAAATTAAGGAAATCCAAAGGCCGGAAAAGTGAAAAAAAAAAACAACAACATTCAACGTAACGTGAACTATTAGTTTGGCAAAAATATGCCTCCCGCCGAATGAAGTGAACTCAGCGCACTGGTGGAGGGGAAGCTCTTATGTCCCACGGCTAGCGCTGTGATTTTAACCCTCAAAATTTGGTTTTTTGGCGAGCGAAATCCGGGAAATTACGGTGAAACCAGCAAAAAACGGTTCTTAGTGCGCAAAATTGGCGCAATCGGTCACTGAAATAGGCCTCCCAGCAAAGTTGGTTTAATGGCAAACAAATTTACCCAAATTGGCCGTTGATAAAATTGACAGTCTCCACAAGAAATTGACGATTTGCTCATAAAATTGAAAATTTCCTAATAAAATTGACAATTTCCTCATAAAATAGACAATTCCCTATAAAATTGATTATTTCCTTATAAAATTGAAAATTTCCTCATAGAATTGACAATTTCCTCATAAAATTGACCATTTCCTAGTAAAATAGACAATTTCCTCATAAAATTGAAAATTTCCTCATAGAATTGACAATTTCCTCATACAATGGACAATTTCCTCATAAAATTGACAATTGCCCTGTAAAATTGATTATTTCTGCATAAAATTGAGAATTTCCTTATAACATATACAATTTCCTCATAGAATTGACAATTTCCTCATAAAATTGACAATTTCCTCATAGAATGGACAATTTCCTCATAAAATTGACAATTTCCCAATAAATTGATTATTTCTTCATAACATTGACAATTTCCTTGTAACATATACCATTTCCTCATAAAATCGACAATTTTCCCACAAAATAGACAATTTCCTCATAAACATCATCATTTCCTCATAAAACTGCCAATTTCCCCGTAAACGTGACCATTAATTCCTCCTAAAGGCGTAAATTTACTCTAAAAATTGACAATTTCCTCATATAATTGAGTTTTCTGTTAAAATTCACCATTTCCTCATAAAATTGACAATTTCCTTATAAAGCTTACAATATCCCCATAAAATTGACGATTTCCTTATAAAATTGACAATTTTCTCATAAAACGGACAATTTCCTCATAAAATTGACAATTTCCTCATAAAATTGACAATTTCCTCATATAAAATTGGCAATTTCCTCATAAAAGAGACAATTTCCTCATAAAACGGACAACTTCCTCATATAATTGACAATTTTCTGATGAAATTGACCATTTCCTCGTAAAATGGACAATTTCCTCATAAAATTGACAATTTCCTCATAAAATTGACAATTTCCTCATAAAATTGACAATTTCCTCATAATATTGACTATTTCCTCATATTATTGACAATTTCCTCATAAAATTGACAATTTCCTCATAAAATTGACAATTTCCTCATATAAAATTGACAATTTCCTCATAAAATTGACAATTTCCTCATATAAAATTGACAATTTTCCCACAAAATAGACAATTTCCTCATAAACATCATCATTTCCTCATAAAACTGCCAATTTCCCCGTAAACGTGACCATTAATTCCTCCTAAAGGCGAAAATTTACTCTAAAAATTGACAATTTCCTCATATAATTGAGTTTTCTGTTAAAATTCACCATTTCCTCATAAAATTGACAATTTCCTTATAAAGCTTACAATATCCCCATAAAATTGACGATTTCCTTATAAAATTGACAATTTTCTCATAAAACGGACAATTTCCTCATAAAATTGACAATTTGCTCATAAAATTGACAATTTCCTCATATAAAATTGGCAATTTCCTCATAAAAGAGACAATTTCCTCATAAAACGGACAACTTCCCCATATAATTGACAATTTTCTGATGAAATTGACCATTTCCTCGTAAAATGGACAATTTCCTCATAAAATTGACAATTTCCTCATAAAATTGACAATTTCCTCATAAAATTGACAATTTCCTCATAATATTGACTATTTCCTCATAATATTGACAATTTCCTCATAAAATTGACAATTTCCTCATAAAATTGACAATTTCCTCATATAAAATTGACATTTTCCTCATAAAATTGACAATTTCCTCATAAAATTGACAATTTCACCATAAAATAAAAACATTCCTCATAAAATGTATTATTTCCTCATAAAATTGACAATTTCCCCATGCAAGTGACAATTTCCTCATAAAAGAGACAATTTCCTCACAAAACGGACAACTTCCTCATATAATTGACAATTTTCTCATGAAATTGACCATTTCCTCGTAAAATGGACAATTTCCTCATAAAATTGAATATTTCCTCATAAAATTGACAATTTCCTCATAAAATTGACAATTTCCTCATAAAATTGACAATTTCCTCATAATATTGACTATTTCCTCATAATATTGACTGTTTCCTCATGAAATTGTCAATTTCCCTGTAAAATTAATAATTTCCATATAAAATTGACAATTCACTCTTAACATTGGTCATTTCCGCGTATAATGGGCTATTCATATTAAAAATGACCAGTTTAAATCCAAAAAACGATCACCAATTACTGTATTAACAATTAGTCACGGGACAAAATTAATAAGTTCGAAGGACCATAACTAAATCATTGAGGGTGAGTTACAATTTCCACGTTAAATTTACAATTTTAACTTCAAATTGACAAAAATTTTGAATTAAATTGACAATGCGCTTATAAAAAGGTCAATTTGAAAATTTCCTCGTGAAACTGAAAATTTCGTCCTAAAATTAATGATTCCTAGAAAATTTACGGTTTCCTCTTGAAAGTAACAATTTCCAATTCGAACTAACAATTTCCTTACAAAATTGGAAATTCATTCAAAAAGGGAAATTTTCTCATTATTGACAGTTCCTCATACAATAATGTGTCATTTCCTTCATAAAATTGAATATTAGCTTATCAAACTGACAATATACTCATCAAATTGACGCCTTTTAGACTGAAAATTTCCTCATTAAATCAACCGTTATGCTCATAAGCTTTAGATGCCTTACAAAATTGAAAGTTTTCTCATAAAACAGACAATTTCGTTATGAAGTTGCCCATTTTTTCGTGATACCGACGAGTTTTTTTTATAAAATATACAATAATGTCACCTTAACATTGCTCTTGGTAAAGCGTTTCGCATATGTGTTGCCCTTGACGCTGCATTTCACGTAAATGAACGCCTTGAATGTGGCGATTCACGTGAGTGTTTTCCCGAATGTTTCGTTTTGCCCGTCGTGGGGCATTTTGCGTATAGTTTATTCGTTGTGCCGCGGCCTTTCGAATGAGTTTTTCCCCCCACAAAGTGACGTTTCGCTAAAAGTTTGCCCTGGGCTGGACCTTTTCGCATAAATTTATCCCTTGACGTGGTCGCGTTCCAGGACGTCAATTTTCCCCTCAGTGAAGGCCATTCGCGAGAGTTTTTCCCTTAAATAACTTGGCATTTCGCGCCTCTCGCGAACCTCTGACCCTTGAGCCTCTGAGAAAATGATCCTAAAATTAGAGGTAATCACCCCTTCTCGATGGGATTTTGGAGGAGGTTTTGATGATTTTTTTTTTGCGCAAGGGAGGGGCCATGGCCCCTGTGGCCCCTCCCTTGGATCCGCCACTGAGTGTGGCTAAATATTTGTTCGAGCTAATTCGCTTTTTTCTCCATTTTTGGCCGAAAGAACTAGTTTTGCAAAATTTCAGGCATTTTTCTCAATTTTAGCGTTAATTCCCTTCAATTTCAGCTGCGAATTAGCACTTTTTGCGTATTCTTTCCACAAATTCGCGTTTTTTAACTACTTTTTCTCTCTTATTCTACCCGTCGAATTACTGTTTGTCCCACTGCATTGCGAAATTACTATAATCGAAGAAACTAGTCGGCAAATGGAATACAATTTTTAAAAAATACGCGTTTTCTCAATTTCAGCTGTGAATTAGCACTTTTTCTCAATATTAACAACCGCTTTTATAGAAATTTTTCTCAATTTCAACCGCGAATCACCGTTATTCTCAATTTTATCCATTCGATTCTACTTAAAAAGCCAAATTTTTTCGTGTTTAAGGGCTCGGGGCGGTCCGTCCCCCTCGCCCCTGCCTCGGTACGCTAGAGGGTGTAGGTCCGCCAGTGGCTGTGAAATTTACTTTCCCCTCTGAGCCAAAATGCCCACTGAAAATATAATTTTCGAGGGGGTTAACCTTTTAAAGCCCAAATTTTGTGGATTTGAATTCCTAAGGAGTCAAATTTCTCGGGTTTTAATCACCCAAAGAAACCAACCAGGAGGACGAAACAGTTGATTCCAGAATCACGTTCCGCTTATTTATGGTCTTGACTAGAATTGTCTTTGTTAGATGGCTAGAATTGACCGTTTTCACCCCTTTAAGCCCAAATTTTAAAGATTTGGCCCTTTGAAAAATCAATTTTGAAGGATTGATTCCTTCAAAATCCAAATTTGCGGGGTTGACTCATTAAAAAATCACATTTCACGGGGTTCAAGACAACAATTTCACACGTGTGTGGCCTTCATAGAAGCAATTTCGAGGATTCGGCACTAAGGGTTGCTGTTTTGGCAAATTCGAGAACCAGTTTCACGCTTGGCTTATGTTTGGCTCTTTCAAAGCCCAAAGTTTGCAGATCGGCTGGTGAACCTGAATCATGTTGTGGAAAGTGCGAACGATAATTTTTAGGAGCAAAATTCAACACGAAGCCACTTTTTTCTCGATTCCTGAAGCATCGTGCTCCCCCAACCAGACCATTGGGGGGAGCATTCGCTGACCCTGAACCCTACTTCCGTCGCCACTGCCGGGAAAATACAATTTTTTGGGTAAATACTTGTTTTTTGTCCGTTTTTCACGCAATGTTGCAACAGACTCAGCAAATGAATAATAAACAAACGACTATAGGTATTTATTGCACCCATAAAATCATACAAACTCACTGTTTTCTCAAAAATGGTTAAAATTCTAACCGTTACGGAAGACAAAGCTGAAGCCGAGCCTTGCCACCAAATGTCCATTAATTTTTCTATTGGAATTCATCGCCAGAGGTTTCCTCGTTTGATGACGATGATGATGATTCAGATGCCGTTGCATCAGTTTCGTTGGTCCTTTCAATAATGAAGTGTGAATTAGCCTGCCAAACCTGTTTTCAGTATCCCAGCGTCCAAGAAAGTTTTTAGGAATCACTGCTTTCTGTATTGCTTCTTCGAAGATTTGGAATTTTCCAATTGTGGGACAGATAGGTCAGTTTTCCGGCTTGATCAGTCGTTAAACGGTTTCTATTTTTACTGTTCATTCAAGAAAAACGTGCTAAAGGATCTTTCTGTCGCAGCAGATAAAATTCTAACCGCAACGGAAGACAAAGTACCGACCTCTTTCTGGTGATTTTGACTCTTTTTTAGCGGGTCTTGGAATCGGCTTTATCTGCACTGTTCGGTCGCGATCACATTGTTGCGGCGGGGGATTTCAACGTCCACTTTTAGAAGGACGATTGCTGTTGTTGAATCTGATGGCATCGTATGGTTTTTCTTCATTATTTATCGATCCTAGTTGTGGAGCGAACTGCCTTGACAACGTTTTTTGTGAACTTCTCGCTAGTTCACTTGAATCTATTACGACAATGGATCCAGCCGTATTGGATCACAAAGCCCAGGCATGTGAGTTTTCCTTGAGTACCACAACGTCAAAAACGGAACATCTAGTACTCCGCGGCGTTCTATAAAACGCCGAATGGCTCTTACTTGTTTCTGGCTGTGATGACAACACAAATTGGAACAGTCTGGTTGAAGCTTTCTCGTTTTCTGCCAAAAAGGCCTTTCCCTGGCAGGTTCGGCGTAAGAAGGGTGATGGTCTGGCTATTGGGAACGGATGGTATGATGCCGACCTACGGGCACTTAAGTCTCGACTCATAGATGCTTGTCATCATTACGACTTGACTAAATCTGAAACCTCTCTTCTGCTTCAGAGGCCATCAGAAGCCAGAAAACGAAAGAATGATGAGGTCATTTTAAAAGCGGCAAACCCACAACAGGCTATGTGGGGTCTCATTAAATGGAAAAACAAGAACTGCCCCCGAAATGTGTATCTCTCCGGACGAGTTCGTTGACTACTTCTCCACGTCTGAGATTTCTTACTCAAATGGATCTGAGAGTTCAGAGGCTCCATTGACTGCGAAAATGGCTTCTCCTTCTACCGGTGAGTTTAGTTTCAGAGAGGTATCAACCAGCGAGGTCCAAAAAGCCATCCTGGACTTGAAAAACTCAAAGAGCCTTGAATTTTTCGGAGTTGACTCGATAATGTGCAAAAGAGAGGCCGATATGCCATTGCGGAAGTGCTGACACGTCTGATTAATCAGAGTCTCGTTGAAGGCATCTTCCCGGATTGCCTGAAGTTGGGAGTTGTAATCCCAATTTATAAAAAAGGTGATAGAACATCTCCCGGAAACTACAGACCTATATCAATTTTGCCAATTTTTTTTTTTAATCATTGAAATGGTCATGGCTAAGCAGATTACTGTATTCATGGAATCCACTGGTCCGTTTCATGCCTCGCAGTTTGGTTTTCGTCAGGGACGCTCAACGGGCGATGCTGTGATGGGGTTCGTAAACGAAGCTCTCAGGGGATTCGAGAATCACCGGTACATGGCGTCGGTATTCCTGGATCTCTCAAGAGTCATTGAGAGATCTCATTTTCTCCACATCTTGGTGGAGAAAATCCGACGGTTTGGTTTCTCGGAAAAGGCATGTGGCATGAAATCGTCTTATCTCAGTGACAGATACCAAACGGTGAGAGTTGCGAATCGCTTTTCGAAATGGCGGCCGGTGCCTCAACTGGGGTAACTGGGGTGCCTCAAGGATCGATCCTGGGACCTATCCTTTTTCTCGTGACTATGAACGACTTGCCGGCTGCACTTGAATCCAAAGGTTTTTCCTCCTTTCTCTACGCTGACGACACTGCGGTGCTATGGGCAGGCAGAGAGCTCCAGTCGGCATTGCATAAGTCGAGTGAAATTAAGCGCCTCAAAAAACTGATGCTGATGGTTCGCGCGCCATGAAAGCCGTTAAACTGAAGATCCTCTCTGGGGCACTTAAAATAGACCTTCCGAACGCCATAAATGGCCAGACTGACCTTTTCAAACCTTTGCTTAGCAATCAACCCGGCAGCAATGACCCTTTTTTTAAATTGGCTAAATTGACAGCTTGCGCGCAAGAAATTGCCAAATTTTTCCCGCTTCACAAATTTCAAAGTGGCAGACTGACACTCCACAGCGCACTTGAAATGGCTAAGCAAAGGATTCTCGCCCGGACAATTCCTAAACAAATTATTCCGGCTCTGAGAATAACCAAATCGACCATTTTCGCGTCAAAATGGCCAAAGTGCGACTTTTTTTCGTCGATTCGAATACTTAAAACGGTTAAATCTGACGAATCATGCCCTTTTTAAGTGCCAAAAATGACTGTTTCATCCCCAAAATAATGCCCAAATCAACCATTCGCGCTCCAAACAAGGCGAACTGACAATTCGCGCTGAGAAAATGGCCAAACTGGAGATTTTCGCTTCTCGCAAAAAATGACAAACTTACGATTTTTGGCTCAGAATTGGCTCAACGGACGATTTACCTTCTACACGAAATCGCTTGATGGACTACGACTTTATTTGCATCCTAAAAATGGCAAAATTGAGCCTACAAAATGGTTTAAAAAAGGAATCTCGCCCTAAAAATTAACCAATAGGCTTATATTCAATTATTCGTGCTCCAAACATAGTCAAACTGATCAATCGTGTGACAAAATGTTGGAATGGGCTATTCGTGGCACAAAAATGGTTTAACTCGTTAGGTATTCCGTCCCTAAAACTGGTTCGCATTTTACACAAGAATTACCTATTTTTCTCCATTTTACCCGTCAATTAGTGTTTTACCCAAGTTTAGCCAATAATTAGCAATTTTTCATTTCAATTAGCACGTGTTATTAAATTTTAGCCGCGAATTAGCTATTTTTTTCACTTTTAGCCATAAACTCTATGGGTTTTTCTCAGTTTGAGCAACGAACTTGCCTTCTAAAGCCGAGAATTGGCGTTTTCGTAATCCGTTGCTGAATTCTAGATTTTTATACCATTTTAGCCGTGAATTAGCGTGTTTGGTATATTTAACCGAGAATAGCCGCCTTTTCTACGCTTTGTCCGTGATTTTAGCGCTTTTTCTCCATTTTAGCCACAAAAAGTTGCCTTTTAGAAGCCACGAACTGGTGTTTTCTACACTTTAAGTCGCGAGTTGGCGTTTTTCTCAATTTTAGACGTTTATTTGCGTTTTTTTTTTTTTTTTTTCTTCATCCGATAATTAGCGATTTTTCTCTATTTTAGTCGTGAGTTGTCGTTTTTTTTTGTTTTTTTTTTTCTGTTTTAACCCGCCGATTAGAACCGTCCCTCAACTTTAGCCGCGAATTAACGATTTTCCCGATCCGAGAATTATTGTGTTTCTCAATTTTACCCGTGACTTAGCTATGGGTATTTGTTTCAATTTGTTCCATGAATTTTAGTGCTTTTGCTCAATTCTAGCAACATAGTCACCTTTCGGGAGTAGCGATTAGTGTTTTCTCAATTTTAGCCGTGTATTAGTGATTTTTGAAAATTTTTCCTTTGTATCCGCAAATTTACTCTTATTCGTTATTTATATCCGCAAATTAGCCATTTTCCTCAGTTTTAAATATATGAATTTATCGCTTTTCTCTGTTTTATCCGCCATTTTTGGCCGCGAATTAAGGTTTTTCCCAAATTTTAGCTACGAATTAGTGATTTGTCTCAAGTTTGCCCGTAAATTAGCCATGTTCAATTTTTGTGCCATGAATTTAGTCCTTTAAGTGTGTTTTTATCCGCTAATTATTGGGTATTTTTCTGAATTTAGGCTACGAATAGGCGTTTTTCTTTATATCACCTCTCGCCGTACCTCTAGCTATAGCTTGTTACTTGTAGCTTGTTGCTGTAGCTTGTGTGTTATGTAACTTTTAGCTAGTGCTTAATGCTCAATGCTTGATGCCTAATGTTTAATGCTTAATGCTCAATGCTTGATGCCTAATGTTTAATGCTTAATGCTCAATGCTCAATGATTAGTTCTCAATGCTTAATGATCAATGCTTAATGCTCCATGCTTACTGCTTATTGCTCAACGCTTAAGGGCGGTCGTTCACTGGAAGCGTTTTCGAGCGGCCCTACAACGCGCTTAACCGAGTGCACTTCCAAAAAGACTTAAATTGAATTCACTGCAGCTAAGCCTGCAGTTGCCAGTATTTTGGTATCTTCAAATTTGATGACGTGTGATTGTCCGCTGTACACGTGTTCAGCTATTGCTGATTTTTCAATATTGCTGTGTTTTACGGCTGACATGTGTTCTTTCATTCTTGTTTTGACGTTTCGAAGAGTTTCACCAATGTAAGATTTGTTACAGCTGCAAGGTATTTTGTAGACACCCGGGTTTTCGAGTTTTCTTTCATCTTTGACATTTCTGAGCAAGAGATTTATTTTTCTTGATGGTTTGAACGTTGATCTGATTTTGTACTTGTTGAGGATTCTTGCTATTTTGTTTGAAGTCCCTTCGACGAATGCTCAATGCTTAATGTTCAATGCTTAATGTTCAATGCTTAATGCTCAATGTTTAATGCTCAATACTTAATGCTCAATGCTCAATGCTTAATGCTCAATTCTTAATGCTCAATGCTTCATGCTCAATGCTTAATGCTCAATGCTTAATGCTCAATGCTTAAGCTCAATGCTCAATGCTCAATGCTCAACGCCCAATGCTTAATGCTCAATGCTTAATGCTCAATACTCAATGCTCAACGCTTAATGCTCAATGCTTAATGTTCAATGTTCAATGCTCAATGCCTAATGCTCAATGCTTAATGCTCAATGCATAAGCTCAATGCTCAATGCTTAACGCTCAATGCTTAATGTTCAATGCTTAATGCTCAATGTTTAATGCTTAATACTTAATGCTCAATGCTTAATGCTCAATGCTTAATGCTCAATTCTTAATGCTCAATGCTCCATGCCTAATGCTTAATGCTCAATGCTTAAGCTCAATGCTCAACGCCCAATGCTTAATGCTCAATGCTTAATGCTCAATGCTTAATGCTCAATGCTTAATGCTCAATGCTCAATGCTAAATTCTTAATGCTCAATGCTTCATGCTCAATGCTTAATGCTCAATGCTTAATGTTCAATGCTTAATGTTCAATGCTTAATGCTCAATGCTAAATGCTTAATGCTCAATGCTTAATGTTCAATGCTTAATGCTCAATGCTTCATGCTCAATGCTTAATGCTCAATGCTTAATGTTCAATG
This sequence comes from Corythucha ciliata, assembly GCA_038030265.1. Classification (NCBI taxonomy): domain Eukaryota; kingdom Metazoa; phylum Arthropoda; class Insecta; order Hemiptera; family Tingidae; genus Corythucha; species Corythucha ciliata. The sequence goes on along the minus strand of CM075941.1, from coordinate 4,650,864 downwards.
TTTAATGCTCAATGCTTAATGCTCAATGCTTAAGCTCAATGCTCAATGCTTAACGCTCAATGCTTAATGCTCAATGCTTAATGCTTAAGGCCGGTCGTCCCTTGGAAGCGTTTTCGAGCTTAACAACAACAACGATCAAGTTCAATTCACTGCAGCTAATCCTGCAGTGGACGATGACACATTCAATTTGAGCCTTTGGGATGTACGCTCGTTGTCACGTGCTAGTGCCGCTCGAAAACGCTTCCAGTGGACGACCGACCTAATGCTCAATGCTCAATGCTCAATGCTCAATGATCAATGCTCAATGCTTAATGCTCAATGCTTAATGCTCAATGCTTAATGTTCAATGCTTAATGCACAATGCTTAATGCTCAATGCTTAATGCTTAATTGCGGGGATAAACAGCATTGAGATTGATATTTCATTCCATAGGAAAAACTACGCAACTGTGAAGCATCAATTTTAATTTTTGGTAGTGATTATACAAAATTTCAATGCCAAATAGCCGCAGAACTCCCTCATTCGGAGCAAAAATATAAGAAAAATTGCAAGTTTTGCGTATTAAATTGCCGTTTTCGTTGTTCAATAGCAACCGAAAATTTTCAAGTGGTGGCCAAAAGAGAATATGTTTAACGCGTATACAGCCGGTGAAGTGCAAATTTCGGGCAAAAATGCTCGTTTTTGGGGATAAACAACAGGAATGGAAAGTTTCTGTTCATAATTTCCGTGAAATTACGAGTTTCAGGGGCCCTGCAGGTGGTTTCAGGGCCAGGGGCGTCAATCCTGCCTCAGTCGGTACCTAATTTTGATAAATAGCCGCGAAATTACATTTTTCCGGATCTAAATATATCCGCAAAAATTGCAAAGTTTCTGATACTTGTTTTCCCAAAATCACAAATTATGAGCCTTTTATTCCTACAATCGTAGCTAGCAGAACCCGGTGCTAGCTGGTCGCCTTGACGGCGTCCAAAGCCAGGCGAATGTATAGCGCAGCGGTGACTTTTGCAGCATGTGATGTGATGTGTGTGCAGCATGAGTGTTATCCTGACTGAATTTCCGAAAAATTGGAAGTTTACTTGCTGAATATCTATGATTTGGGCCCCAACAGCGCCCCAAAAACGGACGGTTGGTCGCGACAGCAACATTTTGAGCTATAAACATCCTCGAAATTGAAAGTATCCTGGCTAAATGTCCACGAAATAACAGATTTTGTGTTTTAACTACGGTGAAATTGCAAGTTTCGCGTTGTAATTTTTGTTTTTAGTGAACGCGGGAACTATCGAGCCAGCCCCATATGAATGTGTAAAAATCGCTAATTCGCCGATAAAAGTATTTCGAGAGAACGAAAAAAAAAAACACGTTTTCAATGTTTTGAGGCCCTCTGGAATAAAACTTAGGAAGACGATGACATCCAGGAGAGTTGATGTGCTATGCGGGTTAAAGTATTCCGGCTAAAAGGGAAAATTACCTTTGAGGTGGTGTATGAGCGAGCCAATTTGTATAAATCGAACGCCCTAACCGAAAGTGCCAAGTTTGTTTCTATTTTACCTCCAACACCTCTCTTTTAGGGCTCATCTCTGCACAGTTAAGATAACGCAAAATGCAATGGGAGAACATCTTTTTATGCTGAGTGCCACTTGGGGTGAAATACTACTTGTTAGCAGTTAAAAGTCGACTTGTTCTTTTAGGCGTCTGACTGTGGTCGTCCCCCCACCTCCACCCCATTTTTACTGTTGCTACAAGCACAATTAAATCATATATTAAGGAGTTTTCCACAAGACCAACAGTTAAACTGCGTGGACTGATTGCAAATGTCGAGGCGTAATAAAATTACTGGATCAATCCTAATTTCTGATAATTTGGAGAACAACTCAACTGTTTTAGCTTTAAAAAAAAACTGTGCGTTTTATTTTTATTTAATTCAAAAATTGATTATACTTTAGTTTCAATGATCCACTGAGCCCCATAATTATGTAGAACAATCGAGCAATCGTACGTCAAGCGCCATCTCAATAATTCATCCCGAAGTTCTTGAGCTCGTTTTATTTCATTAATTACTATTTATATCGTTATTTTCTTTTTTTTTACTTTCAGATTAACTCGACGCCTTTCATCACTTAATCGCCTCGAATTTTTCAACGTCAATAAAAAATATATACAATGGGGTGTGCTGCTGGAAAATCCGCCGCAGTGGGCTCGGAGGCAGGAGGAAAACCGATGAAACGGGGAAATCCTCCGATGGCGGTCGCGACTGAAGTTCCCCCAAAAGTGATGGTGCCAGCCGAGGCTGTGACGAGTGACATCGAATTTTCATCACGCACTAGTGAGAAATAATAAATAAACTCTTTTTTTTAAAAAAAAAACAACTCAAACTTGAGCTTTGTTTGTGTCTGGCTTCTTCTTTTTTTTCTCTCTCAACTATAGCGCAAGGACTCGCCTTTGAAGTGCAATTAGGTGAAGAGGACAACGTAATTAAGAAACATCCACCGAAACGACTTCAGCGTTTAGAAGATCAACAGATGCCCTCGCTGACACACAGGCTTTTAGATGAAAAACAAGCCGAAGCGGAGCAGAGAAGGCAAAAAGTAAAGTGTTCTATTTTATATTTTGAAGAGTGACGCGATCAACGACCTTTTTATTGTCAATTTCATTCAATCAGAAACTGATTTCAGAGTGTGTCAATATTTATTTTATTTTATTTGCCTTCATTTTGTCACAGATTCTGAGCCAAAGGGTACAATCAGCCAAAGCTCACCAAAGAATGAAAAGACCGATGAACGCAGAAGTAAGTGTCTTTATTTAATGAAATTTACAACTTGCTCGATTTTCCTATTTGCCCTCTCTCTCTGGGGATATTTTCTAGCACGTTTGACGATATTTGATTTCAGAACGGCCTGCTGATTGAAAGTATGAATCGAGAGCCAACGACCGTAGAGCTTTAATTTTTGTTTTGACGTTTCGAAGAGTTTCACCAATGTAAGATTTGTTACAGCTGCAAGGTATTTTGTAGACACCCGGGTTTTCGAGTTTTCTTTCATCTTTGACATTTCTGAGCAAGAGATTTATTTTTCTTGATGGTTTGAACGTTGATCTGATTTTGTACTTGTTGAGGATTCTTGCTATTTTGTTTGAAGTCCCTTCGACGAATGCTCAATGCTTAATGTTCAATGCTTAATGTTCAATGCTTAATGCTCAATGTTTAATGCTCAATACTTAATGCTCAATGCTCAATGCTTAATGCTCAATTCTTAATGCTCAATGCTTCATGCTCAATGCTTAATGCTCAATGCTTAATGCTCAATGCTTAAGCTCAATGCTCAATGCTCAATGCTCAACGCCCAATGCTTAATGCTCAATGCTTAATGCTCAATACTCAATGCTCAACGCTTAATGCTCAATGCTTAATGTTCAATGTTCAATGCTCAATGCCTAATGCTCAATGCTTAATGCTCAATGCATAAGCTCAATGCTCAATGCTTAATGCTCAATGCTTAATGCTCAATGCTTAATGCTCAATGCTTAATGCTCAATGCTTAATGCTCAATGCTTAATGCTCAATGCTTAATGCTCAATGCTTAATGCTCAATGCTCAATGCTTAATGCTCAATGCTTAATGCTCAATGCTTAATGCTCAATGCTTAATGCTCAATGCTTAATGCTCAATGCTTAATGCTCAATGCTTAATGCTCAATGCTTAATGCTCAATGCTTAATGCTCAATGCTTAATGTTCAATGCTTAATGCTCAATGCTTAATGCTCAATGCTTAATGCTCAATGCTCAATGCTTAATGCTCAATGCTTAATGCTCAATGCTTAATGCTCAATGCTTAATGCTCAATGCTTAATGCTCAATGCTTAATGCTCAATGCTCAATGCTCAATGCTCAATGCTCAATGCTTAATGCTCAATGCTTAATGCTCAATGCTCAATGCTCAATGCTTAATGCTCAATGCTTAATGCTCAATGCTCAATGCTCAATGCTTAATGCTCAATGCTTAATGCTCAATGCTTAATGCTCAATGCTCAATGCTTAATGCTCAATGCTTAATGTTCAATGCTTAATGCTCAATGCTTAATGCTCAATGCTTAATGCTCAATGCTTAATGCTCAATGCTTAATGCTCAATGCTTAATGCTCAATGCTCAATGCTCAATGCTTAATGCTCAATGCTTAATGCTCAATGCTCAATGCTCAATGCTTAATGCTCAATGCTTAATGCTCAATGCTTAATGCTCAATGCTTAATGCTCAATGCTCAATGCTCAATGCTTAATGCTCAATGCTTAATGCTCAATGCTTAATGCTCAATGCTTAATGTTCAATGCTTAATGTTCAATGCTTAATGCTCAATGCTCAATGCTTAATGCTCAATGCTTAATGTTCAATGCTTAATGCTCAATGCTTAATGCTCAATGCTTAATGCTCAATGCTTAATGTTCAATGCTTAATGCTCAATGCTTAATGCTCAATGCTTAATGCTCAATGCTCAATGCTTAATGCTCAATGCTTAATGCTCAATGCTCAATGCTTAATGCTCAATGCTTAATGCTCAATGCTTAATGCTCAATGCTTAATGCTCAATGCTCAATGCTCAATGCTCAATGCTTAATGCTCAATGCTCAATGCTCAATGCTTAATGCTCAATGCTTAATGCTCAATGCTTAATGCTCAATGCTTAATGCTCAATGCTCAATGCTTAATGCTCAATGCTCAATGCTCAATGCTTAATGCTCAATGCCTAATGCTCAATGCTCAATGCTCAATGCTCAATGATCAATGCTCAATGCTTAATGCTCAATGCTTAATGCTCAATGCTTAATGTTCAATGCTTAATGCACAATGCTTAATGCTCAATGCTTAATGCTTAATTGCGGGGATAAACAGCATTGAGATTGATATTTCATTCCATAGGAAAAACTACGCAACTGTGAAGCATCAATTTTAATTTTTGGTAGTGATTATACAAAATTTCAATGCCAAATAGCCGCAGAACTCCCTCATTCGGAGCAAAAATATAAGAAAAATTGCAAGTTTTGCGTATTAAATTGCCGTTTTCGTTGTTCAATAGCAACCGAAAATTTTCAAGTGGTGGCCAAAAGAGAATATGTTTAACGCGTATACAGCCGGTGAAGTGCAAATTTCGGGCAAAAATGCTCGTTTTTGGGGATAAACAACAGGAATGGAAAGTTTCTGTTCATAATTTCCGTGAAATTACGAGTTTCAGGGGCCCTGCAGGTGGTTTCAGGGCCAGGGGCGTCAATCCTGCCTCAGTCGGTACCTAATTTTGATAAATAGCCGCGAAATTACATTTTTCCGGATCTAAATATATCCGCAAAAATTGCAAAGTTTCTGATACTTGTTTTCCCAAAATCACAAATTATGAGCCTTTTATTCCTACAATCGTAGCTAGCAGAACCCGGTGCTAGCTGGTCGCCTTGACGGCGTCCAAAGCCAGGCGAATGTATAGCGCAGCGGTGACTTTTGCAGCATGTGATGTGATGTGTGTGCAGCATGAGTGTTATCCTGACTGAATTTCCGAAAAATTGGAAGTTTACTTGCTGAATATCTATGATTTGGGCCCCAACAGCGCCCCAAAAACGGACGGTTGGTCGCGACAGCAACATTTTGAGCTATAAACATCCTCGAAATTGAAAGTATCCTGGCTAAATGTCCACGAAATAACAGATTTTGTGTTTTAACTACGGTGAAATTGCAAGTTTCGCGTTGTAATTTTTGTTTTTAGTGAACGCGGGAACTATCGAGCCAGCCCCATATGAATGTGTAAAAATCGCTAATTCGCCGATAAAAGTATTTCGAGAGAACGAAAAAAAAAAAACACGTTTTCAATGTTTTGAGGCCCTCTGGAATAAAACTTAGGAAGACGATGACATCCAGGAGAGTTGATGTGCTATGCGGGTTAAAGTATTCCGGCTAAAAGGGAAAATTACCTTTGAGGTGGTGTATGAGCGAGCCAATTTGTATAAATCGAACGCCCTAACCGAAAGTGCCAAGTTTGTTTCTATTTTACCTCCAACACCTCTCTTTTAGGGCTCATCTCTGCACAGTTAAGATAACGCAAAATGCAATGGGAGAACATCTTTTTATGCTGAGTGCCACTTGGGGTGAAATACTACTTGTTAGCAGTTAAAAGTCGACTTGTTCTTTTAGGCGTCTGACTGTGGTCGTCCCCCCACCTCCACCCCATTTTTACTGTTGCTACAAGCACAATTAAATCATATATTAAGGAGTTTTCCACAAGACCAACAGTTAAACTGCGTGGACTGATTGCAAATGTCGAGGCGTAATAAAATTACTGGATCAATCCTAATTTCTGATAATTTGGAGAACAACTCAACTGTTTTAGCTTTAAAAAAAAACTGTGCGTTTTATTTTATTTAATTCAAAAATTGATTATACTTTAGTTTCAATGATCCACTGAGCCCCATAATTATGTAGAAAAACGTGAGAGCATTGGTCTAAAGCTCCTTTGATAAACAGTTCCTTTGATGGCAGTTCGCGGAGTTTTGACATCCCTTGTCTTAACTCGCCCAAAAAATCATCGTATGTTCTTGTCGGTGGATGCGAACAAAAAATCTCTCCAGGAAGTTTCAGTGGACGGTTGTATAGACTTTCTGCCGGTGAATACCCGTCCACTCTTTTGACCACCGCTCTGAGCCCTAGAAGTACTATGGGTAGGGACTTCGTCCGATTAACAGAATCGAGGTGAGCGGTAATTGAAGTCTTTAAAGATCGGTGCCAACGTTCAATGATTCCATTGCATAGGTAATACCTAGCATTTTCATAAGCTTGCTAAAGAGGTCTGATTCGAATTGACGGCCTTGGTCCGTCGTAATTTGGTCCGTCGGGAACACCAAATCGACTGATCCAAAGTTTGAAGAACTTTTTGGCGATTGTTGCGCTTTCAATGTTCCTCAGAGGTACAGCTTCTGCCCACTGTGTGGTACGATCGATCATTGTTAGACAGTATCGTTTCCCATCTGAAAGGGGAAGGGGACCAATAATGTCGATATGTATATGTTCGAGCTTGTAGGAAGGGGCGAACGATCCTGACTGAGTGTGTGCATGTTTATGAACTTTGGAAACTTGACAAGCAGTGCATTGATTAGTCCAATTGCCAACGTCGATGTTTATCGAAGGCCAGAAGTATCTCTGTCTCACCAGGTTCCTGGACGCTTTAACTTCTGGATGGCTGAGTTGATGAAGCCTAGTGAACGCTGCTCGCCGGAATGCTTCAGGTAAATACGGGCGAAGGTTTCCAGTAGAGCTTTCACACCAAAGTTTAACTACAGTACCGGGAATCTGGACAAGTTCGAATTTAAGGTTTGTTTCGCTCGCAGCGCTGAAAAATTTGGATCGTTTTCTTGAGCTCTTGCGAGGGATGAGTAGTCATCGATAAAACGAACTTCCTCCACGCGACTAAGAGCATCAGCTATTATGTTGTCCTTTCCTCGTCCATATTTGATGTTTGTGGAGAATTGAGAGATAAAATTTAAATAGCGTAACCTCCTAGGACATGCGGTTCAATTCTTATTGAATGCGTGAATCAAAGGCTGATGATCAGTGAGGATGACGAACTCTCGTCCTTCTAGATATGGGCGGAAGTATTTTACGGCTTCGTAAATAGCGAGTAATTCTCGGTCGTATGTACTGTACTTGGCTTGTGCTTTGTTGAGAGCTTTGGATAAAAATCCAAGTGGTTCTATATTCCCATCGGTAGTTTGTTCCAGTACGGCACCTATGCCAATGTCACTAGCGACGGTCACTAGATGGATCGCGGCATGTATTGCCGGATGGGCTAACTTTGTGGCGTTGGATAACAATTCTTTAAGTTCCTCCAAATGCCTGGACCGTAGGTGGGTTCCATTCGATCGGAGTTTTGTCATTTTTTTTTTTATGAACTCAAAAAGAACATTTAGTGGCTTCTGCACTTCTCCAGCGTTGGGTAGACTTCTCCGGTAAAAATTTACCATTCCCAAAAAACGGCGTAAATCCTTTATTGTTTTTGGTTGGGGGAAGTCGGTGATGGCTTTAACGCGTTCTTCCAACGGCTCGATGCCCTCCGCTGATACTTTGTATCCCAGGAAATTGACTGATTTTTCACCCAACCGGCATTTTTCTAAATTTAAAGTTAAACCGTGTTCCTCCAGTAGTGCGAACGTTTGCCGCAGATGTTCCTTGTGTTCTAATTCATTTTTAGATGCGATTAAAATATCGTCAAGATAAACGAAAACAAAAGGTATTGTTTGCGCGCTTTAAAGAACAGGGAAAATGGGTTTAATTTGAGATCTTTTCATTTTACTGAGTACGGAGCTTTCTTTTCACCTTCCCCACTTCGTTCATTCGTCGTTCTCACTTCATTAGGAAGGAGTAACAAACACCCACACATTTCATTTTTTGCCTACTCACACATCACTGGAAGTTCTTTTTGTTAATTTTGCACTATTTATCACAAATGGCTGGGAAGGGTAGAGTTAAGATTTTAACTGCTCGCGTTGAATGTTTGTTTTCTCAATTGCAAAAGGTTTATGAGCTGTCGAAGCGCGTTACAGAGGAAAATAAATCAATTTTTCTAATCAAAGCCAAGTCAATTCCCAAAGAATTTATTGAGTTCAAAAATTTCGTGGAGGAATTGGAAGAAGTAAGCCTCGATGTATCCGAAACTCATACCCCTTCTTTTGATAGAATTTCGGCCTATCAAGACGTAGCTGACGAAATCGCTGTTGTTCACGACAAATGGACTTGTTCAGCAACGGTGGGGCGTGAGGATCGGGGGGAGCTCACGCCGACCTGCAAACTTAAACTTGAACCTATTCAAATAATGAAATTTGACGGCTCACCTGAGAATTGGGTTCCCTTTCACCAATTGTTCATAAAATTGATTGATCAAAATAAATCATTGTCAGACCTTCAGAAGGTTAATTATTTGGTAACCCATTTAACGGGTAGCGCGAAGAGCATTATCACTGGCATTCCTCCTTCAGAGGGAAACTATAAGCTTTTATTGGAAACGCTTGTTAACAGGTTCGAGGATCGTAGAGCTTTAGGGAATTATTATTTAGATAAACTCATGAATTTTAAACCGATTGCACATGAGTCAGAGAAGGGTCTGAACAATTTTTTAGAAGGCTTTGTTGAATCAGCACTCGCAATTCAATCGTTGAAGATAGATAATTTATTTGATTTTTTTCTGGTAAACGTCGCTTGTAAAAAGCTGGACTCCGAAACAGTTCGGTACTTCGACATGTCGTCGAGGGAGGAGGCTGTTCCTAGTTTTAATGAGTTGGTCGATTTTGTCCGATCTCAGACTAAAATCCTGGCTAGACAAGGGAAGCCGACTTCAGCATCGGTATCGAAGGGTAGTGGGCGGAGTCCTCAAGTGCTCGTGGCCCATCAGCTGTCTTCACCTCAGAATACTTGTTCCCCTGGAAGCTCCACTTGCGTTTTATGTAAAACCAATCCCTCGCATCCTTGGTACAAGTGTTCAGCATTTCAAAAAATGAGCACCCAACAACGCTTCGATCACGTGAAGAAAGAGCGTCGCTGCTTTAATTGTTTGTCAAGATCACACAATGCCGACAAGTGTATGTCCAAGTTTAGCTGTTCTCATTGCAAAAAGCGCCACCATGGTCTACTCCACTTTGACAATTCGGGGAAGAAAGGTAGTCCACGGTCACTTACACCTTCGAAGGAGGTAGGCACGGTTTCGGCGGCAACACCCGAGCCGATCTCATCACCCACCGTCGTTTCCAATATGTGTCGTCACTCCTTAGTTTTGTTATCTACAGCCCAAGTCGTTGTGTTAGGTCGGTCTGGGCAGCCATATATGCTGCGCGCACTGTTGGATGGAGGCTCTCAAGCCAATTTTATACGCAAGGAGGCGTGCGAACGTCTGGGCCTCATCACCACTCCCATTCGATTACAAGTGTCCTGTTTGGCCAAAGGAACGGCCCCTATAAAGGAGAAAGTCTCCATTTCATTTTCATCTAGAGTACATCCACAGAAGACTTTCGATATGGACGCCCTCGTGTTGGACGAAATCACTGACTCCTTACCAGCGACAACGGTCAACATAGACGATATCCCTCACATTACTGGTCTGGAATTGGCGGATCAGCGGTTCAATATGCCTGGGCAAATCGATTTGCTTATTGGAGCAGCGTTGTGGCCAGTAATCGTCGGAGGACGAAGAATTATCGGTCCAGCAAGAAGTCCAGTGGCAATAGAGTCAACTTTGGGGTGGCTGATTACCGGGGAGGTAGCCAGCAGCACCTCTAATTCTCTGGCGCTAGGAGCCTTCAGTGCTTGTATAGAGGAGCCAATGGACGACCTCATGTCAAAATTTTGGTCACTGGAAGAAGTCCCGTGTCACACCGCTCCCATCCCAGAAGATGACTTTTGTGAGCGACACTTCATTGATACCGTTTCACGAGAAGTTGATGGGCGGTTTTCGGTCTCGTTACCTTTTCGACTGCCCCCCTCATTACTCGGAGAATCATTGCCCCAAGCCACGAAACGTTTTTTGTCCATGGAGCGACGCCTGTTAGCGGACTCCAAGCTACATGAGCAGTATGTCGATGTTATGACTGGTTATCTGCAAAAGGGGTATATGTCACTAGTACCGTCCGATCAAACTCAAGACCAGGGTCCCGCGTACTACATTCCGCACCATGGAGTCATCAAATCGAGTAGCACCAGCACACCGCTTCGTGTCGTTTTGGATGCGAGCGCGAAATCCACTTCAGGCTACTCTTTGAATGACCTTTTACACACCGGCCCTAAACTGCAGAATGATTTAGTCACAATCTTGCTAAATTTTCGTTTATTTCGTTATGCACTGTCGGCTGACATCCAACAAATGTATCAGCGCATCCGGATGAAAGACGGCGATCGTTGTTATCAACGTTTAGTATGGCGCGCATTACCACTGGAAGAACTAAAAGTTTATCAAATGAACACCGTAGTGTTTGGAGTGTCATGTTCTCCCTACCTGGCATTAAGAACAATACGCCAGTTGTTGGATTTGGAGGGAGTCAATTGTCCGGAAGCTGTTGAAACAGCCAAACGAGATCTATATATGGATGATCTCCTTAGTTCGGTGGCATCTGAGTCTGAAGCGTGTGAGATTCAGAAGACGCTCACCACATTGTTTAAGAGAGGTTCGTTTAAACTCACTAAATGGTCGTCAAATTCGTCATTCGTTTTGTTTCACGTACCGCCTTCAGACCGTTCAGTGGAGTTGCTCTCTTTCGACCAGGAACCATCGCTCAAGGTGTTGGGCCTTGGATGGGATCCGGTTAAGGACGATTTTTCCGTTCGAGTTGATTTGTCTATCCAGTCTCGATCATGCACTAAACGTTCCATGTTGTCCACCATCGCACGCATCTTCGACCCATTAGGGATTTTTGGGCCGATAACAATCGTTCTGAAAGGTTTTATCAAAACACTGTGGGCGTTAAAGATAGGTTGGGACGAAACTCCACCCATTGAAATCCGTGGTCAATGGGAGGAATTCACAAAAAATTTGTCGTGTTTATCTGAAGTTAAAATTCCTCGTCACCTTTCAGTAGAATCGGATAGTCATACGCTGCTTGTCGGGTTCGCAGACGCGTCGATGCTGGCTTACGGCGCCGTTCTGTACATCCGCACATCTGATGCACAGAACACCAATGTTCGCTTTGTTTGTGCAAAGTCCAAAATCGCACCCGTGAAATCCGTCACCATTCCGCGGCTAGAGCTCTGTGCCGCTCTCTTGTTATCGAAACTGCTTCGGTTCGTTCATGACACTTTGTCCGTACGTCATAATATCGCTGGCATTAGGGCCTTTTCGGACTCGACCGTTGCCTTACATTGGCTGTCGTCATCACCCTCGAGATGGAATGTTTTCGTCGCCAACAGAGTGGCTCAAATTCAAGAGAATGTCGAGTCTTGTAATTGGTACCACGTAAGTGGCCAGTCGAATCCTGCCGACTGCTTGAGTCGAGGATTGTCCGTTCAAGCGTTTTTGTCTCACCCTCTCTGGTTCGACGGTCCTTCTTGGATTTCCGCGGCCGAAGAAACTTGGCCGGAGGTTCTTGAGAGTCATCAAAAGTCTAAACGCAAAACTCACCCCCTCATCCTAAAGTTGGACTTGTTTCTGGACGACGGATTGGTCAGGGTGGGGGGACGTCTCCAAAATTCGAACTTACCTTATGAACGTCGACACCCCATCCTCCTGCCAAAGAAGGGCAGATTTGTAGAATTACTGGTCGATCAATATCATCGAGACAACCTTCACACTGGAGCACACCTGCTCTTATCCATCGTGCACCTTAAATTTTGGATACTGTCGGCCCGTGAAGTTGTTCGTCGTCAAGTTCGAAGCTGCAATTGGTGTTTCCGAATGCGACCAAAGGCGCTTCAACCCAAAATGGCGCCGCTCCCTTCCACTCGATTTCATGAACTCAAAGCATTCGTCAATTGTGGAGTCGATTACGCTGGACCATTTTCCATCACCATCGCTCGTAGGAGAGGTGCTCGGAGCGTAAAGGCTTACATCTGCCTATTTGTTTGTCTGGCGACAAAAGCCATCCACCTCGAGTTAGCGTCGGATCTATCCACCAACTGTTTTCTCGGCGCCTTTCGCCGCTTTCTGAGTCGAAGAGGGCCCTGCTCAATGATTTGCTCGGATCAGGGCACGAATTTTGTAGGAGCCAAGAACTCGTTGGATGAGATGTATAGATTTTTGGCTTCACATGAGTACAACAAGGCTGTAACCGCCGAGTTGTCACATCGTCGAATAGAATGGCAGCTAAATCCACCCGCGGCTCCACATTTTGGAGGCATCTGGGAAGCCAACGTGAAGAGCGTCAAGACGCACCTGAAAAAGCTGACGGGCAACCATTTGTTTACTTATGAGGAATTCAACACCGCCCTCGTTCAAATTGAAGCACTGCTAAATAGTCGACCATTAGCAGTCCTCGACAAAAGCGACAGCAGTCACCCCGAAGCGCTCACTCCGGCGCACTTTCTGACTTTAGGCCCCTCAATTGATCATTTGCCGGCCACAGACGTCTCTTCCCTTCCGTTATCTCGACTTGATCACTATGCCAAAGTCAATTGGGTAGTGCAACAATTTTGGCAGAGGTGGCAACAGGAGTACCTTTATACGCTCCAAGAAAGAGCCAAGTGGCAGCGCGATAGCGTTCCCATCCACCCAGGAACAGTCGTCGTTCTTTTGAAGGAGAACTCTCCACCTCTTCAGTGGCCCCTCGCCGTGGTCAAAGAAGTGTATCCTGAAACGGATGGTGTATCACGAGTCGCGAGAATCAGAGTTCCGTCGGGGGAATTGGTCCGGCCATTGGTAAAACTTTGTCCACTTCCCACTCAATGAGTGTTGTTTCTTTATCTGATGTTGGGGTTTCTTTATTTTGTCGTATGAGTTTTTTTTTTTTTTTATCTCTCCGCAGTAAAATTTTCTTAGTAGTTTTTTGTGTTGTTGGTTCTTTCGATTTCTTTGGATAGCACTATGTTTGGTAGTTGATTCGTTTTTTTTTTTTTTTTTGCACTTAATTTATTTATCTCCTGTTGTGCTCTCTTGATGATTTATTTATTTATTTATTTTCTTGTGTTATTTATTTATATTTATCTTTTCACTACGTTATTTTGGTGTGGGTTGCCCATTTCTAGGTATAGCGCTAGTAGGTTTTCGTTGGTGGGCTCCCTCTCTTCTACTCCAACCCTTTGCTGAAATAAGATATTTCAGGGTGGGGGGAATGTTTGCGCGCTTTAAAGAACAGGGAAAATGGGTTTAATTTGAGATCTAAAAAGAAGGGGAAAGAGATAAAACTCCTTAGCCCTTTGTTCCCCCTTGTTCATTCCTTCATAGGTAGTAGGTTTTCCCCAGCCAATGCGTAAGGTGCTCAGTAGTTTGAAGAGTGTTAATTTGGGTGCAAATTTAATCACTTCTGAATTTGAATATTGTGGCTAGAAAGGGGAAAAGGACAATCGCTGAATTCAGTGTCGAAACCACCTCACCCCTGACCTTTATATGCCGGCATCCTTTGGTTCCCTCCTTCCTTTTTATAAGCAGAAGGAACTACGGACAACAGCGATCACTGAAAGGTGAGTGGTCGTCCTTTTATTTTCCACCCAAAGCCAATCAAACGGTCCTCCGGAAGAATTATCAATAATTCAATTAGAGATTAATTTTCAATCATTAACTTTTTTCTTGGGGCTGGAATTCGCCACCCCAGGTATACTGCGAAAGATTTGGTCCATAAACCTTTGGAAAGTCTGCGCGGCATTTCTGATTCCAAAACTCATTTTAATAAATTCAAAAAGACCGAATGGCGTCAATATGGCAGTTTTGGGAATGTCTTCCGGAGCAACGGGGATAATGATGATAGGCTCGACTGATATCTAATGTTGAGTAAATGGTTGTTCCGTGAAGATTATTTGTGAAATCGTGGAGGTTAGGTATTCCATATCGGTCGGGGATCGTACGACTGTTGAGTAACCTGTAGTCATCGCAAGGTCGCAGACTTCCGTCCTTTTTATGAACTACGTGGAGTGGACTGGCCCAAGGACTCCTGGAAGGTCGACAGATACCGTCATTGACCATGCGAGAGAATTCTTCTTTCGCAGCTCGCATTTTGTCGGGAGCTAACCGACGGACTTTACAATTGATGGGCTGACCCTTTGTTTCTATGTAATGGTAAACTCCTTGTGAGTTAACTGTTGTTACTGGCATAGGTCTAGTGAGGTTTGGGTACTTTAGGAAGATGTCTCGAAATTTCATTGTTTTAGGAATCGATGATACTGTTGAGACGTTTGATTTTGGAAGTCGTCCAATGACACTCAGACCAGTGATCTTGTCGGTCAACCGGCGTTGGTTGAGGTCGACTATAATCTTGTAATGAGCGAGGAAGTCCGCTCCCAGTATGGGTTGTGACACTTCTGCTGAAATAAAGGTCCAAGGGAATGATCGGCGTAATCCGAGGTCAATATTTTTATGCTCTGTGCCATGTACTTGGATGGGAGAGCCATTGGCGGCTTGCAGTGTAAACTGTGCTTCGTGAATGACACTACCTTTTTTCTTCGGGATAACGGATACGTCGGCTCCGGTGTCGATGAGAAAGTAAGATGATGATGTTTTTTCGAAGACAAAAAGACGACGGGTGGACTCATCGGCGTTGACTCCCGTCATAGCTGACGCCGAAATTAGTTTTCCGAGTCCTCGACAGCAGTTGATGAACTCGCTTTTACTCCTTTCCACGTGCATTTACGAGCTTGTTCTTTGAAACGGTAGTGATAGAAACAAAGAGGATACTTTTTTGATGATCGGCTTCTAGAACGAGTACTGGGCTTTCGACGAGGGGTTGGCGAACGAGTTCGATGTTTCTTTATTTCACACAAACTCAAACGTAGTTCACGAATTTCTTGCGTCAGCCGGTCAATACGAGGGTCGTGTGTCTTCATCGGGCGGCTGTAGTCTTGTTCGGATTCGAAGATTTTGTCCGCGACTTCCGCGATCCTGGTGATATTGTCTTCTTCAAGGACCGCCAGTACAGTCTTCATCCTGGGAGGTAGTGCGCTCAACCAAACTGTTTTGAGGACTTGATCGGACGCTGAGGCTCCGGCGAGTGTTTGCATCTGCCTGAGTAACTGGGAGGGTTTAGCGTTCCTCGAGTAAGCGTACGATGCGGCGTTCCTCACTTTGACTAAACATGGAGTTAATGCGGTTCTTCAAGGTCGTATACGGCGTATCTCCAGGGCTTCTCACCAAATCCGTCACTTGACTGAGAACTTTGTACGGGAAGTGTCCCAACAGTGTTTGAAACTGCCTCTTCTGACCGGTGACGTTGCATGAAGAGAAGATCGCTTCTACTTGCACAAACCATAAGGTAGGGTCGTCCTCCCAGAAAGGTGGTAAGCGGGGTGCGTAAAATCCGGGGGCCGCTTGAGCGACCATGTGAGCGACGGCGTCGCCTTGTCCTTGTTCGTCCATAATTCTCAATTATCCGGTGGCGCTAGATAATCACGTCGGGCTCACCAATGTAGCGCGTGCGGTACGTGTGAGGGAATTCGCCTACAAATGTATTCTGAGCCGAGGGGTTGCCTGATTAGGACTCGCTAACGAACACCTTGTTTGTAAAAAGAAATCCAAACCGAGGGGTTGTTGGGTGAAAACTCGCCAACGGATGAAGATTTCTTTTTAGTGGACAATGAAAATAAAACGTTTAGAGCTGAAAAGGAACTCCTGATTTTGGGGGACTGACGAGCTTCTTATATACCCGTCAGACCCCTCCACTCTCGTTCCAAGTCTTTTATTTTTAAATATAATGAGTTGTAGAGTGAAGGAAACAAGAAGTGGTAACTAGTGAAGACGGCGTATGCTCTCGTAAAAGTGAAGGCACGACATTCCATACCGCACAGTTTTCCGGATTCTCCAATTTTGTAATTTTGACCGAGAGATCCGTGTCGTTCATGTCCAAGACCGAGTTTTAAATACTTATGTTTAATCGACTTTCTTTTTTTTTAATTTTCCGAGGTTCGACAATCCTTCAAACCAAGCTGGGTCCATAACCTGTTGGAGGTGCGCTGGCGTTTAAGAAGTTTTATTTTAAATAACCGCGGAGAAAGAAAGAAAAGTTCTTTTATATTTAGACGACAAAAAAAAAAAACGTAAAAAGTATTTTTTTTAGAACAATAACATGTGACGCAGAACATTTTCAAGTTAACCACCTTCAACAGGCTTTACCATTTCGGTCAATTTTATCGACTCGAAGGCGGTCAACCGTGGTTCTTGGGCGTGGGGGGCTCTTCGCTGCTCTTCCGAGTTTTCGATAGCGTGACCACTGCCTTTATACTTTATGAAAACTGTGTAAGTGGCCAAAAACGGGTGAGTCCCTTCGTGGTTTGACCAAAATCGAAGCTTTTCCTGATTTCGGGTCTTTATTTTGTCGGTTCAAAAAAAAAAAATGCAACGCAATTGGTGTGGTGGGAGGGGGCGCAACAAATTTTTATGGTGCAAGGGAGGTGTGACCCTGAAAAGGTTGAGAACCACTGCCCTAGGGCAATGCTGAAATGACAAATGCCCGCGGTTCCGGCGCGACTATGCCTAAAGGGGCGACAGCCCCCCTCAAAGTGGCTAAAAATGACTCAGTAATTCCGATCGATCCGAAGTTTTCGAAAACCGGTGCTGCCGTTTGAAAAAAAAAAAAAAAATAAAGTTGAGAGACAAAGAACTGATCGGAATTGCTGATTCAAAACTCCACAATGCCCGTTTTGAGTCCCTCCGACTATGCTGAATTGAGAACTGCAGGCTGTTAAGGCGAAATAGACCCTAAGGGGGCGTCTTCCCTCTCTTCACCCCCCCCCCACAGTGTGACCAAAACTGACCGTTTCGCGTTGCCCACGGTTTTTGGCAAAATTTCTCCGCTCCACCATCACGCTAGCCCGTGTCACCCCGCAAAAACGGGCCGAATTTCAGCCCTGAAGGGGGGAAATTCTGAAGTAACGAGGCCAAATTATGTAAAACGAGGAATTTACTGGTTTTACTTCACAATTTTTTCTGTACAACGTTTTATATACACCATGTTAATAATACACAAAACTATGGTATTCTGCCTAAAACGTACTTTTGCCTTTTTTCGCCGAAAAAAAGGTACTCAGTCCTGTGATGAAAAACAAATAAAATCCTATCAAATCAGTAACCATTAACACAACCAAGAATTACGTAATACGATACAAAAAAAAATCACCAGAAATATACAACGAAAAGAGAGTAATTTAATATCCAAAAATAAAGAAAGAATATTTTTTTCGTCAGTTTCAAAAATTTTGAGAGATTCTCTTTTCGGTTGCCATAGGAGGGTGAGAAGTGATAGCTCGAAGGATTACAGACGCAGGGATCTAACCTTATTAGAACGTCTAACTACGCCATGTAAATAAAAGTGTTGATATCGTCCTCGTCTCGTCTCATGTATTTGTGTTCGATGAGCCATTCTATTTGCTCTTTGATCATTTTTTTACTCGGGAGGAACATATTTTTGAGGATGTCGATCAGTTCAGATTGAAGCTGAGCGTTGCTGATTCGTTTTCTCATCTTTAATATTTTGATTATGGCTTCCTGAAAAACGACAAAAAAAAAAAAAAAAAAGTGTGGACCAGATGTCTCGTCGTCAACTTCTTTTCACACTTACTTGAACACGAAGTATTCTCAACTGAACTATACTCTCATTGTCCTCCTCTTTACTTCGCTCCGTCGATAATTGTAACCTTCCGATCAAATTAAGTTTTCCTCTTTTTTGGAGTTTACCATTTTTGCTGGAAACAGAAATAACAATAGGCGAGTTGGCGAAAGAACAAAACATTTGACACTAAGACACAACTTACACTAGGGCGAATTCTTGATTAATCCAAAAAATTGTATTCCCGTCGAAATCTTTAGGGGACTGAACGTCAGGGGAAAATTGAAGTACTTGTCGCTTAAGTTTTGGAAATGCCACCAAGGACTAGTCGAGAGAAAGACAAAAAACAATAAAGCGAGCTTTAAAAAACAGACGAGAGGACTCGACAAAATAGTTCTCACCCATAACGTTCTTCTGAGTTCAGGATCTGGCAGTTCCGTGGCTAACCGAAGATTTTCGTAAGATATTTTATCCCGCGGTCGTTGATTCCACGCGAATAACACGGCCATTTGAAAAGTAGTGACGTCAACGTCAAACCTTCCAATTTCATTAGTAAATGTAATCTGTTGGGACGAAATTATATTATTATGTATATTATTTATGTTGTGGTCTTATTCTAAAACGTTTGTGGCGTCCCTTCACATTTTTACATAAAAACATCAGTTGTTCGGTTTTTCTTTGTTAGAAAAATATAGACTTTCGTTCTCTGACTTACGCGGTCTCGTTTTTCTTGTACACGCTTACAACTGGTGACCCCGACTTCACTCGTAGTATTATGGCTCAACCGGCTAATGACGACGCGGTTCTAGAGCCACAATGCATATCAAGTGTCTCCGTTCGGCTACCTCCGTTTTGGCGCCACCGGCCCGATCTTTGGTTCCGCCAAGTCGAAGCTCAGTTCGACTTACCAGCCAACCGTATCACTCAAGACACTACGAAATTCAATTACGTCGTTTCCACTCTCGACATGGACGTCCTCGAATACGTCAGTGACATCATCAACCACCCCAACTAACAATTCGACTTCGGTAGTACTTCGCGTAAGTCTAACAGAAGCTGTTTACAGAAGCACAACTATTTCTGAAAAACTTGCAATAGCGTTCTATAAGACCAAAAAGGCTGAAGGTTTCCATTATTACCGAAGTTGTAGAGAGCTTCGGAGAGAGCTTCGGATGGACCTATAAGAGGAAGATAGGATGACTTTACAGAGGTATCAGCTTCTATAAGGGACCTGCAGTAGGCCTTAAACAGGTTTAAAGGAGCCTAGTAGCGAAACTCAACGGAGAAGAAAAATGGCGGGTAGACTTCGATAAGCAAATTTCTTTTAGGTCTCCAGAAGGTTGTATTGCAAGCTTTACCGAAACTCAGTGGTAAAATAACAATAAATACAAGAAAAAAAATTAATTCGAGTGTAATGTTATTTGTTAGATATCGTGAGTGCGCTAGGGGACGAAGACTATTCTATAATTACTCATTTTACGTATTACATTCAGGGGTGGGCAAGATACTTCTAATCTTACTAGACTTGCTAATCCGTAGACAAAAATTGCTCACGCGGGCTAAAACCTAAAAAAACTACGCGGCTAGAATTGACAAAAATATTAATTAGCGGGGCCACCTTTAAGAAAAACACTAATTTTCGACTCAAACTGAGAAAAAAGTGCTAATTGGCTGCTAAAAAATGGCTAAACTGCAGCTGAAAGTGAGGAAAACGCCAAATCGTGGCTAAAATGGAGGAAAATCGCCAAACAAACGAAAGAATCCCTACTGCACTGCTAAAATTGATTAAAAGCGCTAACCCGTGGCCAAAATTGGTTAAAGTTGTAGCGTGCCAACAGCTAACAAACCTCAATTTTTATTTTTAAAAATAACAAATATTATGTTAAAAAAACAACATAAGTCAGTTTGATCGCGAGTTCGTATTTTCCCAATTTTTCATTGTCGTTATAAAAAAGATCTCTAAATTTTTCGTTGGCCGTTATTTTGTATGCCGAAGAGAGCGCGACCCACAAAGTCACTAAACCTTGAAAAATTGACAAAACGCAAATGCGTAGCTTCTGTTCGAGGCTAAAACTAAACAATAAACGCTAATCCATAGCAAAAATTGAAGGAAAAATGCCAACGCGGGACTGAAGTGTAAAAACAAACGCAGCTAATATTGAAAAATTCTCTATAATTAGACTGTCATAAATAAATAAAAACTCTCGTTTTAGCTCAAATTTGAAAAAAAGTGTTATTCCCGGCTAAAAATTGAGGAAATCACCAATTCGTGGCTAAAACTAAGGTAATTCGCGAATTTGAAAAAAACGCGAATTCGCGGCTAAAATTATAAGGAAAATAATCGCGGATAAAGTTTGTTTGAATTTCTAATTCCGCCTTCTGACGCCAACTTTGTGGCCTAAATTGAGATAGATGGCAAATTCATAGCTATAAGTAAAAGAAAAAACACTGATTCACGGCTAGAACTGAGATAAAGCCCTATTCTACATATAATTAAAATTGAAAAAAATTACTAATGCGGTGCCAATTTGCGGCTAATATAGAGAAAATCAGTAATTATTCTGGCTAGAATAAAGAGAAAAGTTAATTTTCAGCCTAAATTGAAACAAAAAGTGCTAATTCACTGTCAAAAATGGAAGAATTGCCGATTTAAAGTAAAAATATCGGAAAATGCCAAATCGTGGCTAAAATGAACAAAATTAGCTAATACACGGGCTAGAAATAGCTACTGCACTGCTAAAATTACGAAAAAGCGCTAATTTACGGCTAAAATACAGACAAATTTAAATTTGCGGCAAAAATTGGAAATACGTTAATTCCCGGCTTCCTGGGGAGACTTTGAGGCTAAAATTGAGAAAAAGCGCTAATTTATGGCTATGAGTGAAAAACTCGCAAATTCGCGGCTAAAACTGAGACGAAATCGCTATTCCGCAGTGTATGGTTACGGTGAACAAAAAATGCTAATTTGTGGTAAACATTTCGAGAATTTTACGGCTAATATTTAGTAATTTTCAGCTCATACTGAGTAATCCACTAGAAAAAATCGCTAATTTGCAGCTAAAATTGTGGAAAACGCCAACTCGAAGAAAGTTGAAGAAACATCGCTGATTCACAGGATACCAAATCTACTTTGCTGCTAAAGTTGGGAAAAGGCGCATATTTATGTCTTTATGGTGAAGGGGGATTACCCCGCTAATCAGTTGCTAATTTGCGGCGAAAAGCGCTAATTTGCTGTTGAAGTTGACAAAAAGCACTCATTCGCGGCTAAAATGGAGAAATTCGCAGTTTAAACTTGGCATAAGCGCTGTTTAGCGGATAGACTGTGGAAATAGCGGTAATTTGCCTAGAATATATGGAAAAGGCCACAGCTAAAATTAGGAAAAGGCCTTAGAGGTTTTATGTATAGTTAGAGACTTTTAGGGGCCTCTTGAAGATTTCCGCCCAGGGCCCCGATATAGGTCCACCAGTGACCTCACTTCCTTTTCAGCTCCGGTCCACCAGTGCTCGCCGGTTCGGTACTAAATACTTCGTGACAACTTGCCTACTTTTCTTTGCGCATTGCGGCGCAGCGCTATTTCGCGCTGCTACATTTTGTCAACTTGTCTATTGAAGGACCTGATATTTTTGAATTATTTATTTTTCGTGTTTTTCGCACTATCTGCCGTCGAAATCGAATTTTTGAAAAGTATTTTAAATTGTATTTGTATTTTATTCAAAATACAATTCGAAAAGTATTTGTATTTCAGTATTTAAAATACATTTTTGAAAGTATTTTGGGCTTTGTATTTAAAATAAATTTTCAAAGTATTTTGCCCACCCCTGAATTTGCATTCACATTTCTTACATTTATTTCCAGAAAACTTCCCCGATGCTAGGATCGAACCTGCCTCTTTCACGTGTGAGTCCTAAACTCTTCCGATGAGTTACCTCGTTGAGTTGGATACATTGTGAAAAGCTCTCCTCATAGCATTCACAACTCAAAGTGCAGAATATGATTTGAACGGAACCATTGAAAGTTATATTATTACTAATGTTGAGTTAGCTGAATTTTGTCCATCCGGTAGTTAAAAATTAAACGTCCCCCTTTAAGAAGCACCCGATATTTGATTTGGGGTGAAATAAAAAAATCACTTATCCTACAATCTACAACTGTGGTGGAAGGGAAGGTGAAGGGTGCAGCCGCCGTTGTGCGTTTGGGTTCATGTTTTTTATTTTGTGTTGTTCGGACTGGATTTTGACTTCACTGAGTAGGCCGTCGCCTCAAGAGGCGACCGTCCGGCCAAGATCGACGGGTATCATACACTGTCAGTCAACGATCTCACGTCCGATCCTAGCCGGTCCTACGGCCACACACCTTCAATTTAACCTCACCTTCATGGACTGCAGTCCATGGCCTTCAGATTAACTGAAAATGTGTGGGTAACCCCGATCGACGGCCTCACGATTGCCTTCAGTTAAACTGACAGTGTATGGGGCGCTTTAAACCCCGACAAATACGAACAAAAAAGGCCAGATATTCAAAGTAACAGTTAGTCCGTTTGAAAACGTTTTCAAACTCCCTGGCAAATGCGTTCAGTTTACTTGCTAAAGTGATTCGTTCTAACGAATCAAGCTAAAAACGAACTAAGCTAAGAAGTAATAGTATGAAAAGCAGAAAAAAACAATCCTTGTTCTCAAACGAAAAAAGAGTAGCGTATCTTTGGGCCGCTCGCTGAGCCTACAATAAGCGGTTTTCTCGCTGAAGCATGCAGTTTTCACTGGGAGTTGCGTTTGGCTGTTATTTCAACTCTGTCCCACGCCGCACTTTTCAACGTCCACTAATTTTGTTGTTCTAGAATATTTTTTGTGCGTCAATAATAAAAAATGAACGCGTTGGGCGTTTATGCACTGTGTGGTCAGATCAGGAATATTTTATTTTCTTAAAAAAATAAATAATTTTATGCTTTTAACCATAAATTATGCGTTTTCCTGCTGCTATCCCCCAAATATGCAATTTAATGCAAACAAATTCGTCGCAATGAAAATCCGATCCCTAGTGATCAGTCTATTCCAACCCGTCGATATCCATTCTCCTGCCTTGCCTATTATTGCTCCCACTCGTATTCCTCTGAAAAGGCAATCCTAAAAGGGGCCCACACACGGTCAAACATGCTTGACAAGCATGGTTTTATTAGTTTCGCTTGTCAAACATGTTGACGTTTGATGTCGCACCCACACGGTCAAACTTGTCGTCAAGCTTCAACTTCAAACGTGCGCCCAAGCTTCAGCAGTGCTCATTTTGCGTTCATAATATGTTTAAGTATGGATATTAACCATTTGAGTTATTTGTATTGCCTTATCAGGGCCGAAGCCGCAAAATAAAGCCCACAGGAAGAAGAAAAGGTCTATGTGGACCAAACAATGGCTCATGAAAAGAGGTACTTTGGCCACGCAAATCTCTTGGAAGAGCTGAGATGTGCTCAGAGATTTTTTATAAATATATTCTTTTTTCTTATCGTCTAACTTATAGACGTAAAGTGTGCAAGTATGCTCCATGTCTCCAGGAAAGTATGTCCTTTCCTCGTGAAACACCCTATATTTAGTCAAAGGATTATTATGATAAACCAATTTTTTCATTATCATAAAAATCACCCCAATACCCTTTTTTCTTTGTGGTTTGAAGGTTTGATGGTTTGAAACACACACACACGATCAAACATGTTTTTCAAACCAAATGTTTGAGAGCAAATTTTCTGGCAGTGACTGAAAACCGTCAAACGTGATGTCAATCCTTCAAACCTTCAAACATGACCCCACACACGATCAAATCTGCTTGTCAAGCGAGGTTGGCAAACATGCTTGTCAAGCGAGGTTGGCAAACATGCTTGTCAAGCGAGGTTGGCAAACATGCTTGTCAAGCGAGGTTGGCAAACATGCTTGTCAAGCGAGGTTGGCAAACATGCTTGTCAAGCACGTTTGACCGTGTGTGGGCCCCTTAAGGGTCTGTCGTCCACTGGGAGCGTTTTCGAGCGGCGCTACAACGAGCGTACACCCCAAGGGCTCAAATTGAACGCGTGACATCGTCCACTGTATGCTTAGCTGCAGTGAAATCAATTTAAGCCTTTTTGGATGTACGCTCGTTGTAGCGTCGCTCAGAACGCTTCCAGTGGACGACCGGTCTAAGGATGCGGGACAATTAGCAAAAGCTGGGACTATCCCGTGAAATACAACGACGTCTTCCAACCCTACTTATAATAGGGTATTTCAGAATAACTGCAAAAAAATGAATTGGTGAAAGTAGGCCTGATTTGCAATCAAGAAGGCGAAATACTCCATAGTCCGAAACTCAATAGTTTCCTAGATAAGAATTTTCAAGCGTTTTTTAGGACGAACTTTTGGCGGCCTTCGAAATAACACGTTTTTACTGATAGGAATGACAGTTGTCGAGAGAATGAGTCCTTTTTTATCACCATGACGTTTTTGTGCATCGTGATTTACCTGTAGCGTTAACCATTTGCAAGAGAATTCCACAATGG
The DNA here is from genome assembly GCA_038030265.1 of Corythucha ciliata. Lineage (NCBI taxonomy): Eukaryota > Metazoa > Arthropoda > Insecta > Hemiptera > Tingidae > Corythucha > Corythucha ciliata. Next base: position 4,626,159 of record CM075941.1, on the reverse strand, counting down.
TGCACACTGTTGTTGTCCTGATAAGAATTTTGGCGCTCCATTTGTCAATTGAATCGCACCACTGTAACTGAGATTTCGCTCCATTTGCCACGGCAACCTGCGCTAGCACAGTGCTTGTACAACATTTTCTGCCTCGAGAAATTAGACGGTGCAAGTAAACCTAACTTTAGGTTTATAACAGATAAACCGCACGGAGGAAGAAATAATGACGAAGCTATAGCTTAAAACTGCTCCATTTGAAGCCACAGCACACCAGGTGTTTACATGTTTATTGCCAGTGCAATGACGTCACATACACTCCACGTGCCAGTGAAGAGATGGCAAATGGGAAACGCTATTAGTGTTGACTTCTATCACAAAATTGAGCATTTTCCAGTTTGCGCAGCTTTGAGCCGGTGTCGTGGTGATAAAAAATGGCTCATTCTCTCGGAAACTGTCATTCCTAACAGAAAAAAAAAATGTGTTCTTTGCAAATCCGGCGCCAGAAGTTCGTTTGGAAACGACAAAATCTCATTTTATTGAGAAAAGCGAGATACTGCTCTAAATAACGATTGAAAAATCATATCTCGGAAACTATTGAGTTTCGGACCATGATATATTTGGCTTTTTTGATTGCAAATCAATAGACGATTTCCGTGGAAAAAGCGAAGGTTTAGAACTGCAGGTTATGGATTTATTTCTAGTTGCCTAGAGCCTCTTTAACAGTATTTTTTTTTTTACATTACTAGCATTACTACGAGTGTATTTCGGTTTCAAATACTACATGATTTTTGAGTTTTTCGTTTATTTCGAGTCTGCAATTACACTTCCCTCGCGTGCTTCTCATCTAAAGTCAGAAAAATGCGATACTATTGCTGCTTCGGTGACTGTACGAGTTCTTCCATTCCGGGTCGACCTGGTTTTGACCCAGCTACTAAATTTATCCCTTTCCCTCAACCTTACCGGCACTTTACTGAAAACGTCTCAAATTGAGGAAAAAGGGAAGAGAAAGTACATGTGAAGGAGTGTGATAAATGCGCAACTATGATGGGACTTCATGTTAAGGTGCCCCCGGAACGACGAGTTTTCATCGATACGTTTCGTGAGACGGAGGCTGAAGAACAAAATCAGAATTGAATAACTGCAAATGTGGTTTTAGTTTGACGGGAATGAGAGAAAAATAAATTCACTTTACACAGCACAAGACAAGAGTAACCCATAACCTGGCCTAAGCGGGTTGCAAAACTGTTGAAGTAGGACTGGAGAGCGCATGCGTGGAAATCGTCTATTACATATATTTTAACCCATTTTACTTTTTTGTAGTTATTCTGAAACACCCGTGTGTACTTACATGCGTATAACACAATTAATTGATGTTAATTATGTATTTTCTTGTTTTCCGGGAACTGATTAACACAAATGGACGAAAAAGAGGAAGCAGGCTTTTCTTTCAAGATCGTTCAAACTATTGAAAAGGGGGAGTTGAAAATTACAGCAGTTCCATCAATATTGGAGAAAGACGGATTGCTTTTTTGGCCACCTAAGAGCGCCAAGATCAATGCTTTCAAAAAGCCCGGAAATCCAGCAGATGACTGGACCAAATTTCCGTGCGTCGTTCCGTGCGCCACACTACCACGTCACAGCACAGACAAAAGTGAAAAATGATTTGGTAATCAGGTGAGTCGAAGAGAATCTTCTATAGCGTATGCTACAGAGGCTTTATGAAGCAAGATAAAGCTTGTTGTAAGCAGTTTAAAAGAAGTCTAATGGATGTCCACTTCCATAAGACTTCTTTAAAAATAGTCCTGGAACTAACCTAATTTCTTCCCACGGCTTCGGTTACATTGACTAAGGGAAGAGCAACAGAAGTTCAAATATGAATGGTGAAGCCTTTCCGAAGCTCAATGGAAATTGAAATCATGTCCCGCTGTTACACCTGTCAGTATAACTTCCATAATGCTTTACAGATGTCATTAAAGAAGTTCCAGTTTCGGTAGTATGCTTCTTCTGCACTGAAGCTCTACACAAATTTTAAGGAAGCTCAAACCTACACGATCTTCGCTTATACCGGAGTTCTTGTGAAACATGGGTAAAGCTTGCTGCAAGCATTCTAAAAGAAGTCTAATGGATGCCCACTTCCATAAGACTTCTTTAAAAGTAGTCCTGGAACTAACCTAATTTCTTCCCACTGCTTCGGTTACATTGACTGAGGGAAGAGCAACAGAAGTTCAAATATGAATGGTGAAGCCTTTCCGAAGCTCAATGGAAATTGAAATCATGTCCCGCTGTTATACCTGTCAGTATAACTTCCATAATGCTTTACACAAGTCATTAAAGAAGTTCCAGCTTCGGTAGTATGCTTCTTCTGCACTGAAGCTCTACACAAATTTTAAGGAAGCTCAAACCTACACGATCTTCGCTTACCGGAGCTCTTGTGTTACTTGGGACCCGCCTGCGACCCACAAATACGATGCCCTGAAAACAGCGCTTCATTCCGCTTTCACCGACACCGACGAACACAAATTCACCGAGGTCGAACTTGGAGACGATAAACCGTCTCACACAAGCCCCTCATTTTCGCTTTCAAGCAAAAACCAGAAAAGGCGCCCCCTCGTCAATTTCGTCACTTGGATTTTGTAGCACAGTTCACGACCGATATTCGACACATCAAAGGAAGTGACAACGTCGTAGCAGATTACCTTTCCCGAGTCGACTCCATCCATATTTTTGATTTCACAGTCGTCGCTAAAATTCAAGAAGCAGACGACAAGCTAAAAAAGCTCTGCCTCAATTCGTCACTCAATCTTCGTCGAGAATGCATACCTGGCCTCAACATATCGTTATTTTGCGACGATAGACACCTGGTTTTTATTCCCTCATCCCTTCGTCATCAAGCGTTCGCTCTAATTCACAACAGCGCACACCCATCTCCGAAGCCGTACATCACAACTAATTCGTAAACGATTTGTTTGGCCCGGAATTGAGCGAGACTCCAGATCTTGGGCAAGAAACTGCCTTCAATGTCAGAAATCCAAAATTGGACGTCATACCCGTAGTCCTCTCAGTGTTTTCCCTCCCGTCGACGCACGTTTTCAATACATCCACTTGGACATCATTGGTCCACTTCCCCCATCACACGGTATGCACTACATCCTCACCTTGATCGACCGTTTTTCTTCCTGGCCCGAAGCCATACCCATTCAATCAATCTAAGATCATCACCGACAGGGGTCGACAATTCGAGTCCAATCTTTTCCGAAATCTCAACTACCCAAAGCCTGATAAATATGTATCTAGCCATGAAATGACAGGACTCTGAGTTAAAATCTGTTGAATGGCCAGTTTCGGGTCCAATTATCGGTGGAATGGCTAGTTTCCGGTATACTCTTGCAAAATTGCCAGTTTCTGGTCTTAACTTCGACGAAATTTTCGAGTTTCGGGAATGATTGACATGTAGTGACCGCGGAACCCGGGCTAGCCGGCAACGATAGTGCCTAGAGTCATCTGATCAATAGCCGCATAATTGCAACATTTTGAGAGTAAATATCCGCGAAATTGGAATTTCGCGATTTTAGGGTCGGCGTGTCCGTGGGGGGGGGGGGGCTAGGGCGTTGCGTTCCAGTGGCCTGCCACCTGCACGGGCACTGCTGCGGTCGTGGGTTCGAACCCCGGCGCTGGTCAACTAACAAATTTTGACCAGTCTCCGGGTTTTGACGCCCTACCCTTTGTGGTAAGAAAGACGCCACGGCAAAATGGCGAAAGCCTCCGCCCGGGTCATTCCCCCCTCCCTATTGTAACACCTACAGCTAAGTAGAAGTGAATTCCTGGCTGAATATCCGACCGGTTACAACTTTAGGGTCTTAATTTCGGAGGTACTCATACTCATAAAACCAATGCCCCCCTCTCCCACTCCATTTCGGGGTTTTGCTAATTCAAAAACCAAATTTCACGGATTTTGCTCTTTCAAAACCAATTCTACAGACTTTCGCTCTTTCAGGACCCCAATTTGTCGACTTCACCCCTTTTAGACCCCAATTTCTGGAATTTTTACCTGTTCAAAACCAAAATTTTATGACTTCTGCTATTTATAAAATCAGTTTCTCAAGTTTAGTTTAATTTAAAAAATTAATTTGGCGAAAAACAAACGACAAAAAACAAAGTTCGAAATTTTTGCATTTTCAAATTAAATTTTGCCGGAGATTTTCACTCTTCCATAAGCAAACGTTTCAAATTTGGCACTATAAAAACCAAATTTTACTAGTTTTCGTTGTTTCGAACACCAATTTGGCTTATTTTCTCGCTTTCAAAACCCAAATTTATCGGTGTTTGCTCTTTGAACAACCAATTTTACGAACTTTCGCTGTGTCAGAACCAAATTTGGATAGTTTAGAAAATTAATTTAACTCGTTTAAAAACTACATTCCCGGATTTTGCTTATTCCAAACCCAAATTTCAGCAATTTGAGTCTTACAAATTCCAAATTTTGCGGATTTATTTTCTTTCAAACCCTGATTTCGTGGATTAGGCTCATTTAAACACAATTTCCCAGTTTTTTTGTGGCTATATTTGACCACAGCCAAATTTCGTGGGTTTACCTATTTCTGGAGTCCAAAGTCGCACGGCTTTGTCCAATTCAAAAAAATTACAGAATAAACAAATTTCGTGATTTTGGCGGCTTGAATCAAAATTTTACCGTGGATTTTCGCTCTTTTATAACCAATATAGCGGATTGGCTTTTTTTTGCTATTTCAAACCCAAATTTCGTGGCCTTAGCTCTTTCTAGAATCAGTTTCGCAGATTTCGCTAGTTCGCAGAAAACAAATGCGGCTCTTTCAAAATGCAAATTTTGCGGATTTGCCTCGATCAAAAATCTAATTTTGTCATTTTGGCTCTCACAAACACAAGTTTCACGGGCTTTCGCTCTTTCAAAAGCCTTATTCGCGAATTTGGCTCATTCAAAACCCTTTATTTCATAGTTTTGGCTTTTTCTGAACCCAGTTTCGGGGGTTTTCATTCTTTCAAAACTTGATTTCCTACGTGAAACGCAAAAGTCGTCGCGTGGGCCGACCTCATTCAACATCAAACTGATCAACGGTTAGTCGTTGTTAACTTGTATTTATGCGTCCTACTTTTGTGTCCTCCTTTCCGTCGAAAGCGTCCTACTATTGTCCTACTTTTCTTACCAGCCGTCCTCGGAAATCACTTTTACGTCGGATCATACTCTCTCTCTCTGGGGATCTCCTTCAGATGTGGCCAGTACGTAGGACGTCGCCGGCACTTATCTGGCCTGAACCCCATCTTTGGTCCGGATTCCCCAGCAGAGCCGGTCACATCGCTCAGCTCGACCCGTTAGCCGCGACTGGTGGCCAGCCAGTCGCACCCGAGAGACACGGCGTGGAGGTGGGACTTATGAGCTGAGGATGTTGGCTTGCGCCATGGACCGAAACCGGACAGGGAAGGAGTCCCTGTCCGGGTTGTCTGAGCAGGGTAGGTGTTCCTACTCAGGCATGGCTGGACCAAGTCCTCTACGCCCCAGCCAGGAGCGCGAGACGACCAGGAGTCGGCCGTATGCCCGCCGGTCTCCCCAATACTGCCCGCCGCAGATCCCCATGAAGGCTGCAGCGACGATGCACGTGGTCGGCGGTTTCCTCCTCGACCCCACAAGGGCAAGTTGGAGAGTCCCGCCGCCGGAAAAACCACAACTTGGCGTTGAACGAGCCGTGCACCGTAAGGATAGACGTTGCGGCATGCTCAAGGGTGAACCACTTGGCCACCGCCAGTCTCGTCCGAACATCGGGCACGAACCCGAACAAGCGCCTGCCAAGCCTCGACGACGAGGTCATCAAGAAGGCGGAGGCCCCAAGCGGTCCCCCACTCATCGGCCAGAAGACCGAGGCGCCCTGCCCATGTCACCACGGCACCGCACCAAGTCCAGGACCCATGCGTCGAGCAGGAGGTCCGCTGGAGACGTCCCCGCCAGCACCTGGAGCGCGTCGGAACTAACGGTGTGGTACGCCATGGCTACCCGTACCAAGGCCTGACGCTGCAGGCTGAGGACCTTCGCCCTCTGTGCCTTAGTGGGCCGGTGCCACCACCACGTCGCACCGTACAAAAGGGTGGGTATAAACACTGCCCTGAAGTAATACGGGCACGGCAGTGATAGTCCGCGCCCTACACATTGCCCGCTACTGTCCTATAGAGGGCGAAAGTCCTCTCTAGCTTCCCAGCAACCACTTCGAGCTGCGGAGGAGCTGTCCTTCCCGGGTTGATCTCCACCCCAAGATAGCGGCCCTGCCTCTTCCCCACGAGGCGTGACCCCCGGTAGCGAACGACCAGGGGGCTACCCCGAGAGAGTTGGCCCCGCATGAGGACCAACTGAGTTTTCGACACCGCGAGAGCCAGTCTGACCGCCCCCACACCACTCGTCCACGACCCGCAACAGCCGATCAATTTCCCGGCTTGCCTCTTCCCGGGAGCGCGCCGCGACGACGACCGCAACCCCCTCGAAACCCTCTCCCTGCAGCAACCAAAAAAGGGCAGCAAAGAGAAGGTTCCACAAAGCAGCCGAGAGAACCGATCCCTGCGGGCAACCCCTGGAAAGAGGGGCCCGTACCTCCACGCTTTTATAGCGGAGTCGCACCTCACTTGACTCGAAATACGAGGCGATCACCCTAAAGATGTCGTTCGGGACACCAGTATCACGCAGCGCCATCATAACCCGCGGCCACCAGACGGAGTCGAAGGCACCCTGCACATGAAGCAGGACCGCCACCTTATATTTCCCGTAAGGGGCCTCGACGAGAGTCTGTACCCCATCCAAAGCCGCTTACGTCGAGCCCCAAACTGTCGCGAATGGAGGGCGTCTCTGATAAAAGGCTCCACGCGGCCAAGGAGGAGTCGCTCCAGAACCTTGCTCTTGCAAGGCAGGAGGCTAATCGGCCGACAGCTACGGGGTGACGTCGGGTCGCGGTTAGATGACTTCAGGAGAAGTATTACGACAGCAACCCGCCATCTCACCGGGAAGTACACCGTCACGAGACACTGGTTGTAGAGGATCAAGTAGGACCCAACAACAGCGTCGTGGAGACGCTCGAGCATCTCAGGGCAAACAGCCCAGTGAACCCCGGCGCCTTACATGATGCCATCCCGCCGAAGGCACCCCGAAGCTCCTTCTCCGAGAATGGCTCGCTCCCTGCAGTGCGCGGGACCACTGCTGCCTCCGCTCTGAAGTCGCGGTCCGAGGCAGAATCCTCCACGGTCCCCCCCCCCCCTGTGACTCTTCCAGTAACGGGAGGACGCTAGGAGACCTGATCTTCCCCACGGTGACCCTGTAGGGAGTCCCCCAAGGGTTTGCCGACAAACGCCCTCCACGCAAACGTCCTTCTTCGCGAGGAGTGCATAGCGCCGCCCCGCGTTCCTCCCGACTTAGGCCCCGAGTTTGTTGAAGAGCCCGGCGCAACCTACGAGCCCAAGAAGAGAGCTCTGCCACCTCCGCAGACCACCACGGAACCGCCGCATTGCATGAGCGTGGGGTCCGCGGAATGGAGTCATCCGCCACCGACCACCACACCACGATGGCCTCCAAGGTCTCAACAACCTCGTCTATGAGCTCCATATCGCCCCTTCCCGCAGGACCCGCGAGGTTAGCTTCGAAGAAGAGCCACTCGACTTGGGACCTAAACGCTCCCCATCGGGAACACTTGAAATCGAAGCCGCCCCCACCCCTACCGCTGACACTACGCTACCGCTAAAATAGGCGTGATCTCCATTGGAGAACAAATGGAACACGGATCGATCTTGAAACTGGACCAAGACATTGCAGCTTTTTTTTTTTTTATGACAAACCTGACATCAGAGGTTCCCCCGAATTTTAAGCCCAAAAGAAATTCACGGTTTGTGACTCAGAAAAATGTCGACAACACGATGTCGGTCGCCACATTTAAAAAATAATAATAATTCGCTTACCGTTCCGTTAGACATGTGATGGTACCACTGAAGTTTTCGTCCGCTGTGCTTCTTTTTATAAAAGTCTTCAACCTCGGGAATGTAATCCTCTAATTCTAATGGTAATGAGACCGTAACGCGCTCGCTTCCACGTGCCCAGGCTCCAGCGTTGAGAATTTTAATGTTAATTGAATCTAAAATGCACAAAACAAAAAGTTGAATAACCAAATAATGGCGTCATCGAGAAGAATAAACGAACCTGCTATACTGCCTCTGCTCATTCTGTACTCTTCTTTGAACAATTGGTTTAGATCATTACTAACTTTAATATCTTGGAACATTCTAGCCAGCTTGTTCACATAATCCGCAGGCATTCCGACTTCCCTCAACCTATAAATCGTTCAATAATTATCAGTTCAATTCGAATTTGTTATGGTCGGAGGTAGACTTACCATTCAACCATGTTTTCTTCTTTTTCGGAGTCTGCAGAAGTGTCGAGAATCAGCCTCCTCGTTAAATGGGCTTTATGAAATCTCATGAAAACGTCTTTATTCTGAACATATTTCAAAACTAGGAGCTGGAAAATAAAAATAAAGTTAAAAAATTGAATGTATTAGACGGTGACTGTCATACTTACAACGTCCTTCAGTTTCGTTTCAATTTGATCGGATGTAAGCCGTTTACTAAGCGGCGTTTTTCTAAGGAGCATATCGCAATAATTTGCTAATAACTCAGGGCATTTTGATTCAGGTTGGCTTTTAACCGCGCCGCACTAAAAAGAGAATCACTCCAAGAGTGAGTGAGTGAGTGAGGGGGGGGGGGGGTAAAAGTGGCTGCTGACCTGTTTGGTAGGAAGCTCGAGTCTGAACACTGTCGTATCGTTCACCACTTGTTTGTACGCTTTATCTCGTGCTGTTAGAAATCTCGGGTCGTCATTGAAGGCATCGCGAACGAGTTTACTAAATTGATTGAACAGATCTAAAAGCCTCTCGACGTATTTTTCCGAGTCCTGAAATCATCGGGGGAGGGAAGGGGGGGGGGAATCTCCAGAGTTAGAATCGATGATTTATTTACTACAAGAAAGCAGAAGTACTGACTTGAGTTATGAGGTCGGCAGCCGCCACCATATCGGCCAATCCTGCGCTTACAATGTGCTCCTCAAGATCTTTTAACATGGGTGCGACGTCGGGAACTCGATCCATTAATTTAAACATCAACTGCAACTCTGAGGATTGGCGGAGAAATGGAGAAAAAAAAAGTGTTAAAAATGGTATGAGGCCCGATTACTCGGTTGATATCACATTAATCAGACAGCACTTTCTGTTTCGTTGTGTTTGATCATTTCAGCGCATTCTGAAAGGATGATATTTCGAAATGACGTGACCAACACGTTGACACAGCAGTCCGTTAACTGAAAAAAAAAAACAAACAAACAAGGGAAATCATTAAAAAAACAACAAATCTCACTCCTTTGCCTCCTGGGCCATTTCAAATACCGTACCACTTGAACAGAGCCCGAACACGGCTCCAGATATTTTTGGGCTCGCAGTTCCTCTTCACGAAGTTTGGCGTCAGCGTACTTCATGTAGTCCTGAACGCCGTTCACTTGTAGATAATGTGGTGCGTTCACTCTATAAAAACATTCAGTCGATTCTATGTAGGCTCTTTCGAAGTTATCACGATAAATGAGGAGCTTGTCCTCCGGGTTGGAACATAAATTAACTGTGTAACACACACACAAAAAAAGTTAACTTATGATGATGGAAGGGGGGGGGGAGAGAACTGGTGAAAGTTCTTTACCGTACGACTCTCGAACGCCGATAACTAGTTGAGAATCAAAAGCCTCGCCGTTGCGCTCCGCGTGAACCAGTTTCATAGCAGAAGCCTGAAGCCTTTGCTTGATATCGTTGAAAATACTCTGATTCCAGCTGTCAAGCATCAACTGGTAACACAAGAAATACAATTTTGAAACAGTTGAACGAGCTGTCTAATGGCTCAAACTAACACGGACCTTTCTGACTATACTTTCCTCGCTCTGTGGTTTCTTATTCGTGGTAGAAACGGCTTTGCCCGCCAGTGACGTTTCTAACCGTCGGAAGGGCGTTGGTAGGTAGTCGCACTGAGCGAAGAATTTCCTCCACTCGGCGATGTACGCCTTCAGTAGAGCTTGATCATCCTGATGCGAGAGAACCCTCTGAAAAAACAAAGAAGCCCCCCAAAAATTTAAGCCGGTGCGAAATTTGACCGCGTTGGAGCTTGAAATTGAAGCCATTTGAAGAACAAAGAGAGCGAAATTGGCCAACCCAGGTCCCGCGGGGCAAGAAGTGACCCGCCCGTGGCCCGCATAGTAGTAAATCATCTTTTTAAATGTTGGATTTTGGCGCCCCACGGATTTTTGTGCAAATGGAACACGCTACAATTCGCGCCTCCCTCGTGGGCGGCCAAAATTGAGAAAGCGCACTTTTGCGCTGTTCTTGGAAGGGGGGGGGGCGAGTAAGCGGATACAAGTTTGGAAAGTGGTAATATATTCGTATCCACTCCCCGTCTCAATTCACTAACTGTAAAACTCTCCACCGCCAAACGGTTCACACCCGGTGTTTGAGTAGCCAGGGGGCTTGCTCATACGGTTTAAGGGCAATTGCCTTTCTTCTTTACCAACACCCAAAAGTAAATCTGTTTGGGGAATAACTTACCGTGGTCCTGGCGGCGATCGACTCTTCAGGGGGGGGGGGCGTACTTCGGGCGGGCACAAGGAGACAGGGAAAACGCTTCCTTACTTCATTCACATTTCCGCACTGACCGATAAATTAGTCCAACTGATTTTTAAGACAAAAGAAAAGGACTTAACTTCTCAACAAGGGACTTGAGCATTTTCGACTGCATACGCTCTCGCTAGCAATAACGAGACTAAAAACCTTTTAGAAGAGGAAAATAAAATCGTACTGAAATAAAAAGGACTTTGTACTACATGAAACTCCTCCTCCCCAGGCTCTCTCTCTCTCTCAAAGGGGAAAGAAAACAAAAAAAAGGAGAAAATAATAAAGACATTCATGATAGAGAAGGAAGTACACCTTAGTGCAAGGAGGGGGGTAGTTCCATAGTCTTGTAACTACGTCAAAACCGCAAATAAAGCCACCCACCTCGGAGTGGGCTCACTGCGAAATTATTGGACAAATGGAAGAATGCTGCAGAGAATAGAATACATTAGAGTAGAAAATATATATACAAGGAATGCTATGTACATAATAAAGAAGCAGTTATAAGTGTAGTAGTTGCTAGTTTATGTTGGGAAGAGCTGCAAGACGATGCACAGGTCTTTGCAGGATGCCGCGAGAAGGACGCACGTCAGCGACTCTAGCAATACCGTCAGGGCCTAGATAGAGACGTAAGATACGGCCAATTGGCCAGTCATTGGGGGGTGATCGCTCATCACGGAGCAGTAAAACGCTGCCTTCTTGAAGGGATGGTGACGAAGTGGTCCACTTCGTCCTTGGAATTAGCGTTTGCAGGTATTCATGCGCCCATCTCTTCCAAAAGGACCTCAATATTTCTTGAATGAGACTGTACCGCTGGTACAAGCTCAGGGGGCGTAAGGATACTTCCTCAGCATGTGGGGGAGCCAACAGGGGGCCACTCACCAAGAAATGCCCGGGGCTTAAATACAACAGGTTGTCATTCGGGTGGATAGGAAGCGTTCCAAGAGGTCTGCTGTTTAACACAGCTTCGATTCGGGTGAAAATGGTAGTCATTTCGTCGTAAAGCAGAGGGCGATCACTCAACGAACGCTTGAGGTGGTACCGGACGGAGGCGATAGCTCGCTCCCAAATGCCACCAAAATGGCTGGCAGCAGGTGGATTGAGCTGCCATTTTATTTCCTTGGAGGCGAGGAAACGTTCGATGGACTCGTTGTTGGACTCGATTGCAACCAAGAATTCAGCTAAAAGCTTTCTGGCGCCGATGAAGTTAGTGCCTCGGTCAGAGTGGATAGAGGAACAGAGACCACGCCGGGAAGTGAAGCGGTCTAGGCAGTTGAGGGAGGCAGGGGTGGACAAGTCCGGGACAATTTCGCAGTGCACTGCGGTAGTCGATAGGCATACAAAGATGGCTAAATACGCCTTACCGATCTTTGCATTCCGGCGGAGGGATTCCTTGAGGGCGAATGGGCCGGCATAATCAACTCCCACATTCGCGAAGGCACGGATTTGAGAAAATCGGAACGCGGGTAGAGGAGCCATGATAGGAGCTTGCGCTTTCACGGAATGGCGAAAACAGGGATGACACTTGATTATCCTGCTTCGAATCAGTCGTCTAATGTTGGGAATCCAGAATTTTGTTTGAATCATAGCTTGAACTAATCGGGGTCCTCCATGTAGAGTTTTCACCTTATGAAAGTGATCCACGATCAAGGAAGACAATCGGCTCTCTCGCGGTAGAAGAATTGGATGGCGTTCATCCTCGGACAAAGGAGCGTATTGAAGGCGGCCACCCACCCTTAGGTAACCCCGATCGTCTACGAAGGGCGAGAGCGATCTAAGATATTTTGGAACAGAGGACTTAGCGGTCAAGTCCTTAATTACGGACGCCCAGTGTTTTTGCTGGACGAGTTTTATCAACAGATGGAGGGAGGTGTCTTCAACGGTAAGAACTCCGTGACTGTGGATCGGTTTTGAGCGAGTTTTAGACAGGAATCGCAATGTGTAACCCATCACATTGACTGCAGTACGAAAGGAGGAGAAGCGTTCAAGAAAGTCGTCGACAAAACAGCTTTCCTGAACTGGTTCAGAGACAAGAAGACTGGGAAACTCGCCGTTACTTTGAGAATTAGGATCAGACACAAGAGGACCGTAAACCGAGAAATTTCTGGGCGACGAATTGACCTTCATTTCAGGTAGAGATTTCGGAATGAGACTTGACTTCGGCGCGTGTGGCCAATACTCCTCGTCACGTTTAAAAAACTCAGGGCCACTCCACCATAAAGTACAATCCACTAGGAAACTAGGAAATAAACCACGAGAGGCCACGTCTGCGAGATTTTGCTCCGAGGGAACGTGATCCCACAAGGGAGGCGGAGCCAGATCTAAGATCTCCGATACGCGGTTGGAAACGTAGGTTTTCAAGGCATGAGGGGGGGGGGGGTGCGTATCCAAGAAAGAGCGGTTGTGGAGTCAGAATAAAGAACTGTTGATTGCACGGGCGTACTCTGCAGGAGAGCTAAAGCCTTTTGGTAAAATCGGGCCAACAAAAGGCAAGCATTAAGCTCGAGACGGGGAATCGTGACTGCCTTCAGGGGGGCCAACTTGCTCTTCGCGAGAAGTAAGCGAACAGTTGCACTCGGGGCTTCTGAGTAGAGTATGTAAAGGCAGGCCGCATAACCTTGAGAAGAGGCATCAGCAAAGTCGATCAACTTGATCGGATGGGACTTTACGTCGATAAATCGGGGAATACTCAGGGCTTCAGGTAAGGTATCCATGAAACGAATCCAGGACTCAGCCAAGTCCGGGGGCAAGGGTTCGTCCCATCCCACTCCAGCAAGCCAGGAGGCCTGCAGAAAGGTTTTCGCTAAGAATGTGACGGGAGCAAGAAGACCCATTGGGTCATACATTCGGGCTATAGTTGACAGCAATGCGCGTTTTGTGAGCAGATTTGATGGAGGGGCTATCTTATAACCAAATACGTCCTGCTGCGCTCTATATTGTAGGCCTAAGATTTTCATGACTGGCTCACTGTCAAATTCAAATGACATGAATTTCGCGGTGTTCAGGCGGCAAATCCAAAAGAACTTCTTCCTTATTGCTTGCCCACTTGCGCAAAGGAAGTTGCCCTTTGGCCAACAGTTCAGTCAGATCGTGTTTTAACGCGATCACTTCTTCAATTGAATCACCTTCTCCAAGAAAGTTATCCACGTACATGTGCTCTTTCAAAGCTCTGGCAGCATCGGGGAATCTCTGACCTTCGTCTTCGGTCAGTTGCACCAGAACTCTTTGAGCAAGAAAGGCAGAGGGTGTCAAACGTCGGACTCATCGTTCTTCCTCCAGAATATATGCTGGAGATGACGCTGTTCGGGACACAGGGCGATTTGTCTGTACATCATGCGGATATCCGCGCAGAGGACGACGACTCGAAACAGGCGAAAGCGAGTGAGCAAATCTGTTATGTCCGCCTGAAGGCGAGGGCCGGGCAGCAGTAGCTCATTCAAGGACTTTCGTTCGGGGGCGATTCGGGCGGAACCGTCAAAAACAACTCGTAATTTTGTGCTGGTACTTTCAGCCTTAATGACACCATGGTGAGGTAAGACCGAAAACGAAGGGCTACGGGCAGGTTCCATGTGACCAAGGGCTTCATATTCGAGGAGGAAATCGTTGTAAGATATCTTCAACTCAGGTCGACGACGTAATTTTCTTTCTAAGGAATCCAACCGAGATTTTGCCATCTCACGGGAGTTAGGGAAATCGGGATTGGGGTCACGAAAGGGCATCTTGACGATGTAACATCCTTGTCCGTCACGGCGGACAGTTGACCGGAAATGCTCTTCGCAATAAACATCCTCGGGACTGTAAACATATTCACGCTGTCGGATTTCTTCATCAATCCAAAAACGCTGAAGGCATTGGTTAACTTCACAGCAACTTAGCAATGAAGCGAGACCGACCGAATTTTCGGCTGGCTCCTCATCTGAGGACAACACTGGTGCTTTTCCAATGAGGACATGTCCGAAAGGCGTTTCCATAGCCGATGGCATGTCAGGACAATGCTGGATTCGGATCATCAAGCTTGGTAGCATCTCCGCTCCGAGCAGAACATCTACCGTTGATGGGTCGTCAAAGTACGGATCAGTTAATTTAATATTAGAAAACGTCTTCCGAACTCGAGGGGAGACTCTGAGGCTTGGCAGTGGGTTACTAATACGCTCTAAAACAGTGGCACTCATAGGGATAGCGAGAGTACTCTCCAAACTGGTCGGAAACAATTCGAGTGATATTTCGCCCAGCTTGGACCCGAGGGTAGATCCCCCAATACCACTGATCCTTGTGGCACGAAAGGAGGGGGATAGACTAAGACGGTCACAACAGCTTTTCGTGATGAAGTTCAACTGACTTCCAGGATCGAGTACGGCACGAATAATGTGGAAGCGGCCCCAAGCGTCGCTCACACGAACCAACAAGGTGCCTAACAATATGGTGGTGTCAGAGGCACGGCAAATTGTGGATGAAGACAGAACTTGTGCGGAAGGCATTCGTTCAGCGTTGGGAATGGGCGATTTTGGGCCAGTATTGGGAGAAGGCTTCGAGGGCTGGTGCAAGGGTCGACTGGTGCTACCAAATTGCTGCTCCTTACCTGAAAAACTTTTCTTACTTAGTGGCATAGGTTGGTCGGGGCTAGACTTCTGCGGTGTCAACTCTTGAGACCAGCAGACGTCGTGCAACAGGGAGTGGTGACGCTTGGAGTGGCATGTTTGACAGGTTTTAACGGAATTACATTTTGAGCTGAAATGCTGGCCGAGACAATTGAAACATTTCCGCAATGACTTAATGGTAGCCACTCGGTCGTTAGGATTCATGGCGTGAAATTCAGGGCATTGAATGAGGCGATGTTTACCCTTGCAAACATCACATGTCACATCTGGACCAACTTGAGTAGCGTTTAAGGAAGTACGCGTGGGAGCCTTCAAGGTTCCTGGTTTGGGCGCAGGAATCGACATTTTGTCAGATGAAGAAACGCTCAGAACTGAGGCACGTTTCCTTATGAATGTGATAAACTCCTCGTAAGTGGGCAGGGCTTGTTGGTCTTCACGACTCGATTCGAACAGATTTCAGCTTTCCGGGCTTAATGTGCGCAAGGCTAAGTAAAACAAGAGAAAATCCTTATGGTTAAGGTTAGGAATTTGGGCGAACGCCTGAACACTGGTGTCGAAAACCTTCAAAAAGTGATGCAAGCCGGGGGCGGTTTCACTATGAGCGGGCTTGTATTCGAGAAGCGATTTCACAAAGTGGGAAGCCAAAAGGCGAGGAGAGGCGTATCGTTGTTTCAGGAGATCGAGGGCTAAAGGAAAGCTTTCTCCCACGGAAGGGAGAGCTTTGATCAGATCAGCTGCCTCACCGGTTAGGCACGTTCGCAAATAGTGCATGCGCTCTGTATCAGACAGTGACTCTCTTTGAATAATTAGGCAGTTGAACATGTCGAAAAAGGCATTCCAATTTTTCACTTTATTATCAAAGGGAGTGAGATTGATTCGAGGAAGTTTGACTACGTTCGATTCTGGGCGCATTGGGGCATGGGCTTGGGCTGAAGCACGAGCCTCTTGAGAGTCCTCCGCCTTACGCGAAGCTTCAATGGCACAGTGGAGTTGGTTGCAAAAATCATACAGCTCATCGATGGCAAGTTGGGACTTTACATAGGGCTCAATGTCTGGGTGTTGCAGAGCAAGTTCTTCTATCATGGTGTTCGTCTCAATCCAATTCTTATAAGTGGGCTCTAACGCGCTAAAAATGCCAAGGAATTGCGTGAAATCTTTGTTTGCTTTGCATTTCACCGCAGTGTCATAGATGCGGTTAAGACGAATGAAGTGATCCTCTCTCTTCTTAGCCCAATGTTTTACAGCTCTCAATTTAGGATTTTGAGAGACGGTGGGAGGTGCAGTCGCTACTGAACCGGTGCCTGAGGGCTGGGTTGATCCAGGGTTTTTATTTTTATCGGTGTCACTCATGGTTTACGGTTTTCCTTCAGGAAAATTCACCAATTGAACGAAAACGACAGGACAAAATGAACAGGAAAATAGGGGAGGGGGGTGTCGAAAGAAAAAGGAATGAGCACGGCGGAGGAAGCGAACGCAAAGCGTTTAATAAGCGAAAAAGGGAATGAAAGATAGACAAAATAAAAATTAAGAAACCCCGTGAGAAAGAGTGAGGGAGGGGAAGAAAAAAGAAACAAACAGTGCGAATTGAGGGGAAAGAAGGAAGGATATAATACACGAGAGCGAACTCCTCGAGAGAGAGAGAAAAAAAATATTAGGGCGAACTGACTTACAATTTAATTTGTTGGCGCGGGGCGGGGAAGTACAGAGTACACGATCAATGGCAACGCTACCGAGAAAAGATAAGAGCAAAGCGCACTTGGACAGGAATTTTCACGTGAATTATGACAAAGTTCAAATGACAAACAACGGAAGGGCTGACTAATTCAGATCAAAAACACTGAAACCTCTAGGTGAGGAAAAAAAAAGGCAATTGAAATCACGTCGGGGTCACCAATTTGTTTGAGCAGCCAGGGGGCTTGCTCATACGGTTTAAGGGCAATTGCCTTTCTTCTTTACCAACACCCAAAAGTAAATCTGTTTGGGGAATAACTTACCGTGGTCCTGGCGGCGATCGACTCTTCAGGGGGGGGGGCGTACTTCGGGCGGGCACAAGGAGACAGGGAAAACGCTTCCTTACTTCATTCACACAGACAGGGAAGGAAGAAAGGCAGAAGAGAAGGGCAAGAAACCACGAAGTAACGGCACACCCGACTGAGATTTCCGCACTGACCGATAAATTAGTCCAACTTATTTTTAAGACAAAAGAAAAGGACTTAACTTCTCAACAAGGGACTTGAGCATTTTCGACTGCATACGCTCTCGGTAGCAATAACGAGACTAAAAACCTTTTAGAAGAGGAAAATAAAATCGTACTGAAATAAAAAGGACTTTGTACTACATGAAACTCCTCCTCCCCAGGCTCTCTCTCTCTCTCTCTCTCAAAGGGGAAAGAAAACAAAAAAATGAGAAAATAATAAAGACATTCATGATAAAGAAGGAAGTACACCTTAGTGCAAGGAGGGGGGTAGTTCCATAGTCTTGTAACTACGTCAAAACCGCAAACACCCGGTAACGTACCAGCTTTGACCGGCTGGTATGGCTGACGGGGAGAGAGACGATAGCCAGGTCTTGCACGAGCCGGGTCACTTCCCGGCCGCACAAACCGATTCATCCTGGTATCGGGTCTTAAAGGGCCTCAAGCCACAAGCCAGGCCGGTAAGAAGGCACACACCTGGTAATATTCGTATCCACAAATTGAAAAAACGCTAATCATGGGCTGAAAGTAAGATACATGGCTAATTCATGGCTTAAATTACTGAGAAAAATCTCTGATTCACGGACAGAAGTGAGAAAAAGTGCTAAATCGCGGCTAAAATTAAGAAAAATATTTAGAACTTCGCGGGGTAAACTGTTACTTCTCGGCTAAAATTAAGAAAATCGCGGATAAAGTGTAAAAAAAAGCATCAGTAATCCGCGGTTAAAATTACGAAACATGCTAATCCACGGATAGAAGAATGAAAAATCTATAATTAACCGATAGTTTTGCGAAAAAGCGCTAATTCACGCCTAAAATCACGAAAACAAAATGAAAAAATTCTCGGCTTATGCAGAACAGCGAGTTTGAGGCTCAATCTGAGAAAATGCGCTAATTTATGGCTAATAGTGGAAACATCGCTAATTCAGGGGAACAAATGAAGAAAAAGTGCTAATTCACGGATCAAATCGGGGAAAAAAGCTTTTTAGCGGCTAAAATCACGATTTCAGGGTTTAAAGAGGAGAAAATCGCTAATTCCCAACTGAAATGGAGAATAATCGCTAATTCACAAAATTGAGGAGAAGAGCTGAAGTGTGGAAAAAACCCTGATTCGCGGTTTAAATGGAGAAAACGCCAATTGTCGGTTTCCTGGCTAAAAAAGAACAAACTCGCTAATCCACGGCTAAATGGAGGATAATACGCTAATTCGCGGATAAAATTTTTAAAAAAGCGTTAATTCGCGGCGAAAATTGGAAAACAAAACTCTCATTCACGGCTCGCTGGGAGGCTAGAACTAGGTAAAACGCTAATTCACGGCTAAAATAAAGACAAATGGCTACTAAGGGTGTTAAATTGAGAACATTATTGTTAATTCACCGAAACAAATTGATTATAAATGACAAGTAACGGTTTCCGGAAGCGACTTCGTGGGTAAAATTATAAAATAACCAAAATTGACGGGTATAATTGGGAAAAATCGCTCATTAGCTGCTAGAATAAGAAAAAACAAAAATAAATTGTAAGAAAAATCACTCATTTGTGGCTAAAATGGAGACAAAACGCTAATTCACCGAAAAAATTCAGAAGAACTGATAAAGAGTGTGGAAAAATCGTGGAAAACGCTAATTCGCGGCCAAAATCAAGAAAAATGGGTTTCGCACACGAAAACGCCAAAAACCAGTTCGCTAAAAACCATTTTTGAGAGCTCACCAAAACCCCGATTTTGTGGGTTTTGGCTTGAGAAATTGCTTCGCGGGGTTTCCTCTTTCAAAAACGTTATAGTGACGTGGATTTCGCACTATTATAAGCCATAGTCGCGATTCTGGCTCACTAAAACGCCAATTTCCGGGGGGGTTTGCTCGCTATTAAAGAACCATATTCGGTAACATTTGCCCGCTTGAAACTGCACAATTTCGTAGGTTTTGGCTAGCTCAAACTAACTATTTGAGCCATAAAAATAGCCAAACTGACTTCACGCGCCCTGAAAATGGCTGAAACTGATTCCGCCTTGAAAAAAGCTAAACTGATTATACGTATGTGCGCTATAAATAGCCAAGCTGGTGATTCCCGCTCTAAAACTGTCCAAGCTGACTTTTTTTAAGAGTCCTAAAACTGGATCAACTGGCAATTTGTGCACTGAAAATGCCTAAACAGATGATTCCTGCTCGAAAAATGGCAAAATCAACCACTTGACTTGACTTGACGTACTATTCACGCCCCATAAATGGCAAAACTGACTCTTCGCGCCCTAAAAATGGCATACTCGTACTCAGATGCGGATCCAGGATTTGCTCAAGCGAGGGGCTTGGGCTTGGGGGAATGTGTGCTTCGCTCGACTGACTAAAAATGGCTTGACAGGACAGTAATTTACTACTTAAAAACTGCTAAAATGACTATAATCGCGCCCCAAAATGGCAAAACTGACGATTCTTGCATTGAAAATGTCTATTTGTGCCCTAAAAATTGGCATTTACCACTCTGTAAAACTGCCAAAATGACTTCACGCGCCCTAATAATAGCCAAATTGGCGATTCTCGCTCTAAAATAGCCAAAATGACTCTAGGCAACCTGGAAATGCCTTAACAGATTATTTTTGTCCTGAAAGCTGCAAAATAGACCATTTTCGCGCCAAGAATGGTCAAAATAACGATTCGTGCGTAATTGGCTAGAAGCGACTAATTGAACCCGCCTATGCTGCTATGTTTGGGCAAAGTATAACTGACGATTCGCGCCCTGAAAATGGCAAAATCGACCAGTCGCACGCCAAAATGCCCTAACTGACCATTATCACCTTGGTTTGACGTCCCATTCGCGCCCTATACGTATAAATGTCAAGCTTCATGACTACGCGCCCTAAAATTGGCCAAACTGACTATCCAAGCCATGAAATCGGCAAAACTGACTCGATGCACCCTAAAAATAGCTTAACTGACGATTTGCGCCTTGAAAATGCCTAAACGTAGACGATTCCTGCCCTTAAATTGGCCAAACTGACCATTAGCGCTTAGAAAAATAGAAATTTCTCGCTCTAAAAACAGCAAAACTGACCATTTCGAGTGATAATTCTAGCACTAAAAATATCACACTGACTATTCATGCCTTAGAAATGACCGTTCTGACATTTTGCGCCGTAGAAATGTCCAAACTGGCTATTCACGTCCTAAAATTAGTACAAATACCAACTCTACATATAGCGGCCCGCGAGATTCGTGCTTTGAAAGGTCCGAAACGGATGATGAAAATGCAAAATCGCACATTATCCAGCATCAAAAATGGCCAAACTGAACCTCGTGCCCTGAAAATGTCTAAACTGACGATTCGTTCCCTAAAAATAGCAAAACTGACTATTCAAGTCCTAAAAATGGCATACTCGTACCAGAAATTCACAGTCCAAAGATTAGCTAAACAGATCATTTGCGCCCTACAGAGGCTACTGCGCGTCTTCAAAGTGCCTATCGGCACCCCAAAAAAAAAAACTGATCCTCCGCGGCTTGAAGACGGTGAAACTGCAGGCAATCCGTGCCTTAAGCTTAGTACACACTGAGACTCTTTGAGTCCGATTCTTTGTGTCTAGAAATGAATATCGCGTGAGTCTCGGCTGAGTCGGGGCAGAGTCGACTCTTTGTGTCTAGAATATCATGTATTGCGGGTTAGTATTTTTGGATATTTTTGCATCCCAACGGAAATGGGATTGTCTGATTCGAGTCGCTACAAATTCTACAAATTTTGACGATGGATTTGGGAAGAGCACACTCTTTCCTGTCAGGACTATCCATTTTCGTCAAAAAATAACTATTTCTGTGGCCTCGTCACCTTCTCAGAGTTTTGCGAAACAGGAATTTTTATTTTTTTAACGAAAGTCAATCACCACTTGTCCATACTAAATCTCCGCCTATCGACTTTCGATGGATCAGAAAAACTTCTTCAACGTGTCCTTTTCCAAATTACTCCGCAGCATTTGTTTAATTAATTGGCGATTTTTCGGCAGAAATGACATTTTTTTTCAGAAAAAAAGAGTGATTTTTCTATTCAAAATCGCTTGTTTTGACCTATATAAATTCAAGCAATCCTTGCGAATTTCAACATGCGGAAAATAATTAAAACATCATCTGAAGCGGTCCTTGGATTGTAACTGAATGTTAACGCTCACCTAAGCATCAAAAGATATCGTTTCGGCAGCTGGCTGATGTCGTCGCTGTCCTCCAGTAGAGTGCATTTCACTACTACGAATTTCAGTAAATTAGCGATTATTTGGCAGAAATTGTTAAATAAAAGTGAATAGTCACACCAAGTGGTAATTTTTGTCGCATAATCGCAAATTAACTGAAAACGTCGAACTTCGTAGAAGTGAAATACACTTTATTCGACAGCCAGCTGCCGGAGCGATATTTTTTGATACTCCGGTAGAAGTTCACAGTCAGTTACATTTAATGGACCAATGCGGGTGAGGTTTTCATGACGCTGAGCATGTTGAAATTCGCAAGGATTGCTTGTATTTACAGGTCAAAACAATCGATTTTGAATAGAAAAATCACTCTTTTTTCTAAAAAACTGTCATTTCTGCCGAAAAATCGCCAATTAATTAAACAAGAATGCTCCGGATTCGGCGAATTCTCACCTGTTGTGAATGGGGTCCTAGGGATACTCATAAAAATCATTCTTTCGGGTAAAGAAGTAAACAGATAAAAACCGAGTTTCTATTGTGACGCATGGGTAAGGGGTGGAAATTTACTTGAATAAATACAAATACTTCTTTACCGGTTCGTTCACAGCGTGATTACGCGAGTATCTATTGATTTTATGTTCTTGAGAGAGTTTTCCCACGTCAGTCATTTGAATTGCAAGATATACACTCTTCACGAAACTGATGGAAAAGTTCTGGTGAAGTGAGAAACTCAAGCTTTTACAAAAGCCAATATACATACATCGATTAATTCTATAAACAACAGTGACATGGTGCTTTATGTGTCGTGAGAAAAAGAAACTGCCACGGAGCGGGAATCGAACCCGGACACCGTATCTCCGGTACGGGCTCTTAGACCACCAAGACACCGCGGCGACCAAGAACTATTCAACTCCGGGCTATCTCTTTCCCTCACGACAACACCATGTCTTGTTTGCTCGGTCCCAATGTCTTGGTGGTCTAAGACACGGGGCCTTAGTTTATTCATTTAAGGGGTGGTTGGGAGAATGATTCATTGTACATGTTCCTCTAGGGAATGGAAGTATAGTTTTCATTGAAAAAATCGAGTCCGAGCTTTTCCTTTTCGTAAAAAAATGAAATTCGAGGCGGATTCTTCTGTAGATTTAGCTTTGAGTGAAAAGCCATAAACTTAAGGACAGGGTACTTCGCCGCTCTTTGTCCCCAATGAACTCGCGGTCACTCACTCTGGATTATTGAGTTGAAAAGGGGGAAAAACGGTGGAGTCCCCTGACTTGAGTTAATGAATGTTATCTCAAAGCTTCTTGTGGAAATCCACAAAAGAAACCGCCTCTCATTTTAATTTCGCAACTATTTTCAAATGAACCAGCACAGGTCTCAACCAGTAAACCCTTCAATTTATCCTTTTCTCCAGTCATCCATTCGATTACCGGTGACTTGCTACCACTGTAGGCCTTGCACTGTGTAGAGCCATCACATAAAAATTTTAAAATATTTTTTTGAAATTAAATAAATTAATTTTAACGCGTACCTATACTAATAAATTATTAATTACCTACCTGCCTCCCTACAACCAAGATAGCTGAACCAACAATTTCAGACAAATATGTAACATTACACAAGGCACATACACGTCTGATTTGAAAGGAAATAAATTGCTAAATGTGTGCCTCACTCAGGTTCACTAGGATTTCAAGTTCGCTAGGTTTTCCGGAAATAATTACTTCATTGTTTTATTTATTAATTATTTTATTACTCAAGACATTTTCAGATCAAACCGAACTCCTGATGGTTCGGTCATACTGGCGGACACACCGCTTTGTCCGGAACCGACTACGGTCATATTGGTGGCCCACCAATTTGTCCGAAGGAGTCTCCGGACATTCTGGTGGCCCACGAATTTGTCTGATACGCTACGGACATTCCGGTGGCCCACCAATTTGTCTGATACGCTACGGACAAATTGGTGGCTTCACCCACCAATATGACCGCCCACCAATATGTCCGAAGGGTTTCGGACAAATTGGTGGGTGCGGGAATTTTTCCCATCCACCAATATGTCCGTCCACCAATTTGTCCGATGCACAACGGACATATTGGTGGGTGCGGGAATTCCTTCCATTACCGCACCCACCAATTTGTCCGCCCACCAATATGTCCGGACCCCTCTGATTCATGATGCGCAACATTGGGTCAGTGCGGAAGTGAATTGAAGAACCTATATTTCAAATTTTTTGTATAGCTTTCTCGGGCTTTCTCGTCTCATGATTTGTTGGCAGTTTAGCTGATTAAGCCCAGCACGTGCATTGTTTGTTGTTCGTGCATTGTTTGTTGTCATCAATTGAGTGAATAGGTGTTTGTTCTGGCAAGGTGTTTGGAACATGTTCGGAGCTGAGTTCCCATGAGAACAGCTAATAAAATGTAATAATCTTAAATTTCTGTTCCGAACATATTCGAAACACCTCGTTCTCGTTGGAACAGAACTATTGAGTTCTAATTTTTGCTCCCGAGTTTATTGTGTTGTGGAGTAGTGAGCAAACTCTCGAATTCATAGAGGACATACAACAAGCTTTTGCAAGCCCCGTGATTTTGATACGTGCCCTTGCAATTCAAAACAAACCTAAACAGCCATGCATATATCATTTTCCACTGCCCACTTTATACTGATCATCGCTAACAAGTTGGAATCCCTCCTCCTCAACAAGCAGCGCGTCCCAGCTATCCAACAAAATTTCAGCACGTCGATTCACCACGTTTGCCCAAGGATTGGCAAGCACGATAAAAAACTCGAATCCTGATTCCTGGGTCCCTCCAGTTCAATTCTCTCAAGTTCCGGCATCAACTTCCAGTTTCACATCCAGTCCAGTATTCATTGTCGTACTTGGATGCCAATGCAGAGTGAAACTCTATTCTCTTTTCAGAGTACCCGTCCGCCACCCACAGTCTAACCTGACAACGCCCACTTTCGCGTGGTCCACACCGTGGGCAGTCAGTACATCCGCTGACAGTCACTAACGGGCCGGTAACCTGGTGTTGCATGTGTCTGGCAGTCCTTCATCTTCATTGTCTATTTCCTCACTGCATCATCCGTCCCTCATGAGAAACGCTCCTTCCCCATGAGCATGAGAACTGAACTGCTCAGCACAGTATTCTCCCAGGCGGGCTCTCCAGGCTAAAATTGTATGAACCTCTGGGCGATTTCACAATCCGCAAACCCCCTCCCCAACAACCGCTCTTATGAGTGGCCGACTGATCGCCATTTCCCTAGTTCGCCCTGGTCGAGATAGCCCACGGGTAGTGGCCGATCTATGGTGGGGGGTTGGGGGACAAAACCCCCCCTTAAGGTCAGAATAATAGTATAAAATAATAAAGAAATACAAAAAATGAAAAATAGAGGTAAGAAAATGAATGCAATTATAAATGTGAATTGACAGTTATCACATCACTACAAATAAAGAAGCGGGAAAATTCATATGAAACCACTAGCTGGGTAAAGGACCCCCCCCCCCCAACCGAAGATTTTGATTTCATTCTTCCAGGAAAAGAAACCCGAAAAATCAGGAGAAGTGGCTACTATATCTTTCTGTTTGACTGGCGGTGTGCAATCTCTCCCTTCCCCCCTCCTACCAGGGAGGAGAAAATTTTTGCATCGACCCCCCACCCCCCTTGATAAAATGGTGGATCCGCCATTGGCCACGGGCCTAAGTGATGTTTCTTTCAGCATGGCCCGTTTTTGCCTTTCTGGTGGACGAGACACAAACAATGTTAGATTAATGAGAGGAAGGGAAGAGATACAATTTCTAAAAATGTTCTAATTTCACCAAGTTACCGTATCGAAATTTATTACTTCTGGGATAGGAATGCAAGACCTTGATAGGAATGTGCGTATGTATGAATACAAATATTCACTCTTCCCAACCGCCAGCGGCCAGAGCGAAATTTCAAGTTTCCATAGAAACTGCGGGCATTAAGAGATATGAAACATGTGTGGACACGATTCTTTGTTGCAAAGTTGAATCAAGTATGAATCGGAACATGAATCTACGCAGCCCGGACTCTGAGTCGCAACAATGAATCGACTCAAAGAGTCTCAGTGTGTACTAAGCTTCGAGAAGACGAGAAAGCCCGAGAAAGCTATACAAAAAATTTGAAATATAGGTTCTTCAATTCACTTCCACACTGACCCAATGTTGCGCATCATGAATCAGACAATCCCATTTCCGTTGGGATGCAAAAATATCCAAAAATACTAACCCGCAACACATGATATTCTAGACACAAAGAGTCGACTCTGCCCCGACTCAGCCGAGACTCACGCGATATTCATTTCTAGACACAAAGAATCTACTCAAAGAGTCTCAGTGTGTACTAGGCTTTAGAAATACTGGAACTGATCATTCGCGCTTTCTTTAGATGGCTTAAATGACGATTTGTGCCATGTTGCACCGAATAAATTGCCAAACTGGCTATTCGCGCTCTTAAAAGATGAATTGACTATTGGCGCAGAATTGACTATAATGGACCGTGTCCATCTTACAAACTGATTGACCCCCGCCCCCACCATTTCTGTAAAAAAAAAAAAAACACCATTTTATGTACGAATAATTTTGTAATTTGAAAACCCCTCCCAAGAAAAAATCCTGGGCATTCAGGTTTTTGTCCGTTTATTTGAGGGGCCCGACTTCGAAGGCCCCCCCCCCTCCGGGCCCGGATTTTCTCTCGACGGCCCTGCTTGTAGAATCCATTCTATCGTTACTTGCTTGGCCACACAAGTTTCAGTTTGGCCAAGGGCTTAGAGAATAGGAAAGGGGTAGCCGTATGGGACAGCAAAATTAATTTAGCCCCAGGGCGGCAAAAAGCTAGATCCGGCCCTGGTATTTCAATCACTATTCTTTTCTATTTGTATTTTCGATTATGCGAGTGAAATCGGTTCCTCTCCACCTCCCCCCGACCCCTCCGTGGTTCTTCCACGGCTCTGGCAGGTGAAATTCCAAGTATTATTTTGGAATGAATTGTACCGTTACATAGCGGTATTGTTATCATACCTAATTATTCTCAGAAATATTTAAGTGGAATGACCAAAGAGACTTTGACCATACCCCAGATGAGTTGGGAGCAAACAGTTTATAGCGGAGTATTTGGCCTCTTACGCGAGCAATTAGGTAAATGTCAGCCTCATGATCTCGGGGGACAAAATGAACCCGATGGAGATCTTCAAAGGAATTGGTCCCTGCAGCGCTTGTTCGTCGCAAGGATATAACGTATAATACTTCAACAAAATAAAGTTTCGGTCGTAATCACTGACCTGTTGAGCTCTTTTAATGAAGTCGACGATATCGTCTTTTAGGGCATCTTTGACTTTGGGCGGTCCTTTCTCGTCCCAAAGGCAAACGACGTAGACCGAATAGAATATGTTGTGCCATTCGCTCTGAGTCACAGGCTCCTGCTGAAGCAGCTTGAGAACGACCGGTCTCATCGTTGGCCATTGATCCTCGAAAGTCAGCTGACCCTTGTCCTGCTGTAGGGTGAAATCGGAAAATTGAACAAGATTAAATTTCCTGTTTTTAAAGTCTCTCTCTCGAGGGTTAGGGCAAAATAAATTGCTCTGAACGGCAAGAAAACGAAAACATAATTTCGAATAAATAAATAAATAAACAAAAATAAAAGGAACGTACCATGGCTTATGAAAAAGAAACACTACGGCAACAAATCTTATTCTCAACTACGGGTCACACGAGCATTAACGTCTAGAAAAGGTGTCGAATAAATAATTAAACACGTTAAAGGACTTTCTCCCGTAAAATAAAGCCAAAGACGAATTAAAAACAAAACCGAAAAATCAGTACAATTTATATCAACAAACCTTCAACATCGCCGCCATGACTGCACCCCTTATTTTCGTATTTTCTCTCTTGGTGACCAATCCGGGAGGGCACTGCCCTCGCTCACTCACAACAGAAACCTTCGTGAAGCCTTACGTCCACTGGCCCGCCGCCGCGCAGGGGTGAAACGAGTGTCGCTCACTGCGAGGGGGTGTCTTTGTTCCACTCAACGGCCCCAGAGGCGTAGAGTTAGGTGGGGAGGGGTGGTGGGCGAGGTGGGCCATCGCCCACCTAATGTTCCTAATTGGGTGGGCAAAGGTACCTTTTCACCCCTGCCACCAATATTTACACCTGATTTTCAATAATGTCGTCCAACAAAGGGTGATGTACTATGGTAATAGCGATGACGATGAGTAATGGTATTTGCTTAATTTAAACCGCGAATTAGCGCTTTTGCTCAATTTAAGCAAGCCTTATAAGGCAGAGCCGGATCATGATGGGGGACTACCGGGGCTATAGCCCTGGGCGGCAAATTTTTAGACAATAGCAAAGAAAATTTTCAGCCAGGAAACTTCCAATTTCGCGGATATCTAGCTGCCAAATGTTGGCATTTTGCGGCTAACTTCAGACTTTTAAGCAGGCGGACTAACCAGGACCCCAGGGGCGTAGGTACGGGGGACTGAAATTGCGAAAAATCGCCCGTATAATCGTATAAAACGCTATTCCACAGCTGAAATAGGGAAAAATCGCTGATTTTCAATTGGCGGATATAGGTGAGGAAAAACGTTAATTCGCGGATACAAAATGAAGAAAATCACTAATTCGCGGCAAAAATTGAAAAAAATCACCAATCAGCGCAGTGTTGAAATTAAGAAAAACGTTAATTTTCAATTCAAATTGGGGAAAAGTGCTAATTCTCAGTTAAAAATGGAAAAAATTGCTAAGTCAAACGCCAATTCTTGGCAAAAATTGACAATACTCGGTAGGTAATGCACGGGTTGAAGACGCTACCACGCTGCTAAAATTTTGCAAAAGCGAAAATTCGCAGCTAAAATTGAGAAACATCACTAACTATCGAATTAAGTGCGGTGAAATTTATAATTTAAAAATGATTATTTTTTGACAGAAATGGCTTGGAAAAAAAAATTACATTCATTATTTAAATTTGCACCTTCTGAAGGCATTTTTGTGACTAAAAATCATAAAAATGGCAAATTCATGCATGGCTATAGTACAATGTTTAAAAAATACGCTAATTCACGGCTAGAACCGAAAAGAAGCAATAACCTATAACCTATGAAAGTTATATAAAATTGCTAATGCGGTGGTAAAATGTGAAAAACCGCTAATTTG
This sequence comes from Corythucha ciliata, assembly GCA_038030265.1. Classification (NCBI taxonomy): domain Eukaryota; kingdom Metazoa; phylum Arthropoda; class Insecta; order Hemiptera; family Tingidae; genus Corythucha; species Corythucha ciliata. Next base: position 4,597,351 of record CM075941.1, on the reverse strand, counting down.
CGGGTAATATTTAGAAAATAAAATAATCAGCCTGGTCAAAATTAAGAGAAAGGTTAATTTTAAGCCTAAAAGCTGAGAAAATTGCTAATTCACGGCTAAATATGGAAAAAAATCGCCAATTTACAGCTAAAATTGCGCCAAACTCCAAGTTGTGACTGAAATTGAGAAAATTCGCTAATTCACAGGTTTGAAACGTTCTACGTCGCGTCGCCGCTACAATTTTAAAAAAGCTCTAATTCGCGGTTGAAATTGAGAAAAATTCGTATTTGCGCCAAAAACTGAATAATACGCCAATTTGCGGATTCTGAAGGCAACTTTTCAGACTGAAATTGAAAAAAAGCGCCAATTTTATGGCAAGATAGGCGAAGAAACCGCTAATTCGCGAGTAAACTGAGAAAAATCGCTCAATGCATCGTCGTATGGTGAAAAAAATCCTAATTCGTGAAAAGTCCCTCTATTTTGCGGCTGATATTGTGGAAAACACTTAAGAAAAACGTTAATTTTCAGCTGAAACTGAGAAATGTGCTAATCCCCTGATAAAAAAATTATAAAAAATCGGTAATATGCTGCTAAAATTGAGGAAAACGCCAAAACTTCGCAGAAAATCGCTCACGCAAAGTCGAGAAAATGCGCAAATTCATAGCTATATGGGAGTGGATGGGGCAAAACCGCTAATCTGCGGCTGAAATTGAGAAGAACGATATACCTTCGGCCAAAATTGAAAAGCGCCAGCAAGATGTCCTGATTCAAGAGTGTGCTGGCTGGGTGGAATGATGAATAAAATGTGAAATTACCCCCTCCCCACAGTCTTTCGAGATTTCCATGTTCTCTTATTGCACTGAAGATAAGTTATTAAACTCGAAAACGTTTTGCACGTTACTTAATCGTAGGTACCTTTTCGTGGACAGAAAAAGAATTTTCAAACCCTTTGATCTTCAACCTTCACCAAGACGCCCCCTTTGCCAACATGGAGTTGACACGATTCACTGAAATTGAGAGGTTTCACTGAAAATGAGACAAATCACTGAAAATGAGACGTTTATTCACTGAAATTGATACAATTCACGGAACTTGAGAAATTTCACCTTTCGTCCCAATTTCAGTTAAACCTCTCACTTTTGCTGAATTGAGCTGCGAAACGTCAAACTTTAATTGAATCATCTCAATTTCAGTGAAACGTCACATTTTTGTGAATTGTCTCAATTTCAGTGAAACCTCTCAATTTCTGTGAATCATCTCAATTTCAGTGAAACGTCACATTCTCAGTAAAAGCTCACATTCTCAGTGAATCGTCTCAATTTCATCGAAACGTCACATTTTCAGTGAGTCCTCTCAATTTCAGTGAAACGTCTCATTTTCAGTAAAAACGACTCAATTTCTGTGAATCATCTCAATTTCAGTGAAACGTCTCAATTTTAGTGAAATGTCTCAATTTCAGTGAAACGTTTCAATTTCAGTGAAACCTCTCAATTTCTGTGAATCATCTCGATTTCAGTGAAACGTCTCAATTTCAGTGAAACGTCTCAATTTTAGTGAAACATCTCAATTTCAGTGAAACGTCACATTTTCAGTGAAAGCTCACATTCTCAGTGAATCGTCTCAATTTCAGTGAAACGTCTCATTTTCAGTGAATCGTCTCAATTTCAGTGAAACGTGACATTTTTAGTGAATTGTCCCAATTTCAGTGAAACCTCCCAATTTCTGTGAATCATCTCAATTTCAGTGAAACGTCTGAATTTCAGTGAAACGTCTCATTTTCAGTGAAACGACTCAATTTCTGTGAATCATCTCAATTTCAGTGAAACGTCACATTTTCAGTGAATTGTCTCATTTTCAGTGAAACGACTCAATTTCTGTGAATCATCTCAATTTCAGTGAAACGTCTCAATTTCAGTGAAACGTTTCAATTTCAGTGAAACCTCTCAATTTCTGTGAATCATCTCGATTTCAGTGAAACGTCTCAATTTTTGTGAAACTCTCAATTTCAGTGAAACGTCTCAATTTCAGTGAATCGTCTGAATTTCGTACACCAAAACTCCCTTTCGCGTACCTATAAATCCACGAACACAGAACCTAAAAATACTCATTTCCATATATTTAAGCTTTCCATGGGCCCTCTCCGATAGATGGCCCGGGGCGGTCCGCCCCCCTCGCTCCTACCCGAGAAGCCGATGAATAGGCGTGTTTTCAATTTTAGCCGCCAGTCGTTCAAAAATGTTAAATTCGTCCTGGAAATTATTAAATGGGCATTTGTCCCGGAAACTGACCAGGAAACTAAATTTCGCCGTTAAAACTATCAATGTCGTCCTAAAACCCGTCGGCGCTACTGTCCTGAATCATCTTCGCTGTCGAGACTGAAAAATAAGGATTTACACTGTTTACAACAGGGCGAAATCATTGAATGTAATTCACGACTCAACAGAGTTTGAACAATCAATCGTACAAATCGGTTAACTATACATCTCTTTTTCACAAAACACCTTGGAATGGGCTATTGACCGACATTCCACCACTAAAATTAGTTTTCGCCCTCTTCTTCCCCCCCCCCCTCACACCAGTCGTTAGAGAAAATATTTTTTATTGTCAACAACGACTTCGTAACTTAAAGCATTGTGTACATAAAAGGTAAAAAATCAGCGGCACTAAGGTATGAAAAAAAAAAAAAAAAAAATCTCGAGAATACTTGAGTGCATCCGTGAAAAAAAATCTGTATGAATCGAAGGGTTTTTTAATATTTACACTGGCTGGCTGATGACATAAATAAATATTTTGTACATATAAGAATTTTTATCTGTACCAAAAATTACAAATTTGTTTTTTTTGGAAAGAGAGCTCAAGTACACCAGAAAGATACAGCCCTGCCTTCCAAAATAAATCGAAAGATCTCTGAACGCTAAGCTTTTTTTTTTTTTTTTTTTTTTAGAAAAGAACAAAAGAAAAACAAATAGTTTTACTTAGAAAAGGAGCGTGCTCATGCCTCCCATTTCACTTTGCTCTTTGACGAAAATCTCAAAGTACTGATAGATGATTGTAACAGCTAAAAGGATACCAGTACCTGAGCCGATGGCTCCCATGAAATCTGCCAACACTGACAGCGCACCGATGCAAAGACCACCGAAGGCGGCCGCGGTTGGAATGTAACGATTCAATTCGTGAATCATTGAATTGTCACGATGGCCTCGCATGACCATTTGTTGCTCTTTGAGTTGTTTGGCGACCTGCAATAACAATACAACGAACGTGAGATAAACAACGTGGGTGGGTGGGTGGGTCGGGGGGGAAGGGTTGTAGCATTACGTCTTTCGCTGACGAGCCGGACACTTCGATCCACGTCTTTGAGAAGAAGGCGCACGAGCCCAACATGAAAATGATGTAGAGAACAGCGTGAACTGGGTCTTCGAGGATGTGACCGAGATTTTCAGGTGGCGACAAATAGTAGCATAAACCGCCGACGGGGTACGCTCTGGCGGGACCACCGCCGCCTACGTCAGCCCAGACTCCAAGAAGGTTAACGAAAACGTTACCGTGGAATTTAACGGCTAACATCTAAAAAAAAGGGGGGGGGGAGAGAAAAACAGTTAAATCTTTCACTTCTACAACCAGGATTACCAAACTTACTTGAGATATAACGTAAAGATTGGAAACGAGCGCGGATTGCAGAATAATTGGAATGTTCGAAGTGTAAAAGAGCTTGATCGGGTAACTACTGTACTGGCCACGGTAACGGGCGGATTTAATTGGTAGATCGACTCTGAAACCCTGGAGCAAAACAAAAAATTGGTTGTTTCAGAAATGGAATTCCTTTAAATCAAGATGAGGACGCACCTGGAAGTATATCACAATAGCAAACACGAGAATAGTAGCCAACAGGTTCATCAAATTGGGTAGATTTTGCCTGTAGAAAGCTTCTCTTAGAGCGCGAACTTTGTCCTGTCTCGTAGCCAACAAGTGGAACAGAGCGATGACGGCGCCTTCAAATTCAGTTCCTCTACCTAAAATTAACAATTCGAAATAAAAAAAGAAGGAAAAAAAAAAACTGATCAAACGAGCAAGAAATACCAGTGTTGACAGTTGCTGGACTGAAGGCTTTCCAAACGATAGTCTCACAAATATTTGTAGCGATGAAAAGCGAAATACCCGAACCGAGACCATAGCCTTTTTGAAGCAATTCGTCCAGTAATAGAACGATTAAACCGGCGACGAACAGTTGAACGATGATGAGCAAACAAATGCCAGCTCCAATTTCAGCAGGGTCACCGTACATTCCAGTCATGACGTACACAATCGCTTGTCCGACAGTTATAACCATACCGAACACTGTGACGGACAAAAAAAAAAACAAATTAATTCTCCGACGGTGAACTTATTTTAAAATGTCGTCACACTGACGTTTCTGTGCTCCGTTGAAAAGAGCCCGATCCTTCGGAGTGTCACCAACTTCGATTATTTTTGCACCGGCCAACAGTTGCATGATAAGGCCAGACGTCACGATCGGTGAAATACCCAATTCCATGAGTGTACCTCGGTTCGAAGCCAGAATTACACGGATCCAATAGAAGGGATCCGCGGAGTCTGAGCTCATGATACCGAAAAGTGGAATCTGTCGACAGTAAACGAAAAACACCGTGAATAATCAAACGAGACATAAGTGTCACAGGACACTTCGGTGAAAACGCACCTTCAGCAACAAAAATTAACAATGCGAGCGAAACGGTTCTGTTCTCATCCGTTATACAGTAAACTTTGCCCAAAAATCTCAATAAAAATAGAATATTTTTACGCGATTGACAAGAAGGAGACTGGAAGAGAGAGAGGGAGAGAACAAAAACAACCGAAATGCCCTTTTCGTCCTGGAATCTGGTTGTTTCCAGTGAATAATTGACTCAACGTCCAAAAAAAGTTGGATTTGTCTTGAACATTCGTAACTTGGGGAAATATCTGTATTTCATCCAGAAAAATATTTATTTTCTGGCCAAAATACTTGTTTTGGCTGCGCGCGCCTCGATGGTGTAATGGATACAATATTCGCTTCGCAACCCAGCGCGTCTGGGTTCGAATCCATCTATTGCCCATTACACTATAAGGCTGCGGCCGAGCTCACGGCGACGGCTCACTCGGCTTCGTGTGGGCGTTCACGGCGCGGTGCGCGCGTATAACAAAGCGGTAGCATTTTTTCTCAATTTTAGTCACTAAAAATGTCCCAATTTCAGCCGCAAATTACCCACCGCATTTACACAATTTTAACCATGAATTATAGCTCGTTTAACCCATTTTGACCGCGAATTATTGAATTTCCTCAAATTAATCCGCAAATGAGCGTGAATCACGCAACGCTTTTTCACAAAAACTGCTAATCAGCGCTTCATCACTAATTTTGCCGTGAATTAGCGCTTTTCTCCAAGTTTAGCTACGAATTAGCGTTTTTTATCTCAATTTTATAAATCGGCGGTTTTCCAGCCGGTTGAATTCGGCCGCATATTAGCGGATTTTCGCGTATATTCCTTGAATTAGCGTTTTTTTCTCAATTTTGCCCGCGTATCACGGCTTTATTCCGTTCTTGGCGCGCCCAAGTGCATGTGTCAATTTTAGCAAGGACGTAGTTATGGGGCGGGGGGGGGTCTATCACCCATATCCCCCCCCCCCCAGATCTACAAAGTACGCGAACGAAGGGGCACTAGTACCAACGCTCTAAAGAGCCTCATAAAATCTCTAAAAATGAGCGTTTCTCGTTGAAGTTGCGTCTAGCAGATTTTCTCGACTTCAAGCAGCCCGAAAAGGTCCGCGGTCGTCCACCGTCCAGCTGCTTCATTGGACTTCAGACCCGACCGAGGTAGTTGCGGTGGGAGGGGGGCGCCCAGGGCCCCCGAGAAGCTTAAAAACGGATAAATGAGGATTTTTAGGTTATCAGTGGATGTAGGTATGTGAAGAGGCCGGACGGTAGAACAGCGACTTGGCTACTTTCTACGAATTTCTGTTTATTCGACCTGGAAAAAACGTTGCAAGTGATATCAGCAAAGACAGTGTGCCGAATATTCGACTGAGCCCCCGAAAGCGCTATTCTGGTGGCCCAAAGTGAGAAAATTCGCGCTATCCTGAGGAAAATACACCGTGTCCCCAGTTTCATTAGGTCCTTAAAGCCCAGTAAAGTGCTAATCGGCAATTTGCAGCTTGATGACGCGGCAAAAATTTGAAAAAATCGCTAATATTCGTGTCTATAACTGCGAACAAGCCCTTATTCGTAGTCTCGCGATGCCACTTCCAGACTAAAATTTTTGGAAAAATCGCTGATTCGCGTTGCATGGAGGCCATTCTAAGCGTAAATTGTGGAAATCAACGCACACGTGTTGTTTTTGGGCCAACCCCGCGGTAAAAATTGAGAAAACACGCTACATTATTGCGGGGGGGGGGGAATTGGACAAAAATGGCAAATTCACAATTGAAATTGCGAAAAATCGCCCGTATAATCGTATAAAACGCTATTCCACAGCTGAAATAAGTGACAATCGCTAATTTGCAATTGGCGGATATTGCGTGAGGAAAAACTTTAATTCGCGGATACAAGTGAAGAAAATCACAAATTCGCGGCTAAAATTGAAAAAATCACTAATTAGCGCAGCTACAATTAAGAAAAACGCTAATTTTCAGGTAAAACTTGAAAAATTGCTAATCCCCTGCTAAGAAAATTGCTAATCGCATCAAAAAATCGCTATTTTGCTGCTAAAATTGAGGAAATCGCCTAAACTCGTGGAAAACTAAGAAACATCGCTAACGTGATAAAAACGCTACTTTGATGCTAAAGTTGAGATAATGCGCATTTCTCAATTTTTAAACGAGAATTACCGCTTTTACTCAATTTTAGCCGCGTATTAGCGAATTATCTTATACTGGTCCACGAATTAGCGTTTTTTCTTCAATCTTAGCGCGTCCCCCCCCCCCCCAAATTGCTCCTCAGTTTTTGCCACGAATTGCAAATCGTCGTTGCCGTTTAGGGGCGCGAGTACAGTCAGCTTAGCCTTTTTTAGACAGTGAATAGCAGTCAGCTCTCAAGCCGCTCAAATCGCTAAAAAAAAAAAACAACAACAACAACAGCTAATGTGCTGTTTTTTTGGGCCAAGTCCACGGCTAAAATTTGGAAAACGCGCTAATGAAAGGCTATACAAGTGGAATCGAGAAAAATCGGTTAATTCGTTGATGAAATTTAGAAAAACCGCTAATTCGCAAATATCCTGTAGGAATAAACCTTAATTTGCGGATACAAATAAAGATAATCAATTATTAGTTATGATTCACGGCTAAAGGGGAGAAAACGCCAACCCGTAACCTTTGCACGATATTTCAAGACTAAAACTAAGAAAAAGTGCTAATCCGTAACTAAAATTGAAACAAAAATTGCCAATGCGGGGCTGGAAACGCTAAGTCACGGCTAATATTGAGAAAATCAATATTAACGCGGCTGAAATTAAGAAAACCCTTGAATTTCTTTCTTATGCATGCTAAAAATGGAAGAAAACGCCAAACCTGTGGCAAAAATTGAGAAAATTCGCTAATTTATGGAATGAAAACGCTAATAAAAGTGACAATATTCCCTTAAAATTAAGAAAAGTGCTAATCCCCTGCTAAAATTGCGAAAAAACGCTAATTCCCGGTTAAAATAGAGAAAAAGCCCTAATTTGCGGCTAAAATGAAGACAAATTTCAATTAAATGTTTAAAATTGAAAATACGCCAATTCTCGGCTTCTGAAGTCAACTTCAGAAAGTGAGAAAATTGGTAATGCGGGACTAAAATGTAAAACCCACGGCTAATTTGCGGATCATTTTGGAAGGTCACTAAATTAAATCGCGCCCAAAACTAAGAGAAATGCTAATTTTAAGCTCAAATTAAGAAAAAGTGCCAATTCGCGCCTAAAATTTAGGAAAATCACTAATTCGCGGCCATAATATGGAACAATTTCAATTTGCGTCCAATAGTGGAATTACGCCAATTTAAGGCTTCTGAATCCGAATTCGTTATCAAGATTCTTAGCCATTCATAATTAACACCATTATACCATCCACCCGCTGCTGCAGATAAATATGTAGGAGATGTGATACTCATTTAGTCAGGGGTGTGATCCAACATCGGGGCAGTTTACCCTTAATTAATTCATGTCAGTTTTTTACAAAAAAAAAACATTGTTTTGATCGTTCTCAATTAATACTACAGAAGAACTTTCATTTGATTAAAACATGGCGCAGTCGGTGGCCAGAAAAGTGCAATCTCGCATATTGATAACATTCTCATTTGGGGGCGAAATCGAGCTGAACATGACGAAGCCGTCGACCAGGTTCTTACAAAATTACAAGGAGCAGGCGTTACTTAGAATTCCGAAAAAAGCCTGTTCAATCAAACGAAGATCTGCTTCCTTGGAAATATTCGAGAAATGACACCACCTACAGATACTAAGGGAATGTACAGATTTTTTTGTATGGTCAACTTTGTTGGAAAATTTCTCAGCATAGTATTGTTCTGAGGCCTGTAAACGAACTTTGAAGCTCAAAACACGGATTCACCTGGGGCCCTGCACAGCAACAAGCATTCTACCACACTAAAGAAGCTTTAACTCCGTGCGCCTCATCTGGCGTACTACAATGTAAAACTCCCTACACGCGTTTCTGCTGATCGAAATCACTGAAATGATCGAAAAATGTAAACTGTAGATGATCGAAAAATGTAGATCGTAAATGTTTTCGAAATAGCGACACACACTCATGGAGCTTACACGTGAGAGTAAATCTCGAGAGCTGAACTCTCGAGAACTGAAGCTCTTAACCTCAGCTTAGTGTTGAACGGAACTTTAAACCTATGTGATCGACACGGGCCTTAGTCCCGGAATTTTTTCCTGTAACTACCCCTTATAATAACCTGCTTCCTGGACTATGACCGCTTTGAAATTCCCCTACTTTTTCCAGTCTGTGGCAACCCTGCATACCAAAAAATAATAACCCTTTTTTAAAAAATGGTTTAGTTTTTGAAGAAATCAAGCTCATGAAAAGTTTTTGAACGAGCGAAACCCCAGTAATTGTTGTTTTTAATGAGAATCCCCCACCGCCTTTACGAGAGAGCCAAATCCACGATGTTTTTTTGAGAGTCAAATCCATGAAAGTTGATTTAGAAAGAGCCAAACTTGCGTTTTGGATTTCAATAGAGCCATTATCGCGATTTTTTCTTAAATCGCCAAAACCGGGGAATTAGGTTTTTGAAAGATCCAACCACACGAACGACAATTGGTTTTTGAGATAGGCGAACCCTCGAAATTTGGTTTTTAAATGAACCAACTCGCGAATTTCGATTTTTATAAGACCCAAACCAACATGGGACTTTGTTCTCTAATTGAATGTTCGGCTCCTGCGAAATGATTCGTAAGGGAGCAAAATCTGCCAAATTGGCTTTTAAAATAGCCTAATGGCGGCCACTCTGTACTATTTGAGAGCATTATTTCATTATTTTTGGTCAAAAAATGAGATCGTTTGGCTGACTGTTTCGACCCCGTTCAAAATCCAGAGTCGACTATCAACGCTTGGGGATCGATAAAATGTGTGTCCGCAGACAATCATAAAACTGTTGAATGCCGCACTGACCCACAGTCATTGTCGTGTTAGAGCTGCACAAAGAAGGGCCATGTCGCCAAAGTGTGCCTCACAACACTACTTGCTTCTAACAAAAGTCGTAATCCTTCAAGTTCTGAACAATTTTTTTCCAGACGTAGTCAACCTACAAACTCAGTTGAAACTGAGTATTCGAGTCTTAATCAAATAGTTGATATTTTCGGTCACAAAGACTCGAGTAAAGACGCTGAGAAATACTTCGTAACAGTTGAAATCGAAGGACAGCCCCAGAAATTCGAAGTTGATTCCGGAGCTGGTTACACTCTTCTTCCGCGTTCACAATTCGAACGCTTTCAGCTCAACAAACAACTAAAAAAAATCAGATGTTGCCTTCCGATCCTACACAAATAATGTTTTCGTACCAGATACGTGTTCCCAGTACGTTACGCATCCTATCTCTCAGGATTCAACTACGAGGTGAAACTCAAAAATGGAGCTGACAATACAAATTCCGACTGCCTATCTCGCCTACCAATACAGGAAGACGTTCAAACAGTGGATATTATCATCAACAATAAAGTTGAAGACATTTGCGCTCTCACACTCTTTCAAAGTTCTTCGGACGATGTAGACGCCGAAACCATCGCCCGGGAGACAAATGCGAACCGAACACTTTCAAAAATTAAAGCAGATTAAAGGTCATCGAGCCGTAATCCCAAAAATTCTACAAGCTTCTATTCTACGTGAGCTCCATAGTACTCACGTTGGTGCCACGAAAATGAAGCAACTTGCTCGGCGATATTACACTTGGGTTGGCATAGATCGAGATATCGAACGACTTGTGAGCTCTTGCGAGTCCTGTGCTTTAAATCAACCGAATTCGACAAAAGCTCCACTACATATTTGGGATGAACCAAAGACAAACTGGGATCGACTTCATGTCGATTATGCCGGGCCTTTGGACGAAGGAAAAGACATTCTCATTGTTGTCGACGCCAAATCAAAATGGGTCGAAGCCCGGATATCTTATCACGCTCCGACTGCTACAAAAACCATTGAACTTCTGGAAAATATATTTTGGACTCACGGGTTTCCCAAAATAATTGTCTCAGACAATGCAACTATCTTCAAATGTGAGACATTTACCAGTTTTTGCAAAAATAACGCTATCATTCAGAAATTCAGCGCGCCCGGACACCCTGCAACAAACGGGCTTGCAGAAAGAAACGTGCGCACCCTAAAA